>CM029017.1:72338322-72731237 GCA_016801055.1 Panax notoginseng | reverse complement strand
GATGTTGAGAAATGACTTGGGAGAATAGAATCAGAAATGAAATCAAGGTATCCTTACCTCTTCGACATACCAGGTATGTACCCTAATTTCGAGGGCGAAATTTCATAAGAAGGGGAGGTTGTAAGACCCCAACTTTTATAAATAAAGATGAATTTTTTATAAATATCAATTTTTGAATATTATGGAGTTAATTTGATATAATGTTATAGTTGTGGGTAATATTTAAAATTTTGCAAAGTACGCAAGTTGTTATATAATATTCGATTGGTCGGGGAATATTCTTTTAACAGGAAATATTCGTACAACGACACAATCATTGGTGGACCCCACAACGAATTATTGTCGGATTGAGAAACGACAAAAATATTTTATTAAAAATAACACGGAAAATTTA
The DNA here is from genome assembly GCA_016801055.1 of Panax notoginseng. Taxonomy (NCBI): domain Eukaryota; kingdom Viridiplantae; phylum Streptophyta; class Magnoliopsida; order Apiales; family Araliaceae; genus Panax; species Panax notoginseng. Next base: position 72,730,843 of record CM029017.1, on the reverse strand, counting down.
CCAATTGTTGCTGTTGAACTACTCGGTAGTAAAAGTACAGTAATACGTGTGTTGCATAGTAGCACACGGTATTGATTATTAATGCTTATGTGAGAAGTCACTCAGTTTGATTCTATTATTGTCAGTTAATAATATGAATTATTTAGCGATAATGACGTTTTGTTTTTATTCGTATTATTAACGTAATAAAACAGAAACATCTTTTTATATAAAACAAAATACTTTATTAAAGTTATTCTATAAATAGAATATATTTTATTTTATTTAAAAGATTTTTCTTTAATATAGACCGTCAGATTAAAGTAATCAATCTGGACCGTTCATGGATTAGTTACTATGCATTCTATTTTTTTCTATAAATAGCAGCTCATTCCATCATTATTTCTACGAATTCACTGAACTCTAAGAGAGAAACTATAGAGAGAAACTATAGAGAGAGAGAAGAAGAAGAGTATTCTGCTACTTAACTAATCCTTCCTTACTTCGCTCTTCTTTAAAACGGTAGGGAATATTATTTCTTTTATATTCATGAAGAGAACTTCTGTTATTCCATTCGTTATTATTCTGTTGGAATAACCAGTATACGCGGTCTAACCCTATACTTGGTGACATTCTTCTATTATTCTGTTGAACATCCTGTCTGAGTGTTTTTACACCGACCTGGTTCCGTTTATTATTCTGTTGGAACATCCTGTCTGTGTTTTACACCGGACCTGGTTCCGTTTTATTATTATTCTGTTGGAATATCCTGTCTGTGTGTTTTACACCGGACCTGGTTCCATTATTTATTATTCTGACGGAATATCCTGTCTGTGCGTTTACGCCGACCTGGTTCCATTATTTATTATTCTATTGGAATAACCTGTCTGTGCGGTCTATCGCATGCATGGTGATTTCTTTTGTTATTCCATTCTTTATTGTACTCAGTTGGTTAAGTTTTTGACTTCTATACTCCATGAAATTTGTGGAATATCCTTGATAGTTGCGTTTCATCCAGTATCTTTTCAAAAATATTCTTCTAAGCGTTCTTGAATTTTACTCAACAATGCAGTATCATGTTGACAATTTGGACGTTGTTAATTCCTGGATAAATTAATTCTTGAAACTTGTTTTATTGAATTCTTATATCATTGTCATCATCCTCATGTTTATAAAATATTGAAAGTCATCTGTGGCATGTAGTGCAAAGATGGACTTGGTATTATTATGACCAGGGATTATTCGGTATAATCATGACCGTAATGTTACAAATGATGTGGTAAAAGTCCTCATTGGCCCGTAGTGCATTGATGGACAGTTGTTGGCATGATCATGACCATTAATGAATACACGAATATCCTTGGCCGTAGTGCAGGGGTGATTCGATGATGTGGATTATTTTATTAAGCTGAGTTTTCAGCGATCGCAGTGTTGAAAAACCTTTTAAATCATAAAAGATAGTAGAGTTTATTTTCTACTTGACTCTTTTAATGGATTGCTTGTTACTGCAGTTAAACTTGATGTCTAATTATATTTTAATCAGTTTAACATTGTTGAAGGCTAATGATAATTTATTCTGCATTATCTTAGTCATAATATTTCTTACTTACTGGGCTAGTTGAGCTCACCCTTTCTTTCACTGTTCTCTTCAGGAAATGAGAACGTAGCTGGGACAAGTCGGGGTACGGAGTGTGAATGGTCCGAATGATAGTATTAGTTAGTAGTCCTCACTATTCTATGTAATGGTGTGTTAATAAATGTAATGAGGACTCCTTTTGAGTATGAATACTCTCTAGAAGATAATATTTGTATCAAACTCACAGTTTATGTTTTGTCGTATTGTACACGACAGATGTATTAATCAGTTGTATTTGTATTCTGTACTATGTATCTGACGACCCAAGATGGGTGATGTATACCTAATTTTGGGGCGTCACACATGTCATAATATTATAATATATTTATAATATCAGAAAATATTTTTAAATACTTTAAAATCACCTTTATATGATTTTTAAACAATTAAAATCATTATCCGATAATTACTATTAATATTAAATATTAATATTTTCATGACAAAATATCAAAAGTTATATTTTATAATTTAAAATATTTTTATAACAACTTAAATCATTTTCATATGATTTTTAAATCATTTATTCTATTTTTCCATAATTTATTTCATATATTTATTAAAATAAATTAATTATCATTTATTATGCTTTTTCAATCATTACTATCATATTTATATGATTTAAATACTTTAATATCATATATTAAAAGTTTTTCTTGAACACATAAGTCAAATATCAATCCAGCAACCAAATTTGGAATCCACAAGCTGGATTTCATATCCAGTATCTAGATGGCCAATCCAAACTGCAATCCAGCAAACTGAATTTCAAATCCAGCAACTAGATTGCAATCCAGCAAGCTAGATTCAACACATTTTTCTAAACAGTAAACTGTTATTCAATTCAGCAAGCTGAATTCATCAGATTTTTCAATCCAGCAAGCTGGATTCCATGTCCTTATTACAAAAAATACCAAATCAATTTATTATTTTTCTATCCTTTGTCCAATCACATATACATATAAATCATACACAAAAGTATTTTTCCATAATTTCCAACTTCCTTTAGTATTTTTCAAAAATCATTTTTAGTGCGTAGCTTAAGAAAATTATCCCTATCATGCTCAACTCCAGAAATTCCCATCTCTTGACACAATCTTGTACGTGTTAACGTGAGCCTCCAGTTTAAATTTTGTGGCCATTGGAGTTATAGAACTCCGGTTATAGCGATTTTCGTCAGAAAATCACAAAAAATGAAATGGTCATAACTTGTCATTTTAAGTCGGAATGAGCTCATTTTGGACAGTAGGTAATTTATACCATATATTTTCATGTCCCCAAAAGGCCAAATTTTTTCTGACACTTTAAGTTTTCGAAACAGCCCCTGGAAAGTCCTTGGCAGTAGCAAAATTGGAAAAAACGAGTTTTTCGTACTTTGTTAAAAAATATTCCATACGAAAACCTACAACTCCTTTTTCAGTGATTCTAATTGGAGATGTCAAATAACTTATCATAGTATCCTTCCAAATTTTTCCAGAATTTTTTGAATGTCCAAAAAATAACTAAACTGCCCTACTCTTGACTGTCCAAAAACAGTCAGTTTTTCCTTAAAAGACACAAAACTATTTTTGCTAAATCAGTCACTACAAACTATATACTCAACCTTTTTGAGTGCTACCACTTGGGTTTAGTAGATAACTTGCATATCTAGCACTTCTCTTTGACGGATCGCAAAAGTAAGGTGTAGATCAAAAACGGTGGAAATTCAAATTACATATAAATTTGAGGGCTCATAAACTAGAAAAATCACTTTTCTTTATTTTTGATTTCCAACTAAAACAACACCCAATATGGGTATATCTAAACATGAAACACTCAATAACAAGTATATTCATAGTTTTTGAGTTTAGAAATATAGATTCAAGGTTTGATTACAATAATCAAAAATTACAAAACAAAAGGTATTTATGCCTTTGATTACCATGCTCTCCTTCTTCTTCTTCTTCATTGTTTGATTATGGAGATTTGATGTCTTATCAAAGACTCCCTTCCTCTTCTCATGACTGTCGAACCTCCTCTCTTCTCTCTCTCTATCTCTATTTAGTTCATTTGGAAAAATAAAAGAGAGGAAAGAGAAACAAAATAAGATAGATTAGATATAGATATATTACACTATCTCATTCCTTCTCCTTTTTTCTCCCATAAGTCATCCGGCCATGTGGCCTTCAATTTCTCCCACTAATTCTCTCTTTCTCTCATTAATCACCACATAATACTTAATGACCCAATTAAATGTGGTGGCTTCATATTATATGTGACACCTAACTTGTTTTGAAATATCTTTTCCAACATGTGGTGCTTGAGATGGTGATGTGCACCACTTCTTCTCCTCTCCTTGTAATGCCGGCCATGTGGCCTTATATCTACCAAGTTTGCTTTTATTTTTGTTGTAGTATCTAGTATATCAAATGACAAAAATGCCCCCCTTTTATTGGTTTTAAAATTGGGCCACTCTTTAATTCTGTTAGGCTTCCCTAAATAATTCTTTGGGCTTTCTAAAAAAATATTTTGGGCCATGAAAATAGATAGTCCAATACTTTTAATTTTATCATTCCCTAATTATTTAGTTAGGGTTTTCCTTTCCTCAATAATAATTTAAATCCTCATTCATGTACATTTAATTTCTTAACTTAATTAGTCTTACCTTAATTAGGTTATAAAATAAATTAATTGAGATATATAAATAAATCTCTTAGAATTAGTATATATTTTAAAAATCATACTTCTCCATCCTATAACTCTTAAGTTATTCAATTCTTCATTCCTAATATATAATTAGGATTATATTAAGTTTCTTTTATTTGTTTATATCATAACAAATATAAATCATCACATAATATTCATATTCACTTACTCACATATTCATACAAAATAAATTGTGACATGTTCCACAATTCTCTTGAATTAGGTCACTAGTATATAAATAAAAATATTAGGACCACTAAATAACGATAACCATTTAGGTCATTTAATTCTCATACCATAATTAAATAACTTATTCAAGTTATATAATTTATATTGTATAATTAAATTTAATTTCTTCTTCCTCTCCATAAATTATTTTCAAATAATTTATATATATATATATATATATATATATATATAAATTTAAATATATTCAGTCATTTATTCAAATATGAATTTAATTTACTAACTAGTTGATACCAAAATACATATTTACTGTAACGACCCCAAAACAGGTCCATTCCACCCAACCCATTCTGAGTCGTCAAATACATGGTACAGAAAACATCTACAACTTTATTACAACAATTGTCGTGCAAAATACAACAACACATATGCTATGAGTTTGGATACAAACATATACCAAATATGACTCATGTTTCAACCGTGAATAGCACCTCACAATGACACCTTACATAAAGGTATAGTCAAAAACTGTTTTAGAAATTAGAATCTTTGGGAAGTGCTCAAGGAAACCTTCGTACATGGGAGGCCACGCGTCTAGGTTATGATAGATATCATATGGCCACAGAATTATCCTTGGTTGACCCAATAGACCCCAAAGAAAAACGAGAAGATTACCATCATATTCTTCCCAATGGTGAGTCTTCTCTTGACTTATCATTATCTCCACTGTCTCTAATTGAGAATTATACTTCAAACAAACACCAAGATTATATAGGTAGTGCCCATAGATATACTCAGCAAGTGGATGAGCACAACCCTGTCCTATGATGACACGAGGTTGTATGTCATTAGATATCTTGTATGATAGTGACAAAACACCCTTCCAACGTTGGGTTCGCTTCACCCTAGATGATTCACCAAATATAACTACTAAATGATGACCAACGTTCTATTCCCTTGTTACCCCCACTCGACCCAGCTACACTCTTATTACCTGAAAGGAAATGTGAAGCAAAAGGGTGAGCACAACTAGCTCAGTAAAGAATATCATGACTAAAGATAATTAAATATCAATAGCCTTCATCAATAATAAATCAGAGATTTAGAACATATGGTAAATGATAAAAATTTTAACCATAGTTGCAGCGGAACATGCAATCCATTAGAAGAGTCAAATAGACCATCAAGTCCATTATCTCTTCCATGTTAAAAATCCACCAATAATGTTTTATCCATGTAACATCACTCAATAGTTCCTTTCCACAATCATATGAATAACTCATAATCATAATTGTGACTATAAAATTTTTCTTCGCACCCAGGACGAAGAATATTTTTATCACCTGTCTTTACCTGAAACATCAAAGATCATGGTTATAACCAAATCACAGTTCCTGTTTATAATCATACTAACAAATCCATCTTTGCACTACGGCCAAAGATATTCATCAACAAACCATCTTTGCACTACAGGCCAAAGATATTCAACAACAGTTCATCTTTGCACTACAGGCCAAAGATATTCATCAACAGCCATCTTTGCACTACATGCCAAAGATATTCATCAACAATTCATATTTGCACTACAGGCCAAATATATTCATATATCAAAGAAATATATAATCATTTCAGAATTTATATAAACAATAATTATAACCATGTTGATCAATTCACCATTGCACTTAAGCTTAAGATATTCAATTATAAATTCAATTGTCATGATCATACCAGTCACAATTCAACTTTGCACTACAGGCCAAAGAGAACCCTAGTCATGATCATACCAATAATCTATCCATCTTTACACTCCAGTGAAAGAGAATTTCAACATCAGGGTTATAAAAATGTTATATATGATGATAAAAATAATATGATTAACATATTGTTTTAAACCTCAAGAGTAATATTCGTAACTCATGAATAGTAAATCGTGAATAGTAACTCATGAATAGTAACCCCGACACAAAAGATAAAAATTCCACAATAAAATCCATTACTATCCCTTACTATCCCTCACAATCCCATACAATCCCTTACCTCAAAAGAGCAGTACTTCTGATCGGTATGCAAAGCCGAAGGAAACTTGCACTGAATAGCAACTCTCAAAGTATCTAAATACTCACAAAATATGCTTCATAATATAGAGAGAGAAAGAGAGAAAGCTTATGTTTCTGGTGTGATTTTCAATTCTAACTTAGCCCTCTATTTATAGGAAAATTTTGGTAGGTTTGACCTGCAACCTGATGGCTTTACTTGCTACTATTCCCACCCACCACATTTGAAATATAATTCAGCACATTTCTTCACCAACCACAAGTGGGGCCCACCAATTCTAGAATTTTCCACCAAAATGATAAACTCTCCGAAAATTCAACAATTTCTGAACCAGTCATCTCGAAAAATTCATAATAAATCATACGTTCATTTTTAACGGTTCAAAATTTGTGGACATATACTCAACTTATATATGTATAACATATCCAAATATTACCACGATCCAACGGTCGGATTAAAAATTATAACCCTCGCAAAATATCTCAAAAACCCTAATTTTTAATACCTCCATTCCAACAAAAATACTGATAAAAACCTCAACATTAACTCCTTCATTTTTTAACCACAAAAAATATATCCCTCATTTATATCCACATAAAATAAATATTTTCTTATCATATGAATCAATAATTAATTATTCACAAATAATATTACAGAATCACATTTATGACAACCAGGCCGTTCCCAGGAAAAAGGGGGCTTTCCAATAAGAATTTTTCCTTACGGGCGCGCAATTAGGTGACCAAACTTCTCCTTAGACAGAACTTTCTAGACATTGCCAATAATGCTATCTAATAATACTATTCAAATAATATGAATTATTGATCTGATAATGGGAAATACTATGCAGCAACAATTATTGAAACAACAATAATATAAAATATCAACGCAACAATTATTGAATCAATAAAATAAAATATTGAACAGTAACTACTGTAACAATTATTGAGTAGTGCCTTCTTACGTAAGAATCAATAATTTCAAAAATACTATGCAATACCGTGTGCTACTGTGCAATAACGCGTATTACTGTATTTTAAAAACCGCCGGGTATTCCAACAGTGTTAACGGTAACAACTACGCCGTTATTTGTAAAAACTCAAATTTGTCGTTTTCTTCACCCGACAGTTATTCTGTTATGGGGCCCACAAATAGCTGCGCCGTCGTACGAATATCCCCGACAGAAAGAATATTCCACGACCAAACGAATATTCCCCGACAACAATGATTATTTTATAACCACTTGTGTATTTTGAAAAAAATTCATATATCACCCTTAACTTTAACATTTATCAATTAAACCATTTACTGAATAGTAATTATAAGAAAATTGAATACTTTTATTTCATAAAATTCGGGGTCTTACTTTACATATTGGATCTCATCTCATATTTTTACTTTACATCATTTGATATAATATTAAATATTATATCATTATCCATATAACATAATACCTTATATCTAATTATTTTCTTTACTTTCTCTATAAATTATCTTCATAATTTATTTAACTGAAGTAAATATATTATTATATTCACCACATACACATAACATATTCATGTATATACTTAATCCTAAAAAATTCATACAAAAAATTTAAATTCACGAAATTTCTTCACGGAAATCTCAAATTCATTTACTTATTTTCTGTCTAGGTTTATTATTTAACCTTAATTTAATATTTTAATATTTTATAAATATCCAAATTCTCGGGTTGTCACACAACTAGGTAACGAGGAATGCAAGCGAATGAAGAAGAAGATGCAGGATGAAGAGAAGATCAAGTATCATCTCGTTTTGAAGGAGGAATTTGAGTTTCATATAAACCCCAGTTAAAAGAAGAACTAATAAAAGGAAGATATCGTAATATGTTAGTAAGTGCTTAACTTCCATCTTAGATTTATGATAAGAAGGGACAAGTCATGTGAATTAGGATAATACCTTCGGTGAAGGTGGATTGGAGGGACCACAATGCCGAAGATGCAACGTGAGAACTCGAGATTTAATATGATGGAATATTTTCCTCATTTGGTTAGGTAATTGTAATGAGGGGGAAGAGTGTAACACCCCAGAAAAATCGAATTTTATGATAATTAAATTTTTATTTGATTATATGGATTAAATGAATTTAATTGATTATTTATGGAGTAAGCTATTTGAAGGTCGTTCTATGACCTAGACATATCGGAACGTCGTAGTATTTTGGCTACGTGGTAGAATTAAAGTGTTTGAATTTTCAAAACAAAAACAAAAGCTTTCCGAGAAATTTTTCAAAAAATACTATTCACGCATTTCTGCTCGGAAATTATTTTTGGAAGTCCAAGAAATAAGTGACGATAGAATATCAAGGTGAAATGGAATATCCAAAAATATTTCAGGTATGGCAAACGCATTTTTTTGCCTGTGGACTTAAAACCTAACGTTTAGGGAAAGTGACTTCCGAGAAAGAATTTAAACGCGTATAATGAATTAAAGCAATGATCGTGTAATATGTAGGTATTGTACGAGGTAATGAATACGAGTATGATACGAAGTATTATACGAGTATGTATGAATAATGGTATATTGTATATTATGAATTAGTATACGAGTTAGAATACGATAATAATACGTATAGAATTCGTCCTAAGGCTTTAAGCCATTTGTGAATGGAATTGTGGATTGTGTGGGATTTACAAGTCCAATAGGATTTAATATGAAAGTCCAATAGAATTAATGTGCAAGCCCAAGTGTTTGTAATGGGAAGCCCAAAGTAATTTAATGTACAAGCCCAAAGTATAAGATGAGATTAATTGAATTATTAATCCAATGGATTAGGAGGATCCATGGGGCAACCCATGATCACATGGGTGATCTTGGTGGCCAAGAAACAATTGTGATGAGCAAGTAGACTTAAGGGTTAAGCAAATGATAAGCTATGTGCTAGGCAAGTTAACTTAATGGCTAAGTAATTAATGTGGTGAACAAGTAACTTGATGGCTAAGATAGGAATAGTAAGGAGGCGGAATGGCTTGTTGACCATTATACCCTCATTTAGGATTTCCTATAAATAGAAGGAGAGATAGCTCATTTGTGGGTTGTTGTTTTTCATCCAACAAGTTAAGTGCTAAATTGCTTGAGAGAAAAAGCTAGATAAGCTAGAGTTCACAGCTCAAGAAACAAGAAGAAGGATTAGCAAGAGAACATCAAGGTAATCAATCCTAAGCCATGAATCTCTTTCTCTTCATTTGTTAGAGAAGTGGGTAGTGGTAGGATTTGTATACTAAGAAGAGGTAAGAATGCATAAATCAAAAGACTTAAGCCATAATTAAGTCATGTTGTAAGATAACCAATAAATGAAGTTATGAACCAAGGAAGAGTTGTAGGAACTTATAACATATTTTACATTAATGAAGTTAGTATGATAATGAGAGGTGAGAATGGTGGTTAGAAGACTTAATCCATTATAAGTCATGAGAAATGAAATGTTATGTAGTTTATATTTTTTATAAGTTATAAACTCACAAAGAACAAGCAAAAACTTATAATGTATATAAGTTAATGAAATGAGTAGGTTAAGATGTTAAAATGATGGATTGAATCCATTTGAAACGAAGAACAAATCTTAAGTAACAAAGTTTTGCCGGAATCTACACGATTAGACGATAATCGTCGAATTCGTGAAATTCTCGTAATGGAAGTCGAATTTTGATATTTAGCTTGGAAACGTTGTTTTTCAATGGAGTCAAGTCTTATTTGGCATTATAGAGTTACGGACTCGAGAATGACTGAATTTTGACTTAGAACGAAGAAATGAGCATTGAACGTTCACGAACGTTTATCATTTTCGTTAAAAATGGACTAATAGGTGAATTTTTAGTTAACGAAGTCAAATAGATAAAATTCTAGCATGAACACGTAGAGTATGTGATTTGTGAACCGTAGGCTCTTGAACGAGCCAATTCAGACTTATAACGAAGAAGTTACGAGTCTGGGAATCTCACAAAATGAAAAATCTGTCAATTTTGTCTGATGCACAGAGTCCGCGCCGCAGCGCGACTCAAGGCAGAAAGTCAAGCGCCATAGCGCGAGACAGGACATAGTACCCTGTTAATTGGCGCCGCAGCGCGGCTATTAGTAAAGGTGATGGCGCCGCAACGCCGTGACCGAGTTCTAGAAACAAGAAGGCCACGCCGCAGCGCGAGGTGCAGAACAAAAGCTGGCGCCGCAGCGCCAGCACTAGGAAGTAGATAGAAAAGAAAAGTTTTGAATGTAAAGTGAAGGAGAAGCGTATGAAGACTGAATTAAATTCTTAATTAACATAATGCAACCTCATTAAGGATGTTATAAAGCTTAAGTATAACACTAAAGGTAGGAGGTAAGTCAATTGAATGTGAACGTGAACGTGTGCAATAAGTGTACTTAACCAATGACGATCAAATGTCGATTAATAACGTAAGGATGTTAGTAAGCCGTGAGAAAAGATGATTAACTTGAAACGAGTTGTATTAATGAAATAATTTCAATTAAGTTATACTCCCTCCTATTTAGATTAAATGACGCTTTAGGGAGTTTAATTTTATTCTATATAAGTGTCGTTTTGGAATCTCTATACAATATTGCACTATTTTTTTCTAATTTACCCCTCTATTTAATATGCTTAGTAAATGCAATTGTGGAGAGAGAAATAATTAATTAGGGACAATTGTGGAGAATGAGAAGAAACAATTGTGGAGAGAGAAATAATTAATTAGGGACACAAAAGACATTTTGTATTATTTCTTAATAAGTGTGCTTAACTCTAAAATGTCATTTAATTTGAATAGGAGGGAGTAGAAAGGAAAGAAGTTGGTATGAATGATGTAATTACAACGGCAAGCCAAAACCAATAATAACAAATCTAATACATGATTAGATTGAGAAAATGGGTAAGATTCATTAGGAACCATGTATGTTCATTCATGACCTAATGTGGTATGTTATGTGGTTATGTGTTGTAGAGACCATAAAGACTCAAAGGAAAAGTAATTATATTGTAGCAGACGCTGAAGGCAAGTTTTTCTTAAACGCTTGTCTAACCTTCGTGTTAGCCAAGTTTCTTTGTGATTCATGTTATGAGATGCATGAATTGTTTTACTAAAGGGTCGATGCCAGTTTTACCTCGGCTAGACTAATCTTGAAGAGTTGATTGATTTATTTACAAGTCTTTCAATATAGAATTGCTAACGATATCCTACGCCAATTATTTGGTACGGATTCAATGTAAGCCTGAATATGAATAAACAAATATATTTTCATCGAGTATTCGATGGGCACGTGAGGTTGCTATAACTTAAACGTACACACGTTGTGACAACCCCAAAATAGGTCCATTCCATCCAACCTATTCTGAGTCGCCAAATACATGGTACAGAAAATAACTACAACTTTATTACAATAATTGTCGTGCAAAATACAACAACACATATGCTGTGAGTTTGGATACAAATATATACCAAATGTGACTCATGTCTCAACCGTGGACAACACCTCACAATGACACCTTACATAAAGGTATAGTCAAAAACTGTTTTAGAAATGAGAATATTTGGGAAGTGCTCAAGAAAATCTTTGTACATGGGAGGCCATGCTTCTAGGTTGTGATAGATATCATATGGCCACAGAATTATCCTTGGTTGACCCAATATACCCCAAACAAAAACGAGAAGATTACTATCATATTCTTCCCAATGGGGAGTCTTCTCTTGACATATCATTATCTTCACTGTCTCTAATTGAGAATTATACTTCAAACCAACACCAAGATTATATAGGTAGTGCTCATAGATATACTCAGCAATTGGATGTGCACAACCCTGAGAATTATACTTCAAACCAACACCAAGATTATATAGGTAGTGGTCATAGATATACTCAGCAATTGGATGTGCACAACCCTGTCTTATGATGGCACGAGGTTGTATGTCATTAGACATCTTGTATGATAGTGACAAAAACACCCTTCCAACGTTGGGTTCACCTCACCCTATTTGATTCACCAAATATAACTACTAAATGATGACCACCGTTCTATTCCCCTGTTACCCCCACTCAACCCAGCTACACTCTTATTACCTGAAAAGAATTGTGAAACAGAAGGGTGAGCACAACTAGCCCAGTAAAGAATATCATGACTAAAGATAAATAAATTATCAATAGTCTTCATCAGTAATAAATCAGAGATTTAGAACATATGGTAGATGATAAAAATTTCAACCATAGTTGCAGCGGAACGAGCAATCCATTAGAAGAGTCAAATAGACTATAAAGTCTATTATCTTCTTCATGTTAAAAAATCCACCAAAAATGTTTTATCCCTGTAACATCACTCAACAGTTCCTATCCACATTCATCTGAATAACTCATAATCATATTTATGGTTCTAAATTCCTCTTCTCATCCAGGACAAAGATAATTTTCATCACTTGTCTTTACCTGAAACATCAAAGATCATGATTATACCAAATCACAATTCATGTTCATAATCATACTAATAATTTCATCTTTGTACTACGGGCCAAAGATATTCGTCAACAGTTCATCTTTGCACTACTGGCCAAAGATATTCAACAACAGTTCATCTTTGCACTACATGCCAAAGATATTCAACAACATATCATCTTTGCACTACAGGCCAAAGATATTCATCAACAGTTCATATTTGCACTATAGGCCAAATATATTCATCAACAGTTCATAATTGCACTACAGGCCAAATATATTAATATCTCAAAGAATTATAATCATTTTAGAATTTATATAAACAATAATTATAACCATGTTGATCAATTCACCTTTGCACTTAACCTTAAGATATTCAATTATAAATTCAATGGTCATGATCATACCAGTCACAATTCAACTTTGCACTACAGGCCAAAGAGAACTCTAGTCATGATCATACCAATAATCTACCCATCTTTACACTCCAGTGAAAGAGAATTTCAACATCAAGGTTACAAAAATATTATATATAATAGTAAAATCAATATAATCAAAATATCTAGATTTAATCTCAAGAGTAATATTCATAAATCAACTATAATTTGGTTAGAAAAAGAAACCAATTTTGCCGTGAATAGTAACTCGTGAATAGTAACTCATGAATAGTAACTCGTGAATAGTAACTCATGAATAGTAACTCGTGAATAGTAAACCCGACACAAAAAGGTAAAAAATCCACAATAAAATACATACCAATATTTCGGTATAATGATATTGAAAGAATAATATTTCTTAAGCTTATAAACAATTTATTTTAATTGTTTACACTTTACTAAATAATGCATTTAATCATCCTAAAATGCCAAACTCATAAGATTTTATTATCAATAACCAAAACCCTTATCAAAAATCTGCATATACCTCATATAGGATTCTCAAGCCATAAAATCCTATTTTTCAATTTTCTTACTTCACATAACATATTTAATTCATTTTCTCATAACTAGTCCATTTCCATGAAAAATACCAAATCAGTTCCAAAAATATTTCTTTTCTGAGATTTGGCATAATATAGTCCCATATTGAACATATATTTTTCTCAGAATTTTTAAAATTCATTTACTATTTTTCATATGACCAAAACAGCCGAATATTTAGACATTTATCAAAAATTGAACTTTTGTCCAAAAATTCTAAAATTTAAAGAGTATACTTCTATCATATACATGTACCCCCAATAAAAATTTCATCAATTTTGGAGTTAACCACAAGGAATTATAAGCGGTTACTTTTAAAATAGTCTTTTTTCATAAAATTCATAACTCTTAATCTATACATCCAAAAATCACCATTTTTGGACACAATCAAGAAAACACATCAAAATATCATTTCAAATTTTTTCAGAATTTTTGAAGATCAAAAAAATTACGAAACTAAAAATTATAACAACCCTTAAAATCTCTTACTATCCCTTACCTAAAAAGTGCAGTATTTCTGACTGGAATGCAAAGCCGAAGGAAACTTGCATTGAATAGCAACTCTCAAAGTATCTAAATACTCACAAAATATGCTTCATAATATAGAGAGAGAAAGAGAGAAAACTTATTTCTGGTGTGATTTTCAATTCTAACTTAGCACTCTATTTATAGGAAAATGTTAGCACGCCGAATCAGACTTAACCTGTAACCTGATGGCTTTACCTGCTACTATTCCCACCCACCATATTTGAATAAAAATCTCAGCACATTTTTTCACCAACCAAGAGTGGGGCCCACCAATTCTAGAATTTTCTACCAAAATGATTAACTCCGAAAATTCAACAATTTCTGAACCAGTCATCTCGTAAAATTCATAACAAATCATACGTTCATTTTTAACGGTTCAAAATTTGTGGACATATACTCAACTTATATATGTATAACATATCCAAATATTACCACGATCCAACGGTCGGATTAAAAATTATAACCCTCGCAAAATATCTCAAAAACCCTAATTTGATTTTCAATACTTCTGTTCCGATAAAAATATAAATAAAATACCTTAACATTAATTCCTTCATTTATAACCACATAAATAAATCCATCATTTATATCCACATCAAATAAATATTTCCTTATCATATGAATCAATAATTAATTATTCACAAATAATATTACAGAATCACATTTATGACAACCAGGTCGTTCCCAGGAAAGAGTGGGCTTTCCAATAAGAATTTTTCCTTACTGGCGCGCAATTAGGTGACCAAACCTCTCCTTAGACAGAACTTTCTAGACATTGCCAATAATGTTATCTAATAATATTATTCAAATAACATGAATTATTGATCTGATAATGGGAAATACTGTGCAGTGATAATTATTGAACAACAATAATATAAAATTTCAACGTAGCAATTATTGAATCAATAAAATAAAATATTAAATAGTAATTACTGTAACAATTATTGAGTAGTGCATTCTTACGTAAGAATCAATAATTTCAAAAATACTATGCAATACCGTGTGCTACTGTGCAATAACGCGTATTACTATATTTTAATCACCGGGTATTCCAACAGTGTTAACGATAACAACTACGTCGTTATTTGTAAAAACTCAAATTTGTCATTTTTTTCATCCGACAGTTATTCTGTTATGGGGCCCACAAATGGCTGCGCCGTCGTACGAATATTTCCCGACAGAAAGAATATTCCACGACCAAACGAATATTCCCCGACAACAATGAATATTTTATAACCACTTGTGTATTTTGAAAAAAAATTCATATATCACCCTTAACTTTAATATTTATCAATTTAATCATTTACTGAATAGTAATTATAAGAAAAATTGAATACTTTTATTTCATAAAATTCGAGGTCTTACACACGTTTAATGGATGTAGTGTTGATCAACATAGAGTATTATAGGCTGATCACCTAGAAGTGCTCGTAAGCTATGCCGGACTTACGGACTTAGTGACGGGTTGTCCTTTTCAAAGAAACTATGAAATGCTTATGGTCTTGGACCAGAATTGATGTTTTACTGAATATTGTCATAGTAAAACGTTTTGAAGGAAAAAAAATGCTAATTTAAATTATTGATAGTACTTCGTAACTATTATCCAATTATTGAAGATATATGATTCCTATGTTTCAAGCATGTTATTGAAAAGAAATTGTTGTACTTCCTGAGCTTGTTATGCTCACTCTTGCTTGAACCATATGAATGCAGCTAAAGAATAGCGAACCGAGGTTTCCAGTAGAGATAAAGGCAAGACGAAGATGAATGATTAGTTTATCTTGTAATAGACTAGTAAGTATATGTATTATATTATGATGAACAAAGAATGTAATGGTTTAAGAACCTGGGAACTGGATTTATTATTATTAATGTAATAAGAATGTCGTTGGAACACACATTTTAATGTCGTTTTAGTAGAATAAATGTACAGTGATGAGTACTGTGTAGCACCATTTATCGGTTGGAAGATACCTAGATTTGGGGGCGTCACAGGTTACTTATAACTATGAACATAGTTTGTGGTCTTATGACCCTCAGATATATGATTTAGATGTTGATTATCATTGATAGAACCTATTGTTCAGTTTTATTGAGCCTATTATTTGGCAATTGTTGTAATGTTTTATTCATTATTATTTCAAGTGAGCATTGTTTGCTCACTCTTACTTATATAAACTATTACAGCCAAAGTTGAGAAAGTCGATGTACCTAACACCAGTAAAGGAAAGGGAAAGATGAACAAGTATTGAAAACTTGTAACATGTTGACATTGTTATTGTGAGACTTTATTATTGTAATAAAGTTATTTAATTTTTCGCATATGAATGTTTGTATTTAAAGGTTAGATAACCTGGGAGATTTTTATTAATATAATCCTTTAATGGGAAGGTTTATTAACTAATTTTATTATGATTGGGTAGTTAGACATGGATGTTGTTATCAAGTGAACACCAAATCTGGAGGTAATGAAGTACTCGAATTTGGGGTGTCACAAGTTGGTATCAAAGCTTTAGGTTATGAACCTTAGGTGGGGGAAAAGCCTTAGGAAGTGACTTTTAAAAAGATAGTGGTGATAAACTCTTATCGAGTTTTAAAGAAGAAGTAATAAAACACTTATGTGATTATGTGATTACAATTTATGTGCTCGTGAGTGTCGAGTAGTAATGATGAGTAATTAAAACTTAAAAAAAAATGTTGTCAGGATGGCTAATGTAGGAGAATCCAGTCAAGCTAGGGAGGAAGGACCTCAGATGCCTAGAGAGGAGGAGTCTCGTGACATTCAGGTGGTTTGGAAACAACTACTTCCACGGGAGTCAGCCTCGATGTTCACAGTGGTTGAGCAGAAGGGTTTACCTGATGAGGATGATGATGTAGAAACGGATAAGGAGGATCTCGTTGAGCTGCCACAGTAGAATGATGATGACGAGGATAAAGAGGAAGAGATTCCACTGAACTCGATAGATGCTCGTATGTACGATGAAGTTTATGACCGCAATGTGGAACTTCAGGATACCGTCGAGGAGTTGGAAGAGATAGTAGCTGAACAACAGACCTCGATGGCACGGAAGGACGACGAGATCCAAGATCGAGAGTAATGTATAAATAATGTCGAAGAGAAGCTGGTCTGTAAGACCCCAACTTATTAATGAATAAAATCAAATTTTCTCTAAATATTATTGTGAATAATAAGGGGTTAATTTGATATAATACTTTGGTTATGGGTGAAAGGTGCAACTTTTGCAAAATAAGCAAGTGGTTATAAAATATTTATTTTGTCGGAGAATATTCGTTTGGTCGTGGAATATTCTTGCTGTCGGGGAATATTCGTACGACGGCGCAGCCTTGTGTGGGCCCCATAACGGAAAGCCATTGGATGAAGAAAACGACAAGTATAAGTTGTTTATAAATAACGGCGTAGTTGTTACCATTAATACTGTTGGAATGTCTAGAAAGTTCTGTCTAAGGAGAGGTTTGGTCATCTAATTGCGCGCCAGTAAGGAGAAATTCTTATTAGAAAGCCCCCTCTTTCCTGGGAACGGCCTGGTTGTCATAAATGTGATTCTGTAATATTATTTGTGAATAATTAATTATTGATTCATATGATAAGGAAATATTTATTTTATGTGGATATAAATGAGGGATATATTTTTGTGGTTAAAAATGAAGGAGTTAATATTGACGTTTTTATCAATATTTTTGTCGGAATTGAGGTATTAAAAATCGGGGTTTTTAAGATATTTTGTGGGGGTTATAATTTTTAATCCGACCGTTGGATCGTGGTAATTTTTGGATATGTTATATATATATAAGTTGAGTATATGTCCATAAATTTTGAACCGTTAAAAATGAACGTATGATTTATTATGAATTTTACGAGATGATTGGTTCAGAAATTGTTGAATTTTCGGAGTTTATTATTTTGATGGAAAATTCTAGAATTGGTGGGCCCCACTCATGGTTGGTGAAGAAATGTGCTGAGATTTTTATTCAAATATGGTGGGTGGGAATAGTAGCAGGTAAAGCCATCAGGTTGCAGGTTAAGTCTGCTTCGGCGTGCTAACATTTTCCTATAAATAGAAGGCTAAGTTAGAATTGAAAATCACACCAGAAACAAGTTTTCTCTCTTTCTCTCTCTCTCTCTATATTATTGAGTGCATTTTGTGAGTATTTAGATACTTTGAGAGTTTCTATTCATCAGAGCAAGTTTCTTTCAGCCTTATACCGGTATTCCGACCAAAAGTACTGATATTTTGAGATAAGAGATATTATTTTCTTCTTAAATGATATTATTTTCTTCAATATCATTATGCTGAAATATTAACATGAGTTTTTATCAAATTTAGAACTTTTTGTGTCGGGGTTACTATTCACGTATACGTTACTATTCACGTATACGACACTATTCACGAATACGGCACTATTCACCGAAAAATAAAATTTTCTCTTTTTATCCAAGATGTCTATTATGGTTACTATCTTTGATTGTATTCATGCTTTGATCTTTATTTTTGAATTCTGCTTCACAATTGAGTATTATGAAGTATTATTGATCTTGGATAAACTGTTATACGAATCCCTACTATTTGTCCTTCTGTCTCACTGGATTCATTCTCTTTAAGATATTTTTCATCATCCTCATTCCTAAATGATGATAATACTGAATATCTTTGGCCTGTAGTGCAAAGATGTATGATTACTTGATGAATATCTTTGGCCTGTAGTGCAAAGATGAACATGTGTTGTGATGAACATGACTGACAGGTGATACAAATGAATATCTTTGGCCTGTAGTGCAAAAATAAATATTTGGTTAAAGATGATTATTAATTGATGTTACAGGGATAAAATATTGATGATGGACTTTTAAATCTTAGAAGATAGTAGAATTCATTCTCTACTTGACTCTTCTAATGGTTTGTTGTTTCCGCTGCAGTTGTTGATCTAAAACTTGTTGTCGATTATATTCTATCATATTTTTTCCTGTTGAATACTAATGATAATTTGTTGTATATTATCTTAGTCATAATATTCTTTACTGGGCTAGTTGAGCTCACCCTTTTCCTTTTTGTTCCATTTTTCTTCTCAGGAGGTGAGAACATAGCAGGATCTAGTCGGGGTATAGAGTGATGGTTCTAGAAAGATGTTTTAGCAGTCCTCACTATTTCTGTAAAATAGTGTTTGAATAATTGTAATGAGGACTTATTTGAGTGTGGATATTGTCTAAAAGACAATATTTGTATTTAAACTCACAGTATGTGTTGTCGTATTTTGCATGACAATTGTATTATTGAAGTTGTAGTTTGCTTTCTGTACCATGTATTTGGCGACTCAGAATGGGTGTTGTATACCTATATTGGGGGCGTCACAGTTGGTATCAGAGCTTAGGGATATGATCCTTGGTTGAGATGTGAGACAAGAACTAGTATAGGGATAATATATGACATGACTATTAACCCTTGTTTTATGGCAGTATTTAAGAATGGCAGCTGAGAACGTTAATAATGGAGTAAATCAGACCGTGGAGACACCTTTGATCACCACCCAGGGGAACGTGCAACATGAAGGCAATATTCCTCCTGTAAACAACGTTACCGAGCAAACGATGAATGATGGAATGTTTAGGAGCTTTTTGCAGTTCATGCAAAATCAGACGAGGGAGACTCTTGTGTAGAATACAGGTGGAAATGATAACAACGCGCGGTTTGTCACAGCCAAGCAGTTCAAAGAATTGGGACCACCAGAATTTAAGGGAAAGCCGGATCCGATCATGGCGGAAACGTGGGTCAAGCAAATTACCAAGATATTCGATGTCTTGGGATGCACGGAGGAACAGAAGGTTCCATTCGCCACCTTTATGTTCCGCGGTGAGGCAGACTACTGGTGAGAGTCTGTGAAGCGTACCCAGCCTGACGCACTCAACATGTCCTGGGAAACATTTCAAAAACTGTTCAATGACAAGTACTTTCCTGAAAGTATTCGTCATATGAAGGAGGTGGAGTTTATCAGACTGGAACAAAATAACATAACGGTGTCCCAGTACGAGGCGAAGTTTGCAGAGTTATCCAGGTTTGCACCTCATTTGGTCGAAAATGAGGAACGAATGACAAGGATGTTTCTGAGAGGTCTAAAACCCGAGATTCGACAATATCTTATCTCTCATAAATTTTCTTTATATTCAGATGTTGTAAACAGGGCTCAATTATTAGAGCGAGATAATGAGTATGTGCAACCGAGGGACCACAACCAGGGTCATACCGGTGGTGGCAGTCATCGAAGCAATGAAAACTAGCAGGGAGGAAAATATTCGGACAAAAGCGGTAATCACTCTGGTGGTAATCGTGGTCGTGATAATAAAAGGAGCGAGTAAAGAGGATATTTCAAAAAGAGAAGGTACAGCAATGATAATGTGAAGACGTCAGCACAAACATCAACTGTTTCTAGGGGAGGAGAACGACCACCGGTCGTATGTTACAAATGTGGGAAAGAGGGATATATCAGCCCAAACTGCCCACAATAATCCAAGGTATGTTATAACTGTGGAAAGGAGGGTCATATAGCTCGAGAGTGTTCTGTAGCAAAACCAAGTTCAGCGGGGATGGTGACTCCAAAAGTTGTCCCGGATAAGTCGAAATCAGCGGTTCCTGGAAGGGCGTTTGTCGTGACTGGCCAAAACGCGAGAAACCCGAACGAGGTGATCACGGATAAGCTAATCTTGAATTCTTGCAAAGTTTATACTTTACTAGATACTGGTTCTACCCATTCTTTTATCTCTCCTGCTTGTGCTCAACGTTTAAACTTGACTCTGGAGAAATTGGACTTTAACTTATCTGTTGAAACTCCGTTGGGTGAAACCTTCGTTACATCTACAGTTTATAAATCTTGCATGATCCAAGTTGGCACTATCACATTACCTGTTGATCTTATCTCTTTAAAGATACTTGCTTTTGATGTGATTTTAGGAATTGATTGGTTAACCACTCATCATGCTAAAATTGATTGTTTTCGTAAGGTTGTTAGTTTTCATATTCCTAACCAACCTGTCATACGAATTCAAACTACTAAACCACTAAAATCAGTCACTGTCATATCAAGCCACAAAGCTATTCGTTTATTGAAAAACGGATGTCAAGCTTTCTTAGCCCATGTTATGGATTTGAACAAAGACAAGTCAGATTTGAATAATATTTCTATTGTAAGAGAATTTCCCGATGTATTTCCTGAAGAACTTCCTGGTCTACCCCCAGAACGTGAAGTTGAATTCTTTATTGACCTTGAACCCGGTACAAAGCCCATTTCTAAAACCCCATATCGAATGGCTCCTATTGAACTTCAGGAGTTAAAAGTCCAACTACAGGAGTTGTTGGACATCGGTTTTATTCGTCCTAGTACATTTCCTTGGGGTGCTCCTGTTTTATTCGTATAGAAGAAAGACGGAAGTATGCGACTTTGTATCGACTATCGAGAATTGAATCATGTCACTATCAAGAATAGGTAACCGCTACCTCGTATTGATGACTTGTTTGACCAGTTGCAAGGAGCACAATTCTTTTCAAAGATCGATCTTCGTTCTGGATATCATCAGCTGAAGATTAAAACTGAGGATATTCCAAAGACTGCCTTCAGAACTCGGTACGGGCATTATGAATTCTTAGTAATGTCTTTTGGATTGACTAATGCTCCTGCTGCTTTCATGGATATGATGAATCGTGTATTTAAAGAATATTTAGATCAGTTCGTTGTCGTCTTTATTGATGACATCCTCATCTATTCCAAAAGTCGTGAAGATCATGAGCGCCATTTGAAGCTGGTATTGCAAAGGCTTCGTGAAAATAAGCTATATGCCAAACTGAAGAAATGCGAGTTCTGGCTTGAGGAAGTAGCATTCCTTGGGCACGTGGTGTCAAAACATGGAGTATCTGTCGACCCGGCGAAGATTGAAGCCATACAAAGTTGGGATGAACCGAAGTCAGTAACTGAAGTACGTAGCTTTCTGGGCTTAGCTGGTTATTATCGGAGATTCGTGGAAGGATTTTCTCGAATCACTACTCCGTTAACTCAGCTGACTCGTAAAGATACAAAATTCGGTTGGAGCGAGGATTGTGAGAAGAGTTTTCAGGAACTCAAGAGGAGACTCATTTCGGCACCTGTTCTGACAATACCATCTGGTTCGAATGGATTTGTTATCTACAGCGATGCTTCAGGCAAAGGGTTAGGATGTGTTCTCATGCAACATGGGAAAGTCATAGCCTATGCCTCGCGACAACTCAAAGAATATGAGAGGAATTATCCTACTCATGATTTGGAGTTGGCAGCAGTCGTTTTCGCGTTGAAGATCTGGAGACACTACCTGTATGGGGAGAAAGTGGAGATCTATACAGATCATAAAAGCCTCAAATATTTCTTCACCCAAAAGGAACTCAACATGCGGCAACGACGTTGGCTTGAGCTGTTAAAAGATTACGATCATACCATCCAATATCATCCTAAAAAAGCAAACGTTGTAGCTGACGCATTGAGTAGAAGATCATATGCGGGTACGAGTGCAATGTTGTTAACACAAAGTCCCATTTTGTATGATTTGCAAAGGATGGAGATAGAGATGAAGGCTCCAAGTACCCACATGATGATATCAAATATACGAGTAGAACCGACTTTAATCGATAAAGTTAAAGCTGCTCAAGCTACGAACATAGAGCTGATGTGTATGAAGAAGAAAGTGCAAGAAGGTGTTATTCCAGAAGCAAGAATCGATGAAGAAGGAATACTTTGAGTCAACTCCAGACTTTGTGTTCCTAACGATTTTGACTTGAAGCATAGAATAATGATGGAGGCACACAACACACCGTTTGCAATCCATCCTGAGAGTACCAAAATGTATCACGATCTTCGACATATATTTTGGTGGAGCAATATGAAAAGAGAGATCACGGAGTTTATCTCGAGATGTTTAACTTGTCAACGTGTAAAAGCGGAGCATCAAGTACCAAAGGGTCCATTGCAACCACTTGAGGTTCCGAAATAGAAGTGGGAACACATTACTATGGATTTTGTTACGGGTCTTCCCAAGGTTTCTCAAGGCATAGATGCAATTTGGGTTATTGTTGATAGATTAACCAAGTCCGCTCATTTCTTACCGATACGTGAGACTTATTCCCTTGAACGTCTTGCTAGTATGTACGTGAATGAGATTGTGAGATTGCATGGCATTCCAGTATCCATAGTTTCAGATCGTGACCCAAGATTCACTTCACGATTTTGGGTTAGCTTGCAGAAAGCTATGGGCACGGATTTACGATTCAGTTCGGCATACCATCCTCAAACGGACGGACAATCAGAGAGGACTATTTAAACTCTTGAAGATCTATTAAGACTTTGTGTCCTAGATCTCAAAGGGAGTTGGGATAAGTACCTACCATTGGTGGAATTCTCCTACAACAACAGTTATCAGGCGAGCATAGGTGTGGCTCCATTCGAGGCATTGTATGGAAGAAAATGTTGTTCTCCAGTATGCTGGGACGAGGTGGGTGAAGCAACATTGTTGGGACCAGAGTTGGTACGCATCACTACAGAGAAGATCCAAACGATTCGACAACGTATACAAACGGCACAGGATCGACAAAAGAGTTATGCGGATCTTCATCAGAAGGACGTGGAATTTAATATTGGGGATCATGTATTATTACGTGTTGCACCATGGAAGGGAGTTACAAGATTTGGGAATAGAGAAAAGCTCAATCCAAGATTTGTTGGCCCATTTGAGATTCTTGAGCGAATAGAAAATGTGGCATATAGACTCGCATTACCTCCAAGTATGTCTCGTGTTCATAATGTTTTTCACATATCTATGCTTCGTAAATATGTTAAAGACCCGAACCACATTATTGAGTTAGAACCAGACGAGATAGCTGAAGATTTAACGTACAAGGAGGTACCTATTAAGATCTTAGATAGGAAAGAGCATGTCCTACGCACGAAGGTTATACCACAAGTTAAGGTTTTGTGGAGAAACCATGCTATTGAAGAAATGACCTGGGAGTTGGAATCAGAAATGAAAGCGAGGTATCCTCACCTTTTTGAAACATCAGGTACGTACGTCAATTTTGAGGATGAAATTTCATAAGGAGGGGAGGTTGTAAGACCCCAACTTATTAATGAATAAAATCAAATTTTCTCTAAATATTATTGTGAATAATAAGGGGTTAATTTGATATAATACTTTGGTTATGGGTGAAATGTGTAAATTTTACAAAATAAGCAAGTGGTTATAAAATATTCATTTTGTCGGGGAATATTCGTTTGGTCGTGGAATATTCTTGCTGTCGGGGAATATTCGTACGACGGCGCAGCCTTGTGTGGGCCCCATAACAGAAAGCGATTGGATGAAGAAAACGACAAGTATAAGTTGTTTATAAATAACAGCGTAGTTGTTACCGTTAATACTGTTGGAATACCCGGTGGTTAAAATACAGTAGCACACGGTATTAGACCAATTATTGATTCTTACAAAGGAAGGCACTACTCAATAATTGTTACAGTAGTTACTGTTCAATATTTTATTGATTCAATAATTGCTGCATTGATATTTTATATTATTGTTGTTTCAATAATTGTCACTGCACAGTATTTTCCTTTATCAGATCAATAATTCATATAATTTGAATAATATTATTAGATAACATTATTGGCAATGTCTAGAAAGTTCTATCTAAGGAGAGGTTTGGTCATCTAATTGCGCGCCAGTAAGGAGAAATTCTTATTGGAAAGCCCCCTCTTTCCTAGGAACGGCCTGGTTGTCATAAATGTGATTCTGTAATATTATTTGTGAATAATTAATTATTGATTCATATGATAAGGAAATATTTATTTTATGTGGATATAAATGAGGGATATATTTTTGTAATTAAAAATGAAGGAGTTAATGTTGAGGTTTTTATCAGTATTTTTGTCGGAATGGAGGTATTAAAAATCAGGGTTTTTGAGATATTTTTCGGGGGTTATAATTTTTAATCCGACCGTTGGATCGTGGTAATTTTTGGATATGTTATACATATATAAGTTGAGTATATGTCCACAAATTTTGAACCGTTAAAAATGAACGTATGATTTATTATGAATTTTACGAGATGACTGGTTTAGAAATTGTTGAATTTTCAGAGTTTATCATTTTGATGGAAAATTCTAGAATTGGTGGGCCCCACTCTTGGTTGGTGAATAAATGTGCTGAGATTTTTATTCAAATGTGGTGGGTGGGAATAGTAGCAGGTAAAGCCATCAGGTTGCAGGTTAAGTCTGCTTCGGCGTGCTAACATTTTCCTATAAATATATGGATAAGTTAGAATTAAAAATCACACCAGAAAAAAGTTTTTTCTCTTTCTCTCTCTAGATTATTGAGTGTATTTTATGAGTATTTAGATACTTTGAGAGTTTCTATTCATCAGAGCAAGTTTCTTTCAGCCTTATACCGGTATTCCGACCAGAAGTACTGATATTTTGAGGTAAGGGATATTATTTTCTTCTTAAATGATATTATTTTCTTCAATATCATTATGCTGAAATATTAACATGAGTTTTTATCAAATTTGGAACTTTTTGTGTCGGGGTTACTATTCACGTATACGACACTATTCACGAATACGACACTATTCACCGAAAAATAAAATTTTCCCTTTTTGTCCAAGATGTCTATTATGGTTACTATCTTTGATTGTATCCATGTTTTGATCTTTATTTTTGAATTCTGCTTCACAATTGAGTATTATGAAGTATTATTGATCTTGGATAAACTGTTATACGAATCCCTACTATTTGTCCTTTTGTCTCACTGGATTCGTTCTCTTTAAGATATTTTTCATCATCCTCATTCCTAAATGATGATATTACTGAATATCTTTGGCCTGTAGTGCAAAGATGTATGATTACTTGATGAATATCTTTGGCCTGTAGTGCAAAGATGAACATGTGTTGAGATGAATATGACTGACAGGTGATACAAATGAATATCTTTGGCCTGTAGTGCAAAAATAAATATTTGGTTAAAGATGATTATTAATTGATGTTACAGGTATAAAATATTGATGATGGACTTTTAAATCTTAGAAGATAGTAGAATTCATTCTCTACTTGACTCTTCTAATGGTTTGCTATTTCCGCTGCAGTTGTTGATCTAAAACTTGTTGTCGATTATATTCTATCATATTTTTTCCTGTTGAATACTAATGATAATTTGTTGTATATTATCTTAGTCATAATATTCTTTACTGGGCTAGTTGAGCTCACCCTTTTCCTTTTTGTTCCATTTTTCTTCTCAGGAGGTGAGAACATAGCAGGATCTAGTCGGGGTATGGAGTGATGGTTCTAGAAAGATGTTTTAGCAGTCCTCACTATTTCTGTAAAATAGTGTTTGAATAATTGTAATGAGGACTTATTTGTGTGTGGATATTGTCTAAAAGACAATATTTGTATTTAAATTCATAGTATGTGTTGTCGTATTTTGCATGACAATTGTATTATTGAAGTTGTAGTTTGCTTTCTGTACCATATATTTGGCGACTCAGAATGGGTGTTGTATACTTATTTTGGGGGCATCACATGGTCCACACTGAAGAAGAGAATGAACAAATGACAGCGGTGATCGCAGAACTGAAGAACAAGTTAAAGGAAGAATCTACTAAGAGGGCAAGAGCCGAAGACGCGTACGAGGAAGCTTATCAACGAGCCAGGATAGTGGAGAGAGACGCACAATCAAAGAGGATGAAGATGGAGGAGATGAATAACGTATTCAATACCGTGATCAATCGAGCTCAAGATTAGGTCATGGGTTATCCGATTCAGTTTGAGACGTTGTCATCGTACATATTAGATCGCAAAACAATGTTCCGGATTATGGAGGAAGAATGTCGTAAGGCTACGCAGTATCTTAGTAGGACATCGTAGGGAATGTACCTGATATGCGATTAATAAATGTTAAATAATATGTAAATCCCAAGTATTATGTAACCTATGAGATATGATGATGATGTTATCCTGAAACTGTAGTAGTTCAGGAAAGTAATGTAAATAGCAGTGATGTTATTGTTATGATGTTTTCAAAAAGATTATGAATGAATAAAAGTTATTATTCAAAGTGTTATGTGTTCTGTGATGATTTCTTTTATGGGGTGCAAGTTAAGTAGAAAATGCTTAAAAGAATTGAGAAACAATCTCATGGGTGTATTTTAACAGAAAATGCCTCTAAGACGTCAACCCCGACAAAGAACCACTAAGGAAACTACCAATAACGACAATGTTGAAGTTAACCCTGTTCAGCAGCTAGTTACGTTACTGACGGGTGCACTGCAGAATCAACCACAGAATCAAGCTGTGACATTTAAGGACTTCAAGGCGGTTGGACCACCAGAATTCCGTGGATCGATGAATCCAATTGAGGCACAAACCTGTATCATTGAGATAGAGAAAGTGTTCGATGTTGCGAGAGTAAGGGAGAATCAGAAGACTTCTTTTGCAACATTTATGTTGAAAGCAGAGGCTAGTTATTGGTGGCAGGCCAATAAAACTTCGAGACTTATTTCTCAGAGAGCTCGAAGAGTTAGATGAAGGTGCAGTTTTTAGAACTGAAGCAGGGATCAATGACGGTATCGGAGTATGCCACAAAATTTAACGAGTTGGCAAGGTTTGCGCCATATCAAGTCAGCGTAGATGAACATAAGGCTAAGAGGTTTGAACAGGGACTGAAACCCTGGTTGTACAGTAGGGTCTCCCTGTTCCAACCGAAGATATTTACAGCATTAATGGAGAAGGCAATTCTCGCTGAAGGTGGAGGGGAGGCAGTAACGAAGTTTAATCAAGTATAGAAAAAGAAGAAGAATGAAGTGGAGGTTAAGAATGGTGGTGGTGGTAGTGGAAATGGTAACAATAACCTGAAGAGAAAATGGAATAGAAATGTGGGTGCTGGAAATCAGCAGGGTAACTAGCAGAATAAGAAGTTCGAAGCATGTGCTACATGTGGTAACAGTGGAGGTACATGGGCCATTGCTGGACCAACGGCATCAAACAAACCCACAGCCAGAACCTTCAATAAGACTGTGCAAGATGATGTGCAATCAAAGGATGTTGTGTCAGGTATTATCCCAATCAATGATATAGATGCTTATGTATTATTTGATTCAGGTGCTACTTGATCGTTTATATCTAATGAATTTGCTAAGAGGTAGGATTGCCTAGTGAAGAATTGAATTTCCCTTTAAACATAGAAATTGCGAATAAGGAAGTAATTCCTGTTAGGTTCGTATACAAGAATTGTAGGGTGAACATTAAGGGAAATATCATGATGGTAGATTTAATTCTGATAAAACTTGGAGAGTTTGATGTTATTTTGGGAATGGATTGACTGTTCAATTATGGAGCGATAATTGATTGCCAAAAGAAATGTGTAAACCTTATGACTCCATCAAAGGTAGTTTTCTATGGAAGCGAATCGCCTAGACATGCGAGATGTCTGACAATTATGCAAGCCAAGAAGTTGTTGAGTCAAGGCTGTGTGGGTTATTTAGCTTACATAGTCGATACTCAGAAGAAGGGTGTGAAACTGGAAGAGATACCAGTGGTTAGGGAATTTGTAGATGTGTTTTTGGAGGATTTGTCAGGACTTCCGCCTGACAGAGAGATTGAGTTCGTGATCGACTTAGCGCCAAGAACTGCTCCAATATCGAAGGTGTAAGACACCAATTTTTATGAATAAAGAATAATTTTCTCGAAATATATTTTTGAATATTATGGTGTAAATTTGATATAATGTTATAATTGTGGGTAATATTTATAAATTTTGCAAAGTAAGCAAGTGGTTATATAATATTCAATTTGTCGGGTAATATTCATTTTAACAGGAAATATTTGTACGACGGCACAATCATTGGTGGACCCCATAACGGAAGTATTGTCGTAGTTGAAAAACGACAGAATTATCTTTTTATAAAAATAACGACGAAAGTGTTATCGTTAAAACTGTTGAACTACCCGATAGTAAAAGTACAGTAATACGCGTGGTTGCATAGTAGCACAGGGTATTGATTATTAATGCTTACGTGAGAAGTCACTCAGTTATACTCAATTATCGCTACAATAATTGCTGCATCATATCTCTCATATTATTGATTCAATTATTGTCACAGTATCATCTGCATAATATTTATTATTATTAAATCAATAATTGAGACGACAAAGTTATTCATATTATTATTTGTAATATTGACAATGTCTAGAAGTTTTGTCAAGGAGAGGTTTGGTCACCTAATTGTGCGCCAATAAGGAGAAATCCTTATCGAAAATCCCCCTCTTTCCTAGGAACGACCTGGTTGTTAAATATTGTGAGTTATAATATTAATGATGAATAAGTTGTGTTGATTAAAGATGAAATTGATAGTTCCATTGTGTTGGGATTATTAGTATTAGTGAAAATCGACATTTATTTCGATAATAATTGATGTCTAGAGGTTATATTGACCAATCGGGTAATTAATCAGATAAATGAGTAATTAATTGCTATTATTTCATATACTTATAACTATTTGTTTACATGTGTGTACTATTAATTCATATTCATGTACTATTAGGGGAGGTGGTGCAAGATTGATAATACTTGCATGACTAAATTAAAAATAGAGGTATAGTTGAAGGTACTATACTGTAATTAGTTTTTTGACATGATTATACTATTGAGTCACATGAATAAACTATTAATTCACATTATTTACTATTAGGGGAGGTGGTACAAGTTTGATAATACTTGCAGGACTAAATTAAAAATGAAAAAAAAGAGGAAAATATTATACTGTAATATTTTGAACCCCAAAACGTGTAATTATCGAAACTATATTTTTCTATAAATAGAAGCTCATTCTTCCTTCATTTCTCACCAATTCACAAAAGCTTTAGAGCAATTATTATAGAGAGAAATTATAAAGAGAAAGAAGAAGAGAAGTCTGCTACCTCACTATTCCAGTATACAGTTTTTCTAAGGTAAGGGGTATTATTATTTCGTATTCATGAAGAGAGTTATTTTCTTTCAATACTCGTAAGGGTTGTTATTCCATTCTTTATTATTATGTTGGAATAATCTGTCTATACGAAGTACCGCATACATGGTGAAATTCTTCTGTTATTCAATTTTTTATTATTATGTTGGAATAACCTGTCTGTGCGGTCTATCGCATGCCTGGTGAATTCTGTTATTATTCCATTCTTTATTATTCTGTTGGAACATCTTGTCTGTGCAAATTACGCGTGACCTGGTTCCATTCTTTATTATTCTGTTGGAACATCCTGTCTGTGCAGATTACGCATGACCTGATTCCATTCTTTATTATTCTGTTGGAATAATCTGTCTATGTGGATTACCGCATCGCGGCAAAAATTTATTTGCGGTTTCATATATTCTATTATACTCAGTTGATTAAAGTTTTGGCTTCTATACTCCATGAAATTAGTGGAATATCCTTGATATTTGCGCTTCATCCAGTATCTTTTCATGAAAATATTCTTCTGAGCATTCTTGAATTTTACTCCACAAAGCAGTATCATGTTGACAATTTGGACGTTATTGATTTCTGGATAAATTAAATTATAAATCTTTACAAATTTATCCTTGAACTTGTTTTATTGAATTCTTATATCATTGTCATCATCCTCATGTTTATAATATGTTGAAAGTCATCTGTGGCCTGTAGTGCATAGATGGACTTGGTATGATTATGACTAGGGATTATTCGGTATAATCACGACCGTAATGTTACAAATGATGTGGTAAAAGTTCTCATTGGCCGTAGTGCATTGATAGACAGCTGTTGACATGATCATGACCATTGATGAATACACGAATATCCTTGGCCCGTAGTGCATGGATAATTTGTGGACGTAATACTAATGAATATCCTTGGTCGTAGTACATGGATGATGTGGTTTATTTATTAAGCTGAGTCTCAGCGATAAAAGTGATGAAAAATATTTTAAATCATAGAAGATAGTAGATTTTATGCTCTACTTGACTCTTCTAATGGATTGCTTGTTCCGCTGCAGTTAAACTTGATGTTTGTTATATTTTATCAGTTTAACACTGTTGAAGGCTAACGATAAATTATTCTACATTATCTTAGTCATAATATTTCTCACTGGGCTAGTTGAGCTCACCCTGTCTTTCACTGTTCTCTTCAGGAAATGAGAATATAGTTGGGACGAGTCGGGGAACGGATTGACGGTCCAGATGGTTGTGTTAGTAGTCCTCAATATTCTATAAAATAGTGTGACAAGAAATATAATGAGGACGCCATTGAGTGTGGATATTGTCTAGATGACAATATTCTTATTAAAACTCTTAGATTATGTATTGTCGTATTCTACACGACTGTTGTATAATTAAGTTGTATTTAAATTTTGTACCATGTATTTGGTGACTCAAGATGGGTGATGTATACCTGTTTTGGAGACGTCACAGTTGGTATCAAAGCTTAGGGATATGATCCCTGGCTAAGATGTGAGACTAGAACTAGGAGGGGAGAGACGGGGAATTTCTTTGCTAGTATGACCTACCTAAGTTTATTTGGTATTTAATTGGTTGGTCAGAGTATATGGATAATATGTTGCATGTCAATTAACTCTTGTTTTGTGACAGTATTTGAAAATGACATTCGAGAATGTTGAGAATAGCAATGGAGCACAGGAGACCGTTAAGTCTCCACAATTCAATAATCAGGATAATGTGCATCAGGAAGGCGACAATCCTCATGCAAATAACAACACTGACCAAATGATGAACGGTGGAATGTTCAGAGGCTTTATGCAATACATGCAACTTCAGGCGAGAGCGGCTCATGTCCAAAATATAGGTGGAAACACTGGAAACTCTCAGACGGTCACCGCTAAACAGTTCAAGGAGCTGGGACCACCGGAGTTTACTAGAGAGCCAAAACCACTTAAGGCGGAAGCGTGGATAAAGTAGATCACCAAGATATTTGATGTCTTGGGATGCTCCGAGGAGCAAAAGGTTCCCTTTGCCACCTTTATGTTGCGAGGAGAGGCAGATTACTGGTGAGAATCGGTAAAGCGTATTCAACCTGCCGCACTGAAGATGTCTTGGGAGAAGTTCCAAGAACTATTCAACGAAAAGTACTTTCCCGAAAGTATTCGTCACATGAAAGAGGTAGAGTTCATCAAGTTGGAGCAGAATAATATGACCGTGTCACAGTACGAAGCTAAGTTTGTCGAGTTATCCTGGTTTGCGTCCCACTTGGTTGATAATGAGGAGAGAATGATGCGGATGTTTTTAAGAGGTTTGAAACCCGAGATACGTCAATACTTAATTTCTCACAAACTGTGTTTGTATTCAGATGTTGTTAATAGGGCTCAGTTATTGGAGCGCGATAACGAGTCAACGCAACCAAGAGAAAGCAGCCGACAGAATGAAAGTACCAGTGGTAGCAGTCATCGAAGTGGTGACAACAAACGTGTAGGGAATCAACATGCCAGAAATGGTAACCACTTCGGTGGTAATCATGGCCAAGACAATAAAAGTGGACATTTCAAGAAGAGGATATTCAACAATGATGGAAAGACGTCAGCACCAGCACCCGTTGTTAAGGAAGGAGAACGACCACCTATCATATGCTTTAAATGCGGAGAGGAGGGACACATCAGTCCAAACTGCGCGATGCAGTCCAAAGCGTGTTATAATTGTGGAACAGAAGGTCACCTAGCCCGATTTTATCGTACACCAAAGACAAGTCCAGCTGGGATGGAGTCACCAAATGCCGTCCCAGAAAAGTCAAAGCCGGTAGTTCAAGGGAGAGCGTTTGTCGTAACCTCCCAGAAAGCAAGGAACCCAAACGAGGTCAGCACGGGTAAGTTTATCATAAACTCTAGTGAAGTCTATACCTTATTTGATACCGGTTCTACCCATTCTTTTATTTCTCCTACTTGCGCTCAACGTTTAAATTTGACTTCGGAGAAATTAGACTTTGACTTATCGGTTGAAACTCTATTGGGAGAAACCTTCATTACATCCACTGTGTATAAGTCTTGTTTGATTCAAATCGGTAACCGCACGTTACCTGTCGATCTTATCTCCTTAAAAATACTTATATTTAACGTGATTCTAGGGATTGATTGGTTAACTACTCATCATGCTAAAATTAATTATTTTCGTAAGGTTGTTAGCTTTTATATTTCTAACTAACCTATTTTGAGAATTCAAGCAACCAAACCATTAAAACCAATCACTCTCATCTCAAGCCATAAAGCTATTTGCTTATTGAAAAATAGATGTCAAGCTTTCTTAGCTCATGTCACGGATTTAAACAAAAATACATCAAATTTGAAGGATATTTCTATCGTTAATAAATTTCCTGACGTATTCTCGGAAGAACTTCCTGGCCTACCCCCAGAGCGTGAAGTTGAATTTTGTATCGACCTTGAACCCGGTACAAAACTCATTTCCAAAGTCCCATATCGAATGGCTCCTATTGAACTTCAAGAGTTAAAGACCCAATTGAAGGAATTGTTAGACATTGATTTCATTCATCCTAGTACGTCTCCTTTGGGTGCTCCTGTTCTATTCGTGAAGAAGAAAGATAGAAGTATGTGACTTTGTATTGATTATCGGGAGTTGAATCATGTCACCATCAAGAATAGGTATATGTTACCTCGCATTGATGACTTGTTTGACCAGTTGCAAGGAGCACAATTCTTTTCAAAGATCGATCTTCGTTCTGGATATCATCAGCTGAAGGTTAAAACTGAGGATATTCCAAAGACTGCCTTCAGAACTCGGTACGGGCATTATAAATTTTTAGTCATGTCTTTTGGATTGACTAATGCTCCTGCTGCCTTCATGGATATGATGAACCGAATATTCAAGGAATATTTTGATCATTTTGTGGTCGTCTTTATTAATGACATCCTCATATATTCCAAAAGTCGTGAAGATCATGAGCAACACTTGAGGTTGATACTCCAAAAGCTTCGTGAAAACAAGCTTTATGCCAAGTTGAAGAAATGTGAGTTCTGGCTTGAGGAAGTAGCATTCCTTGGGCACGTAGTATCAAGTCATGGAATATCTGTTGACCCGACAAAGATTGAAGCTATTCAAAGCTGGGAGCAACCTAAATCAGTTACCAAAGTACGTAGCTTTCTCGGCTTAGCTGGTTATTATCGGAGATTCGTAGAAGGGTTTTCTCGAATCGCTACTCCATTAACTCAGCTGACTCAGAAAGATACAAAATTCGGTTGGAGCGTGGAATGTGAGAAGAGTTTTCAAGAACTCAAGAGGAGACTCATTTTAGCACCTGTTCTGACAATACCATCTGGCTCAGAGGGATTTGTCATCTACAGTGATGCTTCAGGCAAAGGGTTAGGATGTGTTCTCATGCAACATGGGAAAGTCATAGCCTATGCCTCTCGACAACTCAAAGAATATGAGAGAAATTATCCTACTCATGATCTAGAGTTGGCAGCAGTTGTCTTCGCACTTAAAATTTGGAGGCATTACCTGTATGGGGAGAAAATGGAGATCTATACGGATCATAAAAGCCTCAAATATTTCTTCACTCAAAAGGAACTCAACATGCGGCAACGATGTTGGCTCGAACTGTTGAATGATTATGATCATACTATTCAATACTATTCTGGAAAAGTGAACGTAGTAGCTGATACATTGAGTAGAAGATCATATGCGGGTACGAGTGCATTATTGTCAATGCAAAGGCCCATTTTATATGACTTACAAAGGATGAAGATAGAGTTAAAGACTCCAGGGACCCATGTGATGATAGCGAATATACGAGTAGAACCGACTTTAATCGATAAAATTAAAGCTGCTCAAGCTACAGACCTGGAGCTGATGCGTATGAGGAAGAAAGTGCAAGAAGGTGCTATGCCAGAAGCAAGAATCGATGAAGAAGGAATACTTCGAGTCAACTCCAGACTTTGTGTTCCTAACAACCCTGATTTAAAGTATAAAATCATGATGGAGGTGCACAACACACCGTTTGTAATCCATCTTGGGAGTACCAAAATGTATCGTGATCTTCGACATACATTTTGGTGGAGCAATATGAAGAGAGAGATAGCGAAGTTTATCTCAAGGTGTTTAACTTGTCAACGAGTCAAGGCGAAGCATCAAGTACCAAAAGGTCCATTGCAACCACTTGAAATTCCAGAATGGAAGTGGGAACACAATACCATGGATTTCGTTACTGGTCTTCCCAAGGTTTCTCAAGGCATAGATGCAATTTGGGTCATTGTTGATAGATTGACCAAGTCTGCTCATTTCCTACCTATACGAGAAACTTATACACTTGAACGTCTTGCTTGTATATACATAAACGAGATTGTAAGACTGCATGGTATGTCGGTATCCATAGTTTCTGATCGAGACCCAAGATTCACTTCAAGATTTTGGGTTAGTTTGCAAAAAGCTATGGGCACGAATTTATGATTTAGCTCGGCATTTCATCCTCAGACGGACGGGCAGTCGGAGAGGACTATTCAAACACTTGAAGATTTATTAAGACTCTGTGTCCTTGACTTCAAAGGAAGTTGGGACAAGTTCTTACCATTGGTGGAGTTTTCCTACAACAACAGTTATCAAGCAAGTATTGGCATGGCTCCATTTGAGGCGTTGTATGGAAGAAAGTGTCGTTCTCCAGTATGCTAGGATGAGGTGGGTGAAGCAACGTTGTTGTGATCGAAGTTGGTACGTATAATTACAGAAAAGATTCAAACGATCCGACAACGTATAAAAATCTCACAAGATCGACAAAAGAGTTATGCTGATCTTCATCGAAAGGACGTGGAATTCGATATTGGAGATCATGTGTTGTTACGTGTTGCTCCATGGAAGAGAGTTACGAGATTTGAAAAGAGAAGAAAGCTCAACCCTCGATTCATTGGCCCATTTTTAATCCTCGATCGAGTAGGAACTGTGGCCTATAGACTCGTTTTACCGCCAAGTATGTCTCGTGTTCATAACGTTTTTCACATATCTATGTTACGTAAATATATGGAAGACCCGACCCACATTATTGAATTAGAACCAGATGAGATAGAGGAAGATTTATCGTATGAAGAGTTACCTGTTAAAATCTTAGATAAGAAGGATCATATTCTACGCTCTAAAGTTATACCTCAAGTCAAAGTTTTGTGGAGAAATTAACCACGATGTTGAAGAAATGACCTGGGAGTTAGAATCTGAAATGAAATCAAGGTATCCTCACCTCTTCGATATACTAGGTACGTACCCTAATTTCGAGGACGAAATTTCATAAGAAGGAGAGGTTGTAAGACCCCAACTTTTATGAATAAAGAATAATTTTCTTGAAATATATTTTTGAATATTATGGTGTGGATTTGATATAATGTTATAGTTGTGGGTAATATTTACAAATTTTATAAAGTAAGCAAGTGGTTATATAATATTCGATTGGTCGGGGAATATTCGTTTTAACGGAAAATATTTGTACGACGGCACAATCATTGATGGACCCCACAACGAAAGTATTGTCGTAGTTGAAAAATGACAGAATTATCTTTTTATAAAAATAACGGCGAAAGTGTTACCGTTAAAACTGTTGAACTGCCCGGCAGTAAAAGTACAGTAATACGCGTGGTTGCATAGTAGCACACGGTATTGATTATTGATGCTTACGTGAGAAGTCACTCAGTTATACTCAATTATTACTACAGTAATTGCTGCATCATATCTCTCATACTATTGATTCAATTATTGTCACAGTATCATCTGCATAATATTTATTATTATTAAATCAATAATTGAGACGACAAAGTTATTCATATTATTATTTGCAATATTGAAAATGTCTAAAAGTTCTATCAAGTAGAGGTTTGGTCACCTAATTACGCGCCAATAAGGAGAAATCCTTATTGGAAAGCCCCCTCTTTCCTGGGAACGACCTGATTGTTAAATATTGTGAGTTATAATATTAATGATGAATAACCTGTGTGATTAAAGATGAAATTGATAGTTCTATTGTGTTGGGATTAGTTAGTGGAAATCGACATTTATTTCGATAATAATTGATATCTGGAGGTTATATTGACCAATCGGGTAATTAATCGGATAAATGAGCAATTAATTGCTATTATTTCACATGCTTATAACTATTTGTTCACATGTATGTACTATTAATTCACATTCATTTACTATTATGGGAGGTGGTGCAAGATTGATAATACTTGAATGACTAAATTAAAAATGGAGGTATAGTTGAAGGTACAATATTGTAATTAGTTTTTTGACATGATTATACTATTGAATCACATGAATGAACTATTAATTCACATTATTTACTATTAGGGGAGGTGGTACAAGTTTGATAATACTTGCAGGACTAAATTAAAAATGAAGAAAAAGAGGAAGGTATTATACTGTAATATTTCGAGCCCCAAAACGTGCAATTATTGAAACTATATTTTCCTATAAATAAAAGCTCATTCTTCCTTCATTTCTCACCAATTCACAAAAGCTTTAGAGCAATTATTATAGAGAGAAATTATAGAGAGAAAGAAGAAAAGAAGTCTGCTACCTCACTATTCCAGTATCCAGTTTTTCTAAGGTAAGAGGTATTATTATTTCGTATTCATGAAGAGAGTTATTTTCTTTCAATACTCGTAAGGGTTATTATTCCATTCTTTATTATTATGTTGGAATAACCTGTCTATGCGAAGTATCGCATACATGGTGAAATTCTTTTGTTATTCTATTCTTTATTATTCTGTTGGAATAACCTGTCTGTGCGGTCTATCGCATGCATGGTGAATTCTGTTGTTATTCCATTCATTATTATTTTGTTAGAACATCATGTTTGTGCAGATTACGCATGACCTGGTTCCATTCTTTATTATTCTGTTGGAACATCTTGTCTGTACAGATTACGCATGACCTAGTTCCATTCTTTATTATTCTGTTGGAACATCCTGTCTGTGCAGATTACGCATGACCTGGTTCTATTCTTTATTATTCTGTTGGAATAATCTGTCTGTGTGGATTATCGCATCGCAGCAAAAATCTATTTGCGGTTTCATATATTCTATTATACTCAGTTGATTAAAGTTTTGGCTTCTATACTCCATAAAATTAGTGGAATATCCTTGATATTTGCACTTCATCCAGTATCTTTTCATGAAAATATTCTTCTGAGCATTCTTAAATTTTACTCCACAAAGCAGTATCATGTTGACAATTTGGACGTTATTGATTTCTGGATAAATTAAATTATAAATCTTTACAAATTTATCCTTGAACTTGTTTTATTGAATTCTTATATCATTGTCATCATCCTCATGTTTATAATATGTTGAAAGTCATCTGTGGCCTGTAGTGCATAGATGGACTTGGCATGATTATGACCAGGGATTATTCGGTATAATCACGACCGTAATGTTACAAATGATGTGGTAAAAATTTTCATTGGCCGTAGTGTATTGATGGACAGTTGTTGGCATGATCATGACCATTGATGAATACATGAATATCCTTAGCCCGTAGTGCATGGATAATTTGTGGTCGTAAAACTAATGAATATCCTTAGCCGTAGTGCAGGGATGATGTGGTTTATTTATTAAGCTGAGTCTCAGCGATAAAAATGATGAAAACCCTTTTAAATCATAGAAGATAGTAGATTTTATGCTCTACTTGACTTTTATAATGGATTGCTTGTTCCGCTACAGTTAAACTTGATATTTGTTATATTTTATCAGTTTAACACTGTTGAAGGCTAACGATAAATTATTCTACATTATCTTAGTCATAATATTTCTCACTGGGCTAGTTGAGCTCACCCTGTCTTTCACTGTTCTCTTCAGAAAATGAGAATATAGTTGGGACGAGTCGGAGAACGGAATGACGGTCTAGATGGTTGTTTTATTAGTCCTCAATATTCTATAAAATAGTGTGACAAGAAATGTAATGAGGACTCCATTGAGTGTGGATATTGTCTAGATAACAATATTCTTATTAAAACTCTTAGATTATGTTTTGTCGTATTCTACACAACTGTTGTATAATTAAGTTATATTTGAATTTTGTACCATATATTTGGCGACTCAAGATGGGTGATGTATACCTATTTTGGGGGCGTCACAGAAGGCCCCATACAGAATGACTCCGGTAGAGATGAAGGAACTGATGGTACAATTGCAAGAGCTGTTAGACAAGAAATACATTCAGTTGCGTGTTATTCGTGAAGAAGAAGGATGGCTCAATGCGTCTTTACATTAATTATAGGGAATTAAACAAAGTCACTATTAAGAGTAAATATTCGTTGCCAAGAATAGATGGCTTGTTTGATCAATTGAAGGGTGCTAAATACTTCTCGAAAATAGATTTGAGAAGTGGGTATCATCAATTAAAGGTAAGAAAGGAGGACGTACCTAGAACGACATTC
This sequence comes from Panax notoginseng, assembly GCA_016801055.1. Lineage (NCBI taxonomy): Eukaryota > Viridiplantae > Streptophyta > Magnoliopsida > Apiales > Araliaceae > Panax > Panax notoginseng. The sequence goes on along the minus strand of CM029017.1, from coordinate 72,690,887 downwards.
AGAACTTGGTATGGATATTACGAGTTTATGGTGATGTCTTTTGGTTTGACCAATGCCCCTGTTGCATTTATGGATTTGATGAACAGAGTGTTTAAACCATTCTTAGACAAGTTTGTAGTGGTGTTTATCGACGATATTCTGGTGTACTCCAAATCTCAAGAAGAACATGTGGAACACTTACGTTTGACGTTGGAAACACTAAGAAAGGAAAAGTTGTACGCGAAATTCTCTAAGTGTGAATTTTGGATAGATCGTGTACAATTTCTTGGGCATGTGATTGACAAAGATGAGATTTTAATGGATCCATCAAAAGTTGAAGCTGTAATCAATTGGGAATAACCAAGAACACCTTCGGAGGTGAGGAGTTTCTTGGGATTGGCCGGTTATTATAGACGATTTATTCAAGATTTTTCCAAGATAGCCACTCCGTTAACAAATTTGACAATGAAAGCTGTAAAATTTGTTTGGACGGAGAAGTGTGAAGAAAGTTTTCAAGACTTGAAGAAGAAGTTAAGTGTGACACCTGTGCTGTCATTACCATATAATACAGGAAACTTTGTGGTATATAGTGATGCCTCACATAAAGGATTGGGTTGTGTTCTTATGCAAAACGGCAAAGTTATTGCATATGCATCAAGACAACTGAAGGATTATGAGAAAGGGTATTCGACTCATGATTTAGAGTTGTCTGCGGTGGTATTTGCTCTAAAGATATGGAGACATTATCTTTATGGAGAAAAATGTGAGATCTACACAGACCATAAAAGTTTGAAGTATATTTTCACTCAGAAGGACCTGAACATGCGTCAAAGAAGATGGATGGAGTTGATAAAAGATTATGATTGTGAGATCTTTTATCATCCAGGCAAAGCGAATGTGGTTGCAGATGCTTTAAGCAGGAAAGGTCGGAAAAAGTTGATTTTGATAACCACTCAGGAGGAGCTTATTTCAGCAATGACAAAGCTAGAGTTGGAAATAAAATTTCCAAAGGAATCCGATGAACGACTATTCCAGATAGAAGTTGGTCCAACTTTGGTGGACAAAGTTAAGAATGTTCAACTACAAGATGAAGAATGTGGAAAAATCAAAGAAAAGTAGTTGAGGGTAGTGATGTGAAATTCAAGATCGATACCGAAGGGCTACTAAGGTTTGAGGGAAGAATTTGGGTTCCAGCAGTACCAGAGATTAAAGATAAAATCTTGACCGAAGCTCATAATTCAAGATACTCGATTCATCCAGGAAGTACGAAGATATATCAAGATTTACGACGACATTTTTGGTGGCCAAACATGAAAAGAGATGTCGTAGATTGTGTCACGAAATGCTTGACATGTCAAAAAGTCAAGGCCGAACATCAAAGACCAAGCGGATTACTTCAACCGTTGGAAATACCAAAATGGAAGTGGGAACACATCACAATGAATTTTGTGGTGGGTCTTCCAATCACTCAGAGAGGATACGATGCGATTTGGGTGATAGTGGACAGACTGACAAAATTAGCACACTTTTTGCCAATAAAGATTAGATTCAATCTTGATCAGTTGGCAAGGTTGTACGTTAAAGAGATCGTTTCGAGACATGGAGTTTCAGTGTCAATTGTATCAGATAGAGATCTGCGATTTACGTCAAACTTCTGTAAGAGACTACAAGAATGTATGGGAACAGAGTTGAGAATGAGTACGGCATACCATCCACAAACAGATGGCCAAAGCGAACGAACAATCCAGACATTGGAAGATATACTGAGAGCATGCATCATGGATTTCAAAGGGAGCTGGGATGAACATTTACCGTTGGTGGAATTTGCTTATAACAACAGTTACCACGCGAGCATCGGCATGCCGCCTTACGAAGCATTATACGTCAAAAAGTACAGAACTTCACTGTACTGGGATGAAGTCGGTGAACGCCAACTGTTAGGACCAGAACTGGTGCAACAAACTGCTGAGGTTGTCAAACTCATCAGAACAAGATTGGTACCTGCTCAAGATAGACAGAAGAAGTATGCTGACCAACACAGACAAGATCGTGCGTTTGACGTAGGAAATTACGTATTCCTAAAATTTTCTCCTTGGAAGGGGAAAATTTATTTCGATAAAAAGGGAAAGCTAAACCCGAGGTTTATTGGACCCTTCGAAGTGCTGCGAAGAGTAGGAGAAGTAGCTTACGAGGTATCTCTACCTCCAGAATTGGAAAACGTTCACAATGTTTTTTATGTTTCGATATTACGACCGTATAAATCCGATTACAAGCACGTGATCGAGTACGAACCATTGCAGTTTGATAAAGACTTGTCCTATGAAGAGGTTCCTATCCAGATAGTTGACAGGAAAGAACAGGTGCTCAGGAATAAAGTTATACCTTCCATGAAAGTGATATGGAGAAACCACAATGCTGAAGAAGCTACGTGGGAACTCGAAGATAAAATGATGAAAGATTACCCTGAGTTATTTGTTTAATCGGTGTCTTCAATTCTGGGGACAGAAACTTTGTAAGTAGGGAAGAATGTGACGAATGATTTGTTTGAGTTTTGATTCTGGGGGCAGAATCCTTATAAGGAGGGAAGGATATAACAATCCAGAATTTTAAATTGTAATTTTAAATATTTATTGAGTTATATAAATATTTAATGGATGCGTTTATTGTTGATTAAATATTTATTTAAATTAATTTGATATTATTCGGTTAATTATTTGTTAAATAAATAATTAATTATTATGAGATAATATTCTAATTTAAATTAATAAATTAAGTTAGAGAGTTTATAATGATTAAATGAATTATTATAATGTCTTAATTTAATTTGGTAAATTAAGTGTGACCATAAACTATGTTATAAAAGGAGTTATTAAAATAAATTAAAAGAGTTTAATTTAGTTTTGCCAAACAAGGCTTAAAGATATTAAGTCTTTAATTTTTAAAGAGTTTTGCCAAACGGAGCCTTATGGCTTTTGAATTTTGAATTTTGAATTATAATTAAAATAAATAAAACAAATAAAACCTTATATTTTGTAACTGATGTTATTTATTTTTGTAACTGATGTTATTTAGTAGGCGTATTATTACCTATCAGTTTTATTTTACGTTGGCTAGCCTATCATTTTAGTTTACGCTTATTGTTGTTAGTAGCCTAGTCTAATACTGAGAGAAGAAAGAATAGAAGGTTTTCAGAGAGAATTTGAGAGAGACTAGAGAGAGATTGAGAGAAAGTTCTGAGTTTTCAAGCGATTCTCAGTGGTTAGCAAGGAGTTTCAAAGCAAGAAAAGGTATTCTTCCAACACTTTAATATTATTTACATGATGTTCTATGTTCACGAGTTTTTATACTTGCTGTGAATTCAAAATTTCTGTAATTGTTGTTATATAACTGAACTATGGTGATTATATGGGTGTGTGATGTTAAAACTAGTGTTATACAAGAATTTCTATGTTAATTACGTTTAAAAGAAAGAGAAGCTATTTTTTTCAGTGTATGTTCATATACACGGCTTATGACAGTAACAAATTTGGTGGTTAAATTGTATACGAATTTGTGAAATTGAACCGGAATATGTTAATTTGTTAGGAAATAAAAAGAACGTAGTTCAAAGGAATCAATTTGGGGTATAATTGTGGAATTACAGTTAATTTTGTCAGATAATGTCAAACATAGAGTTTTGGTTTTTAAAATATGGCTTCAAGGATTTAATTTTCTAAAATTATTGTTTAAATTATGCTAAATTAGTATATGTATGCTTGGTAAAGTTTATGTGTAATTTATGTAAGTTATACATTATAAATTGTTGTTAGAAATTAAGATACAGCAACAAAGTTAGCTTTGTTCTGTTCTTCATGCTTGGTTCTGTAACTCGGAGCCCTAGCGCCTAAAACAGCGCCCCAGCTCTAAACTTCGCACCTCAGCACCAAAGTCAGAGCTGCGACACGAACCTCGCACCGCAGCGCCACTGCTTGGCCTAGGCATCGCACCGCAGCACCACTGTCGTGCCACAGCGCCAGTCCACTGCATGTGAGTTGCGCCACAGCGCCAGCACCGCGCCGCAGCGCTGGTTAACAGAATGTCCATAAATGAATTTTCTTCTACACGAAGTCTGTAAATGTTGATATGATGCAATATAATGATTGTTAAAAATGTAATTTTATTATTGTGGTATTATAGTGCTAAGAATGAGCATACTATTAATACTTAACGAGTGTCATTATTATTTAATTGATGTAACTTGGTTATGTGATTAAAAATAAAGACATACATGAAATAGGTACTTATTTGTATATAGAGTATTGGTAATGACTAATTGTATCCTAATGATATGTGATTAGGATATTGTGAATCAAACTATTACGGTTTAGCCTACATGCAAGGCAAGTTTTCTAACTCTACACTTTCGTTGAGCTAGTTCTATTGTTACATTGTGCAAGTTCCCTAAACTTTATTCTTACGATTGAGAAAGTTTCTTGTATCTAGTTTGTTATGATTATGCAAGTTTTCTAAACCTTATCTTTCGATATTGAACAAGCTATTCTGGTCTTTAACTTGTTATTTAGCATGCGAGTTTATATATTCTGATATACCAATGTTGAACAAGTTTTATCGTTCAATTTACTATTTATTATGAATGCTCAGTATTAAATTCTAAATAACCTTAGTTTAATATTGTTCAAGCAAAGTATATTATGTTATTAAAATGCTTATGCTTTTAGATTATTCCTAAAGCATAACCTTAGTATACAATGTTGATTCACTTATGATTTATTTCATAGCATAATGTGATTACCTTTTTATTCAACTAATCCTTAGTTGATGTTCGTTGAATTTAAAATTACCTTGAAATGTATCCAAACCAAACTTACTTTGGGACGGACTGGTATTCTAAATTCTGAGATGAACAACCCTATTATTAGGGGATAGTTTACGCATAGCGTTGAAATATTTGTGCACAATATATTGTACGAAGGGCTGATTCCCCTAAGAACGAGGAGTCCCTATAGTCTTATGACAGTTAAAGTTTAAGTTGAAAGATTACTTATAACTATGGACAAAGTTCGTGGTCTTATGACCCTCAGATATATATGATTCAGATGTTAATTATCATTGATAGAACCTATTGTTCAGTTCTATTGAGCCTATTATTTAGCAATTGTTGTAAAGTTTTATTCATTATTATTTCAAGTGAGCATTGTTTTCTCACTCTTGCTTATATAAACTATTATAGCCAAAGTTTAGAAGGTCGATGTATCTAGCACCAGTAAAGGAAAGGGAAAGATGAACAAGTATTGAAGACTTGTAACATGTTGACATTGTTATTGTCAGACTTTATTATTGTAATGAAGTGATTTAATTTTTCGCATATGAATGTTTGTATTTAAAGGTTAGATAACCTGGGAGATTTTTATTAATGTAATCCTTTAATGGGAAGGTTTATTATCTAATTTTATTATGATTGGGTTGTTAGACATGTATGTTATTATCAAGTGAACATCAAATCTGGAGGTAATGAAGTACTCGAATTTGGGGGTGTCACACATAATGTCTGGACAATCATCATATGGGATGTCTCTGTTCATACCCTCCGTATGGACCAGGACGCCCAAGTTTGATAACCGCCTTACAATGTCTTGTTTACGTCTCTGATCCTTTTCCTCCACTTCGGGGTCTAGAATCAAGACTTCCTTTCCTTTGACCAGTATCGGCTTAGGAAACAGCATAGCTACCATATGGGCAGGAACCTTTAATGAAGGTCGTGGAGGCTCAGACTCTATAGGTTTAGGCAATCGCCTTGAAGATGAAGGAACCTGTTTGTGCTTGTGAGGGTTCCTGTGATTGGATCCAGAAGAATAGCCTAGTCCAGCTGTCCCTGTCTGACTGAGAACTTGAATTGGCGCTTGATGCCCTGATGATCCCTTTCTAACCCCTTGTCCAGGTTGAAAACCCAATGATATCATCTCTTGACTTGCCGACATTACCTCGGCAAAAACTCTAGGTATCAGAGGTGGCGCCCCAATGGGTTGATAGTGAGTGTTGCTCAGCTCAAGGGACTGGAAGCTGACAGGCTCAACTTCTGAATTGAAAGTGACGAGTGGTGTGTCACTTTGTACAGGACATTCTGGCTCAACATTAATAGTGATTAGGCTACTGTTAATGATGTATTTGAGCTGCTGATGGAGAGTGGACGGGACGGCTATAGCCATACGAATCTACGGTTTTCCCAAAAGTAGATTGTATCATGTAGTGATCTTAAGCACATGAAAGGATACGCAGAATGTATGTGGACCAATCTCCACAGGTAGTTCAATCTCTCTGACAGCATTTCGTCGGGATCCATCAAAAGCTTTGACAATTGTATGGCTGCTTCGAATCCTGTTGAGATTTATGTTCATTTTCTCCAAGGTGGCATAGGGGCAGATGTTTAAGAATGATCCTCCATCTATCAGAACACCTCCCACCGCATATCCAGAGGACATAACCGCTATATGCAACGGTTTGTAATGACTCGTCCCTTCGGGAGGTATGTCATCATCGGTAAAGGATATCACATTACTGTTGAAAATGTGATCAACTAGATGATGGAATTTTTCAACATCCACTGTTTTTGGCAAGTGGGATTCTTCTAAGACTCTCAATAAGACCTTCCGGTGATCCTCTGAGTAGAAAACCAAGTCCAGAATAGAAATCTGTTGTGGAGCTTCTTTCAAGCTTAAAACCACCTTGGCTTCATTGTGTCCCATAGTACGAAGGAATTCTTCAATCTTCTCCATGGGCACTTTCCCTTTAGGTTTGATGGTAGGCTTCATCACCCGTTAAGGAAGATACAGTGGATTTTCTTTTGACACTGCAGCAGTTGTATTGGATGTAGATCCTTCAGCCTCTCCATAATTCCATGACACTTTTTGTAGGCTGACAACAAGATACTGTGGCCTGAAAGGCAATATGATTGGCTTTGGTGCAGCCACTTTCAAAGGATTTTCAACACCTTTGAGTTGAATTGGTTAAATTGTAAGTGGTGTGGCAGTCAAGTCTCCCTCAATGGATATAACTGCTACGGCCTACGGCTTCCTTCCATCGGGTAGTAAATGTGTTCCCACTCTCCAATAATACAGCGTCATTGTCTGTCACTTGCATGTTACCGCTGTTAATCATGTTCTGAATAAGATGGTGGAGTGCCCATCATTCTTCAGTGATGTGACCGCGAGAGTGGGAGTGGTATTGACATACTCAGTTAGCATCAAATCGTCCTGAACGTGGGTTGACTGGAGGTAGCAGTGCTGTGATTTTTCCTTCATTAATCAGCATCTGCAATATCTCTTCCATCGGTTGGCCTAAATAGGTGAATTCCCTTCTGTTGCCAAAATCCCGATGGGCTCTGGCTTTTGCTCTTTTTGCAATTTTATCTTCTAGTGTTTCACTTTCTGGAGCAAGTGGTAGAGTACTTGGAATAAGAGAAAGGAGGCTAGCCTGCTCCTGTTTGAATAATTGACGTGTGACTCAGTGCTGATAAACCATCAGTTATGCTAATTGATTGACTTGTTCAGCAAGAGCCTTCATTTCTCGTTCCATCATGAACTGGAACTGTGCATAATCCCATCTGTCAGCATTATCCTTGCTGGTTTGGGATGAACCACCCACATAATTGAGCTTTGTCCACTGCTCCAGTTAATCATGTTAACCTCCTCTTCCTTGTGTTGGGGAAGAGGGTTGTCTTGAACATGAGGCTAGTCAGGTTGGTTACCACAATCTCACCATTGTCAATTAAATCCTGGATCTTATGCTTAAAGGCCCAACAATCCTGCGTGTCATGGCCTGGAGCTCCAGCATAGTAAGCACATGTCTTGCTTGCATTAAAACCTTTTCCACTCGGGTTGGCTGGTGGAAGAAGGTGAGTAATTTTCTTCTGAGCTGTCAGAAGTTTGAGAATGTTTTCGAGCGAGCCCCCTAAGGGTGTGAACACTCGAGTACGTCTGACTTCTTCACTTTTTGGTAATGGAGGGTTTGAAGACTGTGTTTGGAAAAGGGAATAATTTCTCCTCTGAATAGGCATGTTTTGATTGCTTTTTTGTCCTTGTAGTATCAAGGAAACATCTTCTTCTTTCTTCTTGTGGACCCTCTGGAGGTTGTTTCCATAACTTCCAGACTGGATGTGCTCAGCTACAGCTTTTAGAGCGGCAAGGTCTTGAATCTTTCCTGATTTTAATCACATCTCAGCCATTTCTCCGTGTTTGATCATTTCAAAGAATGGCTTGCCTATGCCAGCTAAGACCCTCTCATAAAAGGGAGCTTCTTGTATGTCCACTACTAGAAAATCAGCCTATAGCGACGATCGTCGACCGTTGCTATAGGTCAAAAGGTCGTCGCTAAAGGTTTTAGCGATGGTCGCCGACCGTTGCCATAGAAACCGTCGGTAAAGCTTTTAGCAACGATCTTTTGACCTATAGCGACTGTCACCGACCATCGCTATAGGTCATGACAAAATCGTGTATTTGTTCTTTACCAACGATCGCTGATAGTTATTGCTACGATCATGACTGTAGCTATAGATGTCTATAGTGACGCTCGGCGACTATCGCTATAGGCCCGTGTTTTATAAAACACTATAGCTACGATCAATGATTGTCGTTATAGACTTTTCAAATTTTAAAGAAAATTAATTGTGTACATTTATCCAACAAACACAAATACAATATAAAATAAAACATAAAAAAAATATTGTATACATGATTTAAAATCATTCACATTACAATTACAATCTTCTTCAGAGAAGGCTAACTACTGTATCAAACATTAAGTTACAATAATTTAGTTCTAACAATGTTTATAAATTAAGACAAATCAAAAACAAACAATAATTATTGCATATGTCTTTGTTGAAGGTAGATATCCAGCAGTGAGAAATATAATCTCAAATTCATTGGACTAAGAAGATGCCTTATCCTGTAACTCAGCGACCAACTCTAATTAATTGAGAGTCACGAAGCAGCCAACTGATAATTGTGGCATTCACAAAATCGGGTTCTTTGATGTTATTCAGTCCCACCTAATCATTGACAAGAAAGGACATCAACAATGATAATAAAAAAACAAAAGAAAAACCTATCCCAAAAAAATAAAAACTGGCAAAATAAATTTAAGCCTTATAACTTATAAGTAAAAACAAAACGGGTATACAAATTTCTTTCATATAGGCTTTTTAGATTTCCCTAAAGGCAGTAGCTAATAAATTGTGAATTTTCCATAGCTTCTTCCAAAAATATCCTTAATAGTGATCAAGCTAAGAAAAAATATTCATGGGAAGGTTATAGAAATAATGCAAACTAAAGACAGATTATAGAAAGAGAAAGAATCTAAAAAAACCATCAAATTGCTTGATCTCTGATAGAATCAATGAGAGTACTGCCAAATTTGAATCACAATATGAAAAGTATATGAAACTATGTAACATACCATCTGGTCCTTGAGTAATAGATGGATTCTTCTCTAGTAGTGCCTGTTAAGTGGATAAAGGATCGAGTAAATACATGAAATATCTAAAGATAAGTCCATCTAATTTTAGTAAATGTATAACTAAAAGAAATAATGGAAGAGAAAGGGCAATTGTTTCATTACAACCAGATCTCCTGTAGTTCCAGTATGGAATCCAAGGTTTTCTTTGATGAGGTAATGAGGTCTGAAAATGCTACACTAGTTTCGTCGTCATTCTCACAAAATGAGGATCTTATTGGTTCCTGTCAACAAATCATCCTAATTCAGCTTTAATGTTCCAACATTATAAATGTATTCATATATTCACAAACACAGCTGTAATAAGGTAAACATGCTTATAACACAAAGTTAACCTGTGGGAGTCTATTTGAACTTGAGAATGCTTTCTGTAGCAAAAATCTGAACTCAAGAGTCTTATCCCATAGAGCCTTCAGGAAACATAAAGAAAATGATTAAAGAAAGAAAGAAGATGAGAATATATGGATTATACAAATGATCTAGCAAAAGCTAACAAACACAACAAATCTATACTAAGACTAACAAACATCCGTGATTTATTCAGATGGTTTTTGTGATTATTACTTTTGATGGCTGCGAAAGTCAAATTATGTATAAACCATGGTCAACTAGCTAGGTGGGTAAGGATAGGAATGCTAAAATCAACACGGATATATTAAATAATGATATAATAGCTTGTGGTTTAACAGAATATCATCCTAAGTAGGACAAATTGGTTATAAGATACATTCGCAGAACACAAATTTATTGGAGTTAGTATGTTGAGTCAGTGGTAGTACAAGAAATCAAGACATCATACCTTCTAGTTTTTCACTGCTAGGCCTTTTAGAAGATCTTCATCCTTTTAACGCTTCAAGTTGTTCAAAAGATCTCTGGATACAATTCGATAGAGCTGTAAAATGACTTATTCATAGTGCAGTTGAATATGGGTTACTCATTCAATATGCTTAAATTCCTTAAAAGAGAAAATTCCAGTTAAAGAAGCTGAAGACCAACGGAAGATGATTATAAAGTAATTGCATGCCAGCACAATACATACCTTGGAAAACTATATGCAACAGCTGCTACCTCTATAATAATTATTACTACATTTCTAGACACAGCATCGCGTGATGATATATATTTCTCTTTCTCATACTACTTGACCAATCAAATGTCTAACCCACATACACTTTACAGCTAACGTAACAATGGTTTCACAAACAATTATTATTCGATTATTTCCACATGAGTTACTATATCTTCAAAGCACCACCCACCTTACAGCTTGTTCTACAGTGAAGTTATTTTCTTCTTATATGTAATTGTATCAAAATGCACTAAAAGGGGGCGAATCAGCTACAGAACCATTTTCCCTTAAGAAAAAACTATCATATTGGACAAAACAAGGCCCAGATAAGAACAATCAGTCCAAATACAAAAAGCATGCAGCAGCAGCAGCAACATTTTAAATCTAACTACAGCCAACTCTACATTTACAAATTACAAAAGCTCTACCGTTTCCTAGCACAAATATTCCAATATAAGACATAGCGCCCCACGGCTCCTTTACCCCTCTCCTATACAAATACTAGCTGGACCCATTTTTAGCCTTACCTCGTCTAACTTATCCCCACCCTTCACAAGAACAGAGTAATAAACCTTCTTCGATTTTCCATTGAGTGTTTCCTCTCTTTCATAAATATACGCAACACGTAAAGATGAATACCTGAAAATTATCACAATACCTAAAGTACTGTCAATTTGTGAGATCACTATAAATTACAATTGATTATCTACAAATATTGTAACCTACGTTAGCATGAGATTCAAAATGTTGGCATAACAACTTTGATCTCGAGCATCACTGGATTTTTTCTGCGCGCCATAGACCTGACAAGAAACAACATAGGTAAACTTCAAATCTGCTAAAGCTTGGGCATGTTCCTTGAGATTTTTATGGTCCTCCTTCATATCAATAGTCTGGTAACCACCAAAGATAGCTGTAAAAGAAACATCAGTGGTCAATAAAAATAATTGCCTTCACTTCAAGTCATCATAGCTATTGATTGAGTTTAAGAGGTGAAAGAATAATTACTAACCATCATCCCCAGCAAAATCCAGAAAGCATTGAAGTTCAAGAGCTTCCTTATAGTAAATCATTCCTCTCACTGGAAAATATAAGCACAAAGTCAATTCAAATCCAAAGATAACTAACTAGTATAGTAGTATATTTTTATAACCATAACAAACGAAATACAAATCTACAAAGAATTGTTGGGCTAATCTCCAATATTATCTAGTAAAACAATAAGCCACACATGAGAACACATAAATAGTGACTACAACACAACTGAAATATATATATACATATAACAGTCCATAACAACTAACTAGTTTACTCTCCTATCTATCTCCTTGTGCCTAAATTCAGTCCATAGCAGTCAAATACACAGTCAAATGTATGTGTATCCAAGTAGTTAACAACTAACTAGTTTACTCTTTTTCAAAAGTTCACTTCCTTTTGATTCAAATGTAATATGCCATATAACAACCTCATCTTTGTTAAGGCCATTGGGGCTATATGGCGAAGCAGTGAAATGAGGTGAAACACTTTTATTACTAGAGCTATTGAAGAAAAAAAAAACTTTCATAAAAGTGATTGGCAAATAATTTTCCAAGCCCTATGGAAAATATCTGGCTTACATATTGGCTATGCTAAATGGTCACATTATAAGGAAATTATAGTCTCAAAATAGCAAGTATGAATAACTTGTACATCTAAGACTAAACAAATGTCATTTTTCAACTGTAAATTTACATGATTTAGCTGCATTTTACCAAAGTTCTTCTTTCCATCATCTAACAAAAGGCTGCTAACTGATCAGTAGTCTAATTTTTCTGCATGTACCAAAGTATATTATGGACTTGAAAAACAGTCCCTATTTTTATACAATTACTGCAGAATTGTGGGCAGAAAATAATTTTTGTTATACATCAACAACATTGAAATAGAGATATTCAAAGTTTAAAGTGTCAAATTACAATGAACAGAATTGAATAGATAACATAAACAAATTGCATTTTCATGGAAAGGATCGGAAACAACAAATGAGCAACGAGGCTGAAAACTAAGCATAGGAGGCCATACCATAATCGTGCCTAGGTTACCACAAGCTCTTATTGCCATGTGTTTCACATACTGGGTACTACTATTCAGAATTGTACTGGGTACTACCGTCCGAATCGTGAAACAATCCAATTATGAATTATAAAATTGAGAAACATAGTATTTAATAAAATGGATCTAGTAGCCAAAATAGTAAAATGAATCAAGATACTGATACCTCGATGGTCCAAATGAAGAAATCAAGAGGCTTAGGTGGGCGTTGTTTGTTCATCTCCTGAATCAGCACTCCAAAAACAAACACACGCCAATCCTTATATCGGATCCTACGATGCCTAGGGTTTCGTGATTCGAAAAAGTGTGCCCAATCCGAGTAGAAGATGACGAGTGGCTGATCGAGTAACGAGCGGCAGATACCGAAATGATTTGGGTTAGAGAGGAGAACAAGTTGTAGAGGAAGAGTAACGAGAGAGAAAGTGTTAGAAAGGAGGGAGATGACTTCAGAAGATGAAGATAATTTGGTGTTGGTGGGCGTGGGGGAGGGGGAAATTGGAGTGAAAATACATAAATGATTTGAGGAAAAGTGGGATGGTTTTTTCTAAAAGAAACCTCTATACCAACGATTCCGTGCCGACTGCCATTATAATTCATCGCTATATGTCAAATTTCTAGTAGTGGTCTACGAAGGTCATCACCATTTCAGACTCAGTCATAGAGGGAATAACTTGAGCAGTCAGACACCTTTATCTTTTGACATACTCTCTGGAAGACTCATTGACTTATTTCTTGACCTTGGTAAATTAGTACCGGTCTGGAGCCATATGAGTTTGAAAGCTGTATTGACTAAGGAAAGCATATGCTAACTCCTCTCAGCTATGAATCTTGGAGTTGTCTAATCTGGTGTACCATGCTCTGGCTTCCCCAATCAGACTTTTCTGAAATAGCTGTATTCTTAGCTTTTCATCCTCGGCATAAGATCCGAGCTCTTTAATGAATACCTTTAAGTGAGTTTAAGGATTTCCCAATCCATCATATTTCTCAAAATCGGGAGTCTTGAATTTTTCTGGATAATGAACCCCGAGGAAGATGCAAATGTCTGAATATAAAATAATCCCGTGTGCTCCAATCCCTTTTATGGACCGAATGATCTCTTCCATTTATAGAACTTTCGTCTGAATATCACCGGTGTCTTGATCTTCTTTAAGATGGGTGATTTCAGGGGTTTTGTTGATTTTATCAAGCTGAGATTCAGGTGCTGGAACTTCTTTGTCCGGACTCTGGGTTTCTCCATGTGCAGAGGATTCTGTGTTGATGGGTGTAAGACCCCAAATTATTAATAAATGAAATTTAATTCCTCTATTTATTATTTTGAAATAGTAAGGGTTGATTTGATTAATGTGGTTAGTTATGGGTAAAATGCGCAAATATTTCAAATAAGCAACTGGTCCTAAAATATTCATTATTGTCGGTGAATATTTGTTTGGTCGTAAAATATTCTTGTTGTCGGGGAATATTCGTATGACGACGCAGTCTTGTGTGGGCCCCATAACGAAAAGAGATTGGATGAAAAAAACGACAAAAATAAGTTGTTTATAAATAACGGCGTAGTTGTTACCGTTAATACTGTTGGAATACCCGGTGGTTAAAACACAGTAATACGCGTTGTTGCACAGTAGCACACGGTATTGCACCAATTATTGATTCTTACGTAAGAAGACACTACTCAATAATTGTTACAGTAATTACTGTTCAATATTGTATTTTATTGATTCAATAATTGCTGCGTTGATATTTTATATTACTGTTGTTTTAATAATTGTCACTACACAGTATTTTCTATTATCGGAACAATAATTCATATTATCTGAATAATATTATTAGATAACATTATTGGTAATGTCTAGAAAGTTCTGTCTAAGGAGAGGTTTGGTCATCTAATTGCGCGCCAGTAAGGAGAGATCCTTATTGGAAAGCCCCCTCTTTCCTGGGAACTGCCTGGTTGTCAGTAATGTGATTCTGTAATATTATTTGTGAATAATTAATTATTGATTTATATGATGAGGAAAATATTGATATTATGTGGATATAGATGGAGAAAATTTTTTAAATGTGACAATTGTTGTAAATTAATATTTTATCTTTTTTTTGATAAAATAATTCATTTAAATATATTATTTTAATAATATATTAATGGTGATATTTTTACAATGAATGTGGGATATATGAATAAATGAGGAGGAAGAGTATTTTTGTTTGATTAAATATTTAACACAAGTTTTGTGTGTTGGTGGACACAATTCTTGACCGAAAATTTATTATAAACTGTAAAATCGTCCGTTTGTGGATTTCGGTCAATTTCTGTTTGGAATTTGAAAAAACTTTCTTCTACAAAGTTGTAGAGAATTGAATTTCCTATAAAAAGTGCGAGATTCGAATTTTCTGACAAAAAGGCTATTTATTATGAATTATTGAAGTTCTGAAGTTCCGAAATAATTGATTTTTGGAAGTTTTAATTATTATTTTAAAGAAAAACGTTTTTTGCAAATTAGTGGGCTCAACATGTGATAAGAATGGGCTGAATTCAGATCTTCTAAGGTGGGCTTGACAATTTTGTAAATATAATATTATTATATTCAATTTTCTGCTTTGGTGTTCTAAGCATTTTCCTATAAATAGGGTACTTAGGTTAGAATTGAAAATCACACCAGAAATTGAAATCTTCTCTCTCTTTCTCTCTCTATATTAGTGAGTGTATTTTTGTGAGTATTTTAATATTTTGAGTATTGCTATACGGTGCAAGTTCAAGTCATAGCCTATATCCGGTGTTTCAACTAGAAGTACTGTTTTTACGAGGTAAGGGATGTTATTTTATTCGAAAATGATATTATTCTTCAATATCATTATGCCGAAGTATTGATCTGAACTTTTTATCAAATTTGGAACTTTTCATGTCGGGATTACTATTCATGAGTTACTATTCACGAGTTACTATTCACCAAAAAATAAAATTTTCTTCTTTTTGTCCAAAATATCTATTCTGGATACTAGCTTTGATTGTATCCATATTTTGATCATTCTTAAATTTTACTCCACTATGATTATTTATGAGGTATTTTTGGACACGGATAAACTGTAATACGAATCCCTAATATTTGTTCTTTTGCTTCACTGGATTCGTTTTTTTTAAAATATTTTTCATCATCCTCAGTCTTAAATGATGATATAACTATATATCTTTGGCCTGTAGTGCAAAGATGAATGATTTTTGATGAATATCTTTGGCCCGTAGTGCAAAGATGAACAGGTGTTGAGATGAACATGACCAACTGATGAATATCTTTGGCCTGTAGTGCAAAGATGACTTTTTGATTCCAGATATTTATTGATGTTACAGGGATAAAATATTGATGATGGACTTTTAAATTCATATATAATCGTAGATTTCATTCTCTACTTAACTCTTCTATGAATTATTAATTTCCGCTGCGAATATTGATTTAAAACTTGTTGTCTATTGTATTCTATTAAATTTTTCTCTGTTGAAGACTAACGATAATTTGTTATATATTATCTTAGTCATAATATTCTTTACTGGGCTAGTTGAGCTCACCCTTTTCCTTGTTGTTCCATTTTTCTTCTCAGGAGGCGAGAATGTAGCGAGTACTAGTCGGGATGTGGAATGATGGTTCAAGACAGTTGTTTTAGTAGTCCTCACTATTTTGTAAAATAGTGTATCAATAAGTATAATGAGGACTTAATTGAGTATGAATACTGTCTAGATGACAATATTTGTATTTAAACTCACAGTATATGTGTTGTCGTATTTTGTACAACAATTGTAATAATAAAGTTGTAGTTATTTCTGTACCGTGTATTTGGCGACTCATTATAGGTTGGGTGGAATGGACCTATTTTGGGGGCGTCACAATGGGTATTTGTGGACCCTGAGTGGACTTGTGTATTTCTTTGAGCAGAACAACCAACTCTATAATTTGGTTGTTTAATCCTTCGAACTCCTCGCGAGAGACAGGAGTATGATTAGACTGGCCAGATGTAGCCATGCTTGGCTGTAGGCTTAGTACCTTTTTGGACTTTACCAATTGATTCCCTATAAAAAGACTTATGTAGTTTAGTCTTGAGGGAATGTAGGAAATGTTACATGCTATGCAATGTGTCCGTTTAGGAGTATTATCCTGCAAAACAGATGTCAGTTGTTTTGATGATAATATAGCATGGCAGGTTTTGATATGAAAAGAAATGCATGTACACGTATTCCTTTATATTTTTCATTACATTGAGATTGACATGGAAATGAAATTACAAGTAATTATAAGTAATTGAAATGGGAAGGTATGAAGAGACTTTCCTCCACGTTTGGTTTATCAGAGGCCGGCCAATCTTAGGCTACTCTCGCGGCTTTTTGAATGAAGGTTCTCAGATCATCGCAATTTACTCGACAGGAAGTTAATCCAGTCTTTCAACTGGAGCGAATCTGGGTGGTGCCTTTCCTGAGCCTCGTTGGAATTAGTCTCCCTACGAGTCCAGTAATCAAACACCGATAGGATAGCCTCCTGGTGGAGGGACGACACAACATACATTCACATACAACACGTCTCACCGTATGGAAATGATGACATGTGTGAAGCACTAATATCACAAGCAGATATAGTGCAAAGCACTAAGTGCAGTAAGTAAATGCATTAGTACACATTCATTTAAATGTAAATGCAACATCCACACACAAGCAGATAAAAGTTTTGAAAAGTTTTTAATAGCGGCTTAAGCCCTCTTACTGGATGTCCCCAGCAAAGTCACCATATGTCAACGTCGGGATTTTTATTTGTCCCTTTCTGTTCTCGTCTTTTGGTGTTCTCATGTTAGGTGAGATTTGTTTGAAAAAATAAGTTGTGAAAACGTCCGACATGTATATGTCGACGATTGGACTGTAAAAGTCGCCAGTTAGTTTTTTTAAATGGTTGCACCAACTCAACCGAGAAAAGGTTTGCACAAAGACCTAGTGATGTGACACTGTGTAACTGGTCTGTGAAACCGAGATTCGTTAAGGTCCGGGGGCTTAATTAAGCGAAGGGAAAATGTTAGGCACCCCCCGTCTTCCGTGGTGACACGGTTACCGCCACTTTTTAATTTAAACTTTTATCTAAATGTGTGTGTGTGTAGGTCAATGTGCAATTATCTGTAAGTAGTGCTATGCTTCAATTGCACCTATATACAAAGGGTTTGAATTTTGTATGAAAGTTCAATTTTAACGAGATATGACAATGATATTTTGTAAAACAGGTTTTTCAAACTCTTGTGCTCAATAGTAATTGAAGCTTTTGATACTTCCATTTTATCATGTGTTCGGCTCGATTGCTTTTATTATTTTTGAGATGCGATGCATCTTCGAGAAAATAAGGTACATAACAGCGCCGAACTCCTTATGGGCATGAGAGCCATCTAACGAAATTCAGACACCGTGAATAATTTACAAGCTGGCTGTAGCTGAAAATATCTATCACGGGAATCGAATCTAGATTCAGGAACTGAATCTGTGATCACATGATTCCTAGGCTCACATGATGATGCAATTTGTACAAACGCTGTAAATAGTCATATATATATATAAAAGCTGTAAAATATATATATATATATATATATATATATATATATATATATATATATATATATATATATATATACTGAACTGATCAGGTCCGGGAGTCCGGACCTGATCAAAAACGGAGCAAAATTTTATTTTATTTTTTTAAAACAACTAATTTTTTTTTAATATTTTATGGAACTGAAATTTTTTCATAATACAATGTTTTGGGTGTGATTTGGATACCTATAACAAAAAATATATGTACAGTCTACACAGACTGTACATACATATTTTGTTATATGTATCCAAATCACACCCAAAACACTGTATTATGTAAAAATTCAAGTTCCATAATTTTTTATTTATTTTTTTTAGTTGTTTTAAAAAAAAAGCAAAAAAAAAAAAAGGTCCGAATTTTGGTCCGGGAGTCTGGACCTGATCCGACCTATATATATATTTACATTTTGTCAGGCCTGGAGATCACTTCGTGGCCATTTACCGATTTTTTATATGTATATATATATATATATATATATATATATATATATATATTATTCTCGAATTCGAACTCGATTCAGCTGGATAGATCGATGATCCGGGCATACGAACACAACATGACTCTCAACGTGAATAACTGTGTGTGAACGAAAGTGGAGAAAGGCTTTAAGAAATCTGAGATGTCTTACAGTGGGCTACCAAGAAGATTTTAGATAGAAGCAATACTTACCATAGTAAGTTTAGATTTAAGAATATGAAAAGAAATAATATACGAAACTGCAAATGAATTTTCACATGTCATGCGGTAGTCCGCGTAGACAGATCATTTTCATAATTTAATAATAATTGAATATGAAGGGTTATTCACCAAGCATGCGGTAGTCCGCGTAGACAGGTTATTCTCACAGAATAATAAAGAATGGAATAACAAAAGATCTCACCATGAATGTGGTAGTCCGCGTAGACAGGTTATTCCCATAGAATAATAAAGAATGGAATAACAACCCTTACGAGTATTCAAAGAAATAACTCTCTTCATGAATACAAAAGAAATAATACCCCTTACCTTAATAGAAGAGTGAATACTGAAGTAGAGTAGTAGCATAATACTCTTCTTCTTTCTCTCTATAGTTTCTTTCTCTAGAGTTTCTATGACGCCCCTAAAATAGGTATACAACACCTATTCTGAGTCGCCAAATACATGGTACAAAAAGTAAACTATAACATCAATAATATAATTGTCGTGCAAAATACGACAACACATACTATGAGTTTAAATACAAATATTGTCTTCTAGACAATATCCACACTTAAATAAGTCCTCATTACAATTATTCATACACTATGTTACAGAAATAGTGAGGACTGCTAAAACATCTTTCTAGAGCCATCACTCCATACCCCGACTAGATC
This sequence comes from Panax notoginseng, assembly GCA_016801055.1. Lineage (NCBI taxonomy): Eukaryota > Viridiplantae > Streptophyta > Magnoliopsida > Apiales > Araliaceae > Panax > Panax notoginseng. Next base: position 72,671,280 of record CM029017.1, on the reverse strand, counting down.
CTGCTATGTTCTCACCTCTTGAGAAGAAAAATAGAACAAAAAGGAAAATGGTGAGCTCAACTAGCCCAGTAAAGAAAATTATGACTAAGATAATATACAACAAATTATCATTAGTCTTCAACAGGAAAAATCTGATAAAATATAATAGACAACAAGTTTTAGATCAACAACTGCAGCGGAAACAACAATCCATTAGAAGAGTCAAGTAGAGAAAGAATTCTACTATCTTATAAGATTTAAAAGTTCATCATCAATAATTTATCCCTGTAACATCAATCAATATATATCTTGAATCAAATATTCATCTTTGCACTACAGGCCAAAGATATTCATTTGTATCACCAGTTGGTCATGTTCATCTCAACACCTGTTCATCTTTGCACTACGGGCCAAAGATATTCATTAGGTAATCATTCATCTTTGTACTACAGGCCAAAGATATTCATTAATATCATCATTTGGGACTGAGTATGATGAAAAATATCTTAAAGAAAATGAATTCAGTGAGATAAAAGAATAAATATTAGGAATTCGTATTACAATTTATCCAAGTTCAATACAACTCCATAATAACCAATTTTGAAGCAGAATTCAAAAAAAGAGATCAAAACATGGATACAATCAAAGATAGTAACCATAACAGACAACTTGGACAAAAAGAAGAAAATTTTATTTTTCGGTGAATAGTATACGTGAATAGTGTCGCATACGTGAATAGCAACCCCGACACAAAAAATTTCAAATTTGATAAAAAGTTCAAACCAATATTTCGGCATAATGATATTGAAGAAAATAATATCATTTAAGAAGAAAATAACATCTCTTACCTCAAAACGAACAATACTTCTGATCGGAATATCGGATATGAGGCTGAATGAAACTTGTGCTGAATAGCAACTCTCAAAGTATCAAAATACTCACAAAATACGCTCGATAATATAGAGAGAGAAAGAGAGAAAACTTGTTTCTGGTGTGATTTTCATTTCTAACTTAGCCTTCTATTTATAGAAAAATGTTAGCACGCCGAAACAGACTTGACTTGCAACCTGATGGCTTTACCTGCTACTATTCCCACCCACTACATTTGAATAAAAAATTCTAGCACATTTCTCACAAACTAAAAGTGGGGCCCACCAATTCTAGAATTTTCCATCAAAATGATAAATTTCGAAACTTCAATAATTTCTGAACCAGTCATCTCTTAAAATTCATAACAAATCATACATTCATTTTTAACGGTTCAAAATTTATGGACATATACTCAACTTATATATGTATAACATATCTAAAAATCACAACGATCCAACGGTCGGATTAAAAATTATAACTCACGCAATATATCTCAAAAATACTGGTTTAATTTTTAATACCTCCATTCCGACAAAAATACTGATAAAACACCTCAACATTAACTCCTTCATTTTTAACCCAAAAAAAAATATATCCAACATTTATATCCACATAAAATAAATATTTTCTTATTATATGAATCAATAATTAATTATTCACAAATAATATTACAAAATCACATTTATGATAACTAGGCCGTTTCCAGGAAAGAGGGGGCTTTCTGATAAGGATTTCTCCGTATTGGCGGGCAATTAGGTGACCAAACCTCTCCTTGACAGAACTTTCTAGACATTGTCAATAATTCTATCTCATAATATTATTAAAATAATATGAATTATTGATTCGATAATGGGAAATACTGTGCAGTGACAATTATTGAAACAGCAATAATATAAAATATCAACGCAACAATTATTAAACCAATAAAATAAAATATTGAACAGTAATTACTGTAACAATTATTGAGTAGTGTCTTCTTACGTAAGGATCAATAATTTAACAATACTGTGCAATACCGTGTGCTACTGTGCAACCACGCGTATTACTGTATTTTAATCACCGGGTATTTCAACAGTGTTAACGGTAACAACTACGCCGTTATTTATAAAACTCAATTTTGTCGTTCTCTTCATCCGACCGTTTTTCGTTATGGGGCCCACAAATAGCTACACCGTCGTACGAATATTCTCCGACAGAAAGAATATTCCACGACCAAACGAATATTCCCCGACAACAATGAATATTTTATAACCACTTGTTTATTTTGCAAAATTTGCACATTTCACCCATAACCAAAATATTATATCAAATTAACATTTTTTATTCAAAATAATAAATAGAGAAAATTTGATTTTATTCATTATAAAGTTGGGGTCTTACAACCTCCCCTCCTTATGAAATTTCATCCTCGAAATTGACGTACGTACCTAGTGTTTCAAAAAGGTGAGGATACCTCGCTTTCATTTTTGATTCTAACTCCCAGGTCATTTCTTCAATAGCATGGTTTCTCCACAAAATCTTAACTTGTGGTATAACCTTCGTGCGTAAGACATGCTCTTTCCTATCCAATATCTTAACAGGTACCTTCTCGTATGTTAAATCTTTGGCTATCTCGTCCGGTTCTAACTCAATAATGTGGTTCGGATTTTTCACATATTTACGAAGCACAAATATGTGAAAAATATTATGAATACGAGACATGTTTGGAGGTAATGCGAGTCTATAGGCCACATTTCCTATTCGGTCAAGAATCTCAAATGGACCAATAAATCTTGGATTGAGCTTTCCTCTCTTCCCAAATCTTATAACTCCCTTCCATGGTGCAACACGTAACAATACATGATCCCCAATATTATATTCCACGTCCTTTCGATGAAGATCCGCATAACTCTTTTGTCGATCCTGTGCTGTTTGTATACGTTGTCGAATCGTTTGGATCTTCTTTGTAGTTATGCGTACCAATTCTGGTCTCAACAACGGTGCTTCATCCACCTCGTCCCAGCATACTGGAGAATGACACTTTCGTCCATACAAGGCTTCAAATGGAGCCATACCTATACTTGCCTGATAACTGTTGTTGTAGGAGAATTTCACCAGTGGCAAGTACTTATCCCAACTTCCTTTGAAATCTAGAACACAGAGTCTTAATAGATCTTCAAGGGTTTGAATAGTCCTCTCTGATTGTCCGTCCGTTTGAGGATGGTATGCTGAACTGAATCGTAAATCCGTGCCCATAGCTTTCTGCAAGCTAACCCAAAATCGTGAAGTGAATCTTGGGTCACGATCCGAAACTATGGATACTGGCATGCCATGCAATCTCACAATCTTATTCACGTACATACTAGCAAGACGTTCAAGGGAATAAGTCTCACGTATAGGTAAGAAATAGCAGACTTGGTTAATCTATCAACAATGACCCAAATCGCATCTATGCCTTGAAAAACCTTGGGAAGACCCGTAACAAAATCCATAGTAATGTGTTCCATCTTCCATTTCGAAATCTCAAGTGGTTGCAATGGACCCTTTGGTCAATATAACCTCCAGACATCAATTATTATCGAAATAAATGTCGATTTCCACTAGCTAATCCCAACACAATAGAACTATCAATTTCATCTTTAATCAACACAACTTATTCATCATTAACATTATAACTCACAATATTTAACAACCAGATTATTCCCAGAAAAGAGGAGGCTTTCCGATAAGGATTTCTCCCTATTGGCGCGTAATTAGGTGACCAAACCTCTCATCGACAGAACTTTCAAGACATCGTCAATATTGTAAATAATAATATGAATAACTTTGTCGTCTCAATTATTGATTTAGTAATATAAAATATTATGCAAATGATACTGTGACAATAATTGAATCAAATAACGTGAGATACTATGTAGCAATTACTGTAGCAATAATTGAGTATAACTGAGTGACTTCTCACGTAAGCATTAATAGTTAATACCATGTGCTACTATGCAACCACGCGTATTACTGTTCTTTTATCACCGGGTATTTCAATAGTTTAACGGTAAAACTTTCGCCGTTATTTTTATAAAAAGATAATTCTGTCGTTTTCTAACTCCGACAGTTATTTCGTTGTGGGATCCACCAAAGATGGTGTCGTCGTACGAATATTCCCTGTTAAAACGAATATTACCCGACCAATCAAATATGTTATAACCACTTGCTTACTTTGCAAAATTTGTAAATATTACCCACAACTATAACATTATATCAAATTCATACCATAATATTAAAAAATATAATTCAAAAAAAATTAATATTTATTCATAAAAGTTGGGGTCTTACAGTAAAGGCATATCTCTATCCTAAACACGAATTATGAATTCCATCTATGCAGAAATCACAAACATATGCTATCCTGATTAGATCTAAATCTATACTCCTCTTCCAATTTTATATAGATTATCACGGTAATTGATGGCCAATCAATTAAACAATTAAATTCAAATCACAATAGGCAATCATCATAATAGAACATAATAATTGATAGCGAATCATATTAAAATAAACTACACAATAAGATCCATTGTAATCTCAAATAAAGAATTAGTTCATTGAATTAAAACTAAGAATCCACACTTGAATACACATTAAAAGATAAGAATAAGATTAGAGTGAAGAATAAATCTGTTGTCAGCAAATCTCCATCTTCCTCAAGCTCCTGCTCTTGATCTTCAATGGTCTCCAAGTTGCTTCAATCTCCAAAACTAATAAGAACTAGGATTTTGGTCCTAATCTACTCGAATCTAATCTCATGGAATCCTAAAAACTAGCCTCCCAATCCAAGTTAAAATCAAGTATTTATAGTTCTAATGGACACCCTAGCAAGTTAGGCAACTAAAAATCCTATTCTAACTCAAATTGAACAACATAACACCCAAATTAACTCTCCCCCCCACCGACCGGCGTGCCCAACGCAGTTCCTAGGCCAATTTTGGTGAGCCCCGCGTTACTGTAGCAGAAAATCTGCTGGCCCGACACCCCCCGCATTGCTCTATTTTATGTTACGACGTCCTTTGGTAAAACATGCATAACTTTTGATCCGCTAGGAGTTACGGGGCCTGCCACCTATCAAATAGAAGATATCAACAAGATTTACAACTTTAATTCTTTAAGAATTGACAGATTAAGGTTTGATCATGAGCGAAATCGGGCTTGAAGTAGATGCTATGTAAATTGCAAGCAGGACAACTTTGAGCTTTGATCTTTGTTAATAAAAAGGTCATAACTCTCGCATCCGAACTCCGATTGCGATGATTCAAGATGTTCCGGAAAGGTGAGAAGTAGATCTACAATAAAATCCAAGTTTTAAGCCAAGAACATGCATCTAACTTGGTGTTAAAAGCCCTGCAATCTTCCCTTATTGCATTTGCTTACATATTTTAGTCCAAAAGATGTTAGAATTGATTTTCCTTGCTTCTTCATGCCAATGTCGTGTCATAGACTACAAAATAACATAAAATGTATGAAATGCACACACAATGCATGCAAAGTAATTACAAAACATAGGTTTAAGCAACTAATTCAAGTAATAGATACCGGATAAGTAGGTATAAAACCTACTTATCAAATACCCCCAAACTTAAACAGTTGCTTGTCCTCAAGCAAAAACACAAAACAACAATGCTATGCAATGCAACTAATCTACATGCCTACGAATCCAGTAGTAATGACAGAAACAAGTCTATTCAACCAGCCTTAGAGAAATCAAGTAAACATGATAATGCATCATATCAAAACAAATCAGTAATTTCTCAATCAATCTTTAAATCTTAGATTGTTATCACTAATAAAGTGTGTGTGTGCTCAACAACAATGTTAACTAATATAAAATCAAATTTAACACATAATAAGTCTCTTCGAAGGCATCATACAGTGTAAACTCAAGAAATCTAAAACAAGCTAGATCCAACTAAAATTAAATAATTACCAATATCGAGGGTCAACATGGGATACTTATGCTTCATTTTTCATCTACGGGGGCTTTTTGCTCTTATTTCCCATTTTATTCATTTTTTTCTTTTGATTTATATACACATAGCTATGCAATATCTTATTCCCTTAGGCTTTTTAATACTACCTTAATGAGCTTTCGACCAACAACTCCCAGACTATTAAGACCTTAAGGCGCTAGGTGTAAAGACAATTCCCTCGGGTTTACTTACTCAAGTAACAAAGGCCACAAAATTAGACAAGTACGCCACGGTGTTTATTCATACTTTCTTTTTTTTTATAGCTTATATACCCCAAATATTCCCCCAAACTTAGGTTCTTGTCTAACTTTAGTCATCACAACTTATTATTGTCATTTTTTCATTCAAACTAGCATTATCCTTTAGAGTTCCATTATGTATCAATTTAAACTCAATCAATCAACAAGTTGTTTGTACTGTGTTATCCTTATTATACCAGTTTCAAACAGAAAAAGACTCAATTCATAACAAGAAATCACATTAAAGCTCTAATAGTGAGTACTATACTTGTCTACCCAATTCCAATCTCATCATTGGCCAAAACAAACTGTAAATATCAAACAGCTGGACTCATGCAAGATGTACTAAATGTTATATAAACATAGTAAACTAACTACTAATTTTTCAATTTTTCAAAAAAAAAATTATTTCAAGAAACTGAATGCAAAAACTAAATGTAACTATACGAACTACAATGTAAATAACTAACTATATGCAATACGACACTAAAATACCCCCCAAATTTAAACTAGACATTGTCCTCAATGGCTGAAATAGAAAAAAGTAAAGTAGAGGACTTTCTTGAAAATATAACAATCTTCCATTTTGTCCACTAAGTTTGGAGAATTGGCTTGGCACATTAGAATGAATCGGGCACCACACTTGAATTGGATTTGACTAACCTGTGAACACAATAGAAACAAGTATATTAAATCCTAAAAAAATGCAAATTTATTAACTACTAAAAGTAAAAATTTAAATTTTAAATTTGGGTTGCCTCCCAATAAGCGCTTGTTTTAGAGTCGTTCAGTCTGACTTTGTCTGGTCAATGCTATCCAATTTTTCTACAAAAGTTGAGAAATTCTCCATCCATTAGGAGCATTATAGCATCCGGGAGGTTCCCCAGAGTGATAGGCCTAAAATCAACCCCACCCAGCTTGCTTTGATTTGGTATGATCTTAATCAAGAACGTCCCACAACTAGGTGTTTTCTCCATTGTGTATGTGATCACTTTGGGGCATGGAAGCTTGTCACACACAATGGGCTCTTCGTCTATCTTCTCTTTCTCGTCCCACCATGGATTCAAAATTGTACTCGCTCTTATGTCATCAAGAGCTTCGCCAACAACATGACTACCAAGTGGGTATGATTTTGCAAATTTGACTGACTCTTTGATCTTTGGTGGAGACCCATTTAGATCTTTATCGACCTCTATTTCATTATCCCCAATTGTCTCCACACTTTCGATATCTTGTGGCTCATCCAGTCGCAGATTTGGTTCGAGTTCTTCGTCAGTTTCGTCATCCATGTCATAAAGCCAAGTGTTTAGATGAAGGTTGCTTATGACTTTGGTCATTTGCTCTATCTGATCCGCAAGATTTTGAATTGACCTCGTTTGATTACTCATCTTCTCGTCATTTGCTATGAACTTGGACAATAATTCCCCCAGCCTTGAATTTTCTATTTCAGTCTCGAAAGCCATGTATTGAGGACCATTGGTTGAGGTAGTGACGAGTTGTTCCATCTGATTATTAAAATTTTATGTTGACAGCTCTTGGCTAATCCTCATCTTCTCTAGGTCTGCTATGCCCTTCAATATTACATCCATTGGATTTGGCTTTTCTTCTTATGGCAATGGAGGTGGACATGAAAATTCCGATGTGTATAATGGTTTTGGTGTAAGACCCCAACTTTTATGAATAAAGATTAATTTTTCTCGAAATATATTTTTGAAAATTATAGTGTGAATTTGATATAATGTTATAAGAAAATATTTATTTTATGTGAATATAAATGTTGGATATATTTTGTGGTTAAATTATTAATAAATGAAATTTAAATTTTCTCTATTTATTATTTTGAAATGGTAAGGGTTAAATTGATTAATGAGGTTAGTTATGGGTAAAATGCGCAAATATTTTAAATAAGCAAGTGGTCATAAAATATTCATTGTTGTCGAGAAATATTCGTTTGGTCGTAGAATATTCTTGTTGTCGGGGAATATTCGTACGACGGCGCAGCCTTGTGTGGGCCCCATAACGAAAAGCGATTGGATGAAGAAAACGACAAAAATAAGTTGTTTATAAATAACGGCGTAGTTGTTACCGTTAATACTGCTGGAATACCCAGTGGTTAAAATACAGTAATACGCGTTGTTGCACAGTAGCACACGGTATTGCACCAATTATTAATTTTTACGTAAGAAGACATTACTCAATAATTGTTACAGTAATTACTGTTCAGTATTTTATTTTATTGATTCAATAATTGTTGCGTTGATATTTTATATTACTGTTGTTTTAATAATTATCACTACACAGTATTTTCTATTATCGGAGCAATAATTCATATTATCTGAATAATATTATTAGATAACATTATTGGCAATGTCCAGAAAGTTCTGTCTAAGGAGAGGTTTGGTCATCTAATTACGCGCCAATATGGAGAGATCCTTATTGGAAAGCCCCCTCTTTCCTGGGAACTGCCTGGTTGTCAGTATTGTGATTCTGTAATATTATTTGTGAATAATTAATTATTGATTTATATGATGAGGAAAATATTAATTTTATGTGGATATAGATGGAGAAAATTTTTAATGTGACAATTGTTAAAAATTAATATTTTATCTTTTTTTGATAAAATAATTCATTTAAATATATTATTTTAATAATATAATAATGATGATATTTTTACAATGAATGTGGGAAATATGAGTATATGAGGAGAAAGAGTATTTTTGTTGCAAAAGTTGTTTAAAACATTTTAAACATGTCTGTGGGCCCATTTCTTGACTGAAATTTGATTACAGCCTGTAAAATCGTCCGTTTATGGATTTCGGTCAATTTTTGTTTGGAATTTGGAAAAACTTTCTTCTGTAAAGTTGTAGATAATAGAATTTCCTATGGAAAATCGCGAGTTTCGAATTTTTATGACAAAAGGGCTATTTTTATGAATTATTGAAGTTTCGGAGTTTCAAAATAATTAATTTTTGAAGTTTTAAATATTTTTTTTACAAAAAACGTTTTTTTCATTGTTGGGACTCATTTAACATGTGATTAGGTGGCTGAATTCAGATGCTAGATGTGCGTAAGAATTTTATTTAAAAATAATATTATTATATTAAATTTTCTGCTTTGGTGTTCTAAGCATTTTTCTATAAATAGGGTGCTTAAGTTAGAATTGAAAATCACACTTGAAACTACAGATTTCTCTCTCTTTCTCTCTCTATAATATCGAGCGTATTTTGTGAGTATTTTTATACTTTGAGTATTGCTATACGGTGCAAGTTTCCTTCAGCACTATATCCGGTAGTCCAGCCAGAAATACTATTCTTTCGAGGTAAGGGATATTATTCTTTCGTAAAATGATATTATTTCTTCAATATCATTATGCTGAATATTGGTTAGAACTTTTTATCAAATTTGGAACTTTTTCATGTCGGGGTTACTATTCACGAGTTACTATTCACGAGTTACTATTCACCGAAAAATGAAATTTTTTTTCTCTTTTCTTCCAAAATATCTATTCTGGATACTAGCTTTGATTGTATCCATGTTTTGATCATTCTTGAATTTTACTCCACTATGATTTTTTATGAGGTATTTTTGGACATGGATAAACTGTAATATGAATCCCTAATATTTGTTCTTTTGCTTCACTGGATTCGTTTTCTTTAAAATATTTTTCATCATCCTCAGTCCTAAATGATGATATAACTGAATATCTTTGGCCTGTAGTGCAAAGATGAATGATTTCTGATGAATATCTTTAGCCCGTAGTGTAAAGATGAACAGGTGTTGAGATGAACATGACCAACTGATGAATATCTTTGGCTTGTAGTGCAAAGATGATTATTGATTGATGTTACAGGGATAAAATGTTGATGATGGACTTTTAAATTCATAGATAATTGTAGATTTCATTCTCTACGTAACTCTTCTATGAATTATTATTTTCCGCTGCGAATATTGATTTAAAACTTGTTGTCTATTATATTCTATTAGATTTTTCCCTGTTGAAGACTAACGATAATTTGTTCTGTATTATCTTATTCATAATATTCTTTACTGGGCTAGTTGAGCTCACCCTTTTCCTTTTTGTTCCATTTTTCTCAGGAGGCGAGAATGTAGCGAGTACTAGTCGGGGTATGGAATGATGGTTCTAGAAGTTATTTTAGTAGTCCTCACCATTTTTGTGAAATAATGTATCAATAATTATAATGAGGACTTATTTGAGTGTGGATATTGTCTAGATGACAATATTTGTATTTAAACTCACAGTTATTGTGTTGTAATAAAAAAAATGTAGTTATTTCTGTACCATGTATTTTGGCGACTCAGAATGGGTGTTGTATACCTATTTTGGGGGCGTCACCGTTGGTATCAGAGCTTAGGGATATGATCTCTGGCGGAGATCGGGGAATAGAACTAGGAGGGGAGAGACGAGTAAATCCTTCGCTAGTGTGTCCTACCTAAGCTTATTTGTTGGTCGGTCATAATATAGGGATATTATGTGATCTGGTAATTTGTTAAATTAACCCTTGTTTTATGGCAGTATTTGAGAATATCGACTGAGAATGTTAATAGTGGAGTAAATGAGACGGTGGAGATGCCTATACTCATCAACGAGGAGAACATGCAACAGGCTGGCAATGTTCCTCCTGTAAACAACACCACTGAGCAGACAATGAACGATGAGATGTTTAGAAGCTTTTTGCGATTCATGCAAAACCAGACGAAGGAGATTCCTGTTCAAAATATAGGAAGAAACAATGGCAACGCACAGCTGGTTACAACCAAGCAGTTCAAAAGTTGGGACCACCAGAATTCTAGGGAAAGCCGGATCCGATTAAGGCGGAGACATGGGTCAAGCAAATTACCAAGATATTTGATGTCTTGGGATGCACGGAAGAACAGAAGGTTCCATTCACCACCTTTATGTTTCGTGGCGAGGCAGACTACTGGTGGGAGTCTGTGAAGCGTATCCATCCAGCCGCACTCAGCATGTCTTGGGAGACATTTCAAAAACTGTTCAATGACAAGTACTTTCCTGAAAGTATTTGTCATATGAAGGAGGTAGAGTTTATTAGACTGGAGCAGAATAACATGACGGTGTCCCAGTACGAGGCGAAGTTTGCAGAGTTGTCCAGCTTTGTACCTCATTTGGTGGAGAATGAGGAACGTATGACGCGGATGTTTCTGAGAGGTTTGAAACCCGGCATACGTCAATATCTCATTTCTCATAAATTTTCTCTCTATTCAGATGCTGTCAACAGGGCTCAATTATTAGAGCGAGATATTGAGTACGGTCAACCGAGGGACCTCAACCAGGATCATATCGGTGACAGCAGTCATCAGAACAATGATAACCAGTGGAGAAAGAAAAATACAGACAAGAACGGCAACCACTCTGGTGGTAATCGTGGCTATGAAAATAGAAGAAGCGAGTCGGGAGGAGATTTTAAAAAAAAGAGATTCAACAATGACAATACGAAGACGTCAGCACCAGCAGCAACTGGTTCCAAGGGAGGAGAACGACCACCGGTTATATGTTATAAGTGCGAAAAAGAAGGACATATCAGCACAAACTGCCCACAACAGTTTAAGGTATGTTATAATTGTGGAAAGGAAGGACATATCGCTCGAGATTGCACTGTAGCGAAACCAAGTCCAGTGGGGATGGTGACTCAAAAAGCTGTCCCAAAAAAGACAAAGTTAACGGTTCCGAGAAGAGCGTTTGTCGTGACTGGTCAACATGCGAGGAACCCAAACGAGGTGATCACGGGTAAGCTAATCATAAATTCATGCGAAGTTTATACCTTGCTAGATACTGGTGCTACCCATTCATTTATTTCTCCTGCTTGTGCTCAACGTTTAAACTTGACTCCGGAGAAGTTAGATTTTGATTTATCTGTGGAGACTTCGTTAGGAGAAACTTTTATCACATCCACTATTTATAAATCTTGTTTGATCCAAGTTGGCACCATCACCTTACCTGTTGACCTTATCTCTTTAAAGATACTTGCTTTTGATGTGATTTTAGGGATTGATTGGTTAACTACTCATCATGCCAAAATTGATTGTTTTCGTAAGGTTGTTAGTTTTCATATTCCTAACCAACCTGTTGTACGAATTCAAGCAACTAAGCCATTAAAATCAATCACCGTCATATCAAGTCATAAAGCTATTTGTTTATTGAAAAACGGATGTCAAGCTTTCTTAACCCATGTTATGGATTTGAATAAAGACACGTCAAATTTGAATAATATTCCTGTTGTTAGTAACTTTCCTGACGTATTTCCTGAAGAACTTTCCGGTCTACCCCCGGAACGTGAAGTTGAATTCTTTATTGATCTTGAACCTGGTACAAAGCCCATTTCTAAAACCCCATATCAAATGGCTCCTATTGAACTTCAGGAGTTAAAGGTCCAACTACAAGAGTTGTTGGACATCGGTTTCATTCGTCCTAGTACATCTCCTTGGGGTGCTCCTGTTTTATTTGTAAAGAAGAAAGACGGGAGTATGTGACTTTGTATTGATTATCGGGAATTAAACCATGTCACTATCAAGAATAGGTATCCGCTACCTCGTATTGATGATATGTTTGACCAGTTACAAGGAGCACAATTCTTTTCAAAGATTGATCTTCGTTCTGAATATCATCAGCTGAAGATTAGAACTGAGGATATTCCAAAGACTGCCTTTAGAACTCGGTACGGGCATTATAAATTCTTAGTCATGTCTTTTGGATTGACTAATGCTCCTGCGACTTTCATGGATATGATGAACCGAGTATTCAAGGATTATTTGGATCAATTCGTTATTGTCTTTATTGATGACATCCTCATCTATTCCAAAAGCCGTGAAGATCATGAGCACCATTTGAAGCTGGTACTGCAAAGGCTTCGTGATAGCAAGCTATATGCTAAGTTGAAGAAATACGAGTTCTGGCTTGAGGAAGTAGCATTCCTAGGGCACGTGGTGTCAAAACATGGAGTATCTGTTGACCCGACGAAGATTGAAGCAATACAAAATTGATAGCAACCAAAGACGGTGACCGAAGTACGTATCTTTTTGGGCTTAGCTGGTTATTATCGGAGATTCGTGCAAGGGTTTTCTCGAATCGCTACCCTGTTAACTCAGCTGACTCGGAAAGATATCAAATTCGTATGGAGCGAGGAATGCGAGAAGAGTTTTCAAGAGCTTAAGAGGAGACTCATTTCGGGACCTATTTTGACCATCCTATCTACAGCGATGCTTCAGGCAAAGGGCTAGGATGTGTTCTCATGCAACGTGGAAAAGTTATAGCCTATGCCTCGCGACAACTTAAAGAATATGAGAGGAATTATCCTACTCATGATCTAGAGTTGGCAGCAGTCGTTTTCGCGCTAAAGATCTGGAGGCATTATCTATATGGGGAGAAAGTGGAGATATATTCAGACCATAAAAGCCTCAAATATTTCTTCACTCAAAAAGAACTCAACATGCGGCAACGACGTTGGCTCGAGCTGTTGAAAGATTACGACCACACTATTCAATACCATCCTGGAAAAGCAAACATGGTAGCTAACGCATTGAGTAGAAGATCATATGCAGGAACGAGTGCGATGATGACAAGTATACGCATAGAACCAACTTTAATCGATAAAGTTAAAGTTGCTCAAGCCACAGACCCGGAGCTGATGCGTATGAAGAAGAAAGTGCAAGAAGGTGCTATTCCAGAAGCAAAAATCGATGAAGAAGGAATACTTCGATTCCACTCCAGACTTTGTGTTCCTAACGATTCTGATTTGAAGTACAAAATCATGATGGAAGCACACAATACACCATTTGCGATCCATCCTGAAAGTACCAAAATGTATCGTGATCTTCGACATACATTTTGGTGGAACAATATGAAGAGAGAGATTGCAAAGTTTATATCGATGTGTTTAACTTGTCAACGTGTAAAGGCGGAACATCAAGTGCCAAAGGGTCTATTGCAACCACTTGAGATTCCGAAATGGAAGTGGGAACACATTATCATGGATTTCGTTACGGGTCTTCCCACGGTTTCTCAAGGCATAAATGTTATTTGGGTAATTGTTGATAGATTAACCAAGTCTGCTCATTTCTTGCCGATACGGGAGACTTATTCCCTTGAATGTCTTGCTAGTATGTACGTGAATGAGATTGTGAGGTTGCATGGCATGCCAGTATCCATAGTTTCGGATCGTGACCCAAGATTCACTTCAAGATTTTGGGTAAGCTTGCAAAAAGCTATGGGCACGGATTTACGATTTTGTTCGGCTTACCATCCTCAAATGGGCGTGCAATCAGAGAGGACTATTCAAACTTTTGAAGATCTATTTAGACTCTGTGTCCTAGATTTCAAAGGGAGTTGGGATAAGTACCTACCATTGGTGGAATTCTCCTACGATAACAGTTATCAGACAAGTATAGGTGTGGCTCCATTTGAAGCATTGTATGGACGAAAGTACCGCTCTCCAGTATGTTGGGATGAGGTGGGAGAAGCAACGTTGTTAGGACCAGAGTTGGTACGAATGACTACAGAGAAGATCCAAACGATTCGACAACGTATACAAACGGCACAGGATCGACAAAAGAATTATGCGGATCTTCATCGAAAGGACGTGGAATTTGACATTGGAGATCATGTATTGTTGCGTGTGGCTCCATGGAAAGGAGTTACAAGATTTGGGAAGAGAGGAAAGCTCAATCCACGATTTATTGGTCCATTTTAGATTCTTGACCGAGTAAGAAATGTGGCCTATAAACTCGCGTTACCTGCAAGTATGTCTCATGTTCATAATGTTTTTCATATATCTGTGCTACGTAAATATGTGAAAGACCCAAACTACGTTATTGAGTTAGAACCGGAAGAGATAGCCGAAGACTTAACGTACGAAGAGGTACCTGTCAAGATCTTAGATAGGAAGGAGCATGTCCTACGCACGAAGGTTATACCACAAGTTAAAGTTTTGTGGAGAAATCATGCTATTGAAGAAATGACCTGGGAGTTGAAAACGGAAATGAAAGCGAGGTATCCTCATCTTTTCGAAACACCAGGTACGTACGTCAATTTCGAGGACGAAATTTCATAAGGAGGAGAGGTTGTAAGACCCCAAATTATTAATAAATAAAATTTAAATTTTCTCTATTTATTATTTTGAAATGGTAAGGGTTAAATTGATTAATGAGGTTAGTTAAGGGTAAAATGCGCAAATATTTCAAATAAGCAAGTGGTCATAAAATATTCATTGTTGTCGGGAAATATTCGTTTGGTCGTGGAATATTCTTATTGTCGGGGAATATTCGTACGACGGCGCAGCCTTGTGTGGGCCCCATAACGGAAAGCGATTGGATGAAGAAAACGACAAAAATAAGTTGTTTATAAATAACGGCGTAGTTGTTACCGTTAATACTGTTGGAATACCCGGTGGTTAAAATACAGTTATACGCGTTGTTGCACAGTAGCACACGGTATTGCACTAATTATTGATTTTTACGTAATTATTGATTTTTACGTAAGAAGACATTACTCAATAATTGTTACAGTAATTACTGTTCAGTATTTTATTTTATTGATTCAATAATTGTTGCGTTGATATTTTATATTACTGTTGTTTTAATAATTGTCACTAAACAGTATTTTCTATTATCGGAGCAATAATTCATATTATCTGAATAATATTATTAGATAACATTATTGGCAATGTCTAGAAAGTTCTGTCTAATGATAGGTTTGGTCATCTAATTACGCGCCAATATGGAGATATCCTTATTGGAAAGCCCCCTCTTTCCTAGGAACTGCCTGGTTGTCAGTATTGTGATTCTGTAATATTATTTATGAATAATTAATTATTGATTTATATGATGAGAAAAATATTGATTTTATGTGGATATAGACGGAGAAAATTTTTAATGTGACAATTGTTGAAAATTAATATTTTATCTTTTTCTGATAAAATAATTCATTTAAATATATTATTTTAATAATATAATAATGATGATATTTTTACAATGAATGTGGGATATATGAGTATATGAGGAGAAAGAGTATTTTTGTTGCAAAAGTTGTTTAAAACATGTTAAACATGTCTGTGGGCCCATTTCTTGACTGGAATTTGATTATAGCTTGTAAAATCGCCCGTTTATGGATTTCGGTCAATTTCTGTTTGGAATTTAGAAAAACTTTCTTCTGCAAAGTTGTAGATAATGGAATTTCCTATGAAAAATCGCGCGTTTCAAATTTTTCTGACAAAATGGCTATTTATTATGAGTTATTGAAGTTTCGGAGTTCTAAAATAATTAAATTTTGAAGTTTTAAATATTTTTTTTACAAAAAAATGTTTTTTTCATTGTTGGGACTCATTTAACATGTGATTAGGTGGTTGAATTCAAATGCTAGATGTGCGTAAGAATTTTATTTAAAAATAATATTATTATATTAAATTTTCTGCTTTGGTGTTCTAAGCATTTTTCTATAAATAGGGTGCTTATGTTAGAATTAAAAATTACACCAGAAACTACAGATTTCTCTCTCTATAATATCGAGCGTATTTTGTGAGTATTTTTATACTTTGAGTATTGCTATACGGTGCAAGTTTCCTTCAGCACTATATCCGGTAGTCCAGCCAGAAGTACTATTCTTTCGAGGTAAGGGATATTATTCTTTCGTAAAATGATATTATTTCTTCAATATCATTATGCTGAATATTAGTTGGAACTTTTTATCAAATTTGGAATTTTTTCATATCGGGGTTACTATTCACGAGTTACTATTCATGAGTTACTATTCACGAGTTACTATTCACCGAAAAATGAAATTTTCTTTCTCTTTTTGTCCAAAATATCTATTCTGGATAATAGCTTTGATTGTATCCATGTTTTGATCATTCTTGAATTTTACTCCACTATGATTGTTTATGAGGTATTTTTGGACATGGATAAACTGTAATACGAATCCCTAATATTTGTTCTTTTGCTTCATTGGATTCATTTTCTTTAAAATATTTTTCATCATCCTCAGTCCTAAATGATGATATAACTGAATATCTTTGGCCTGTAGTGGAAAGATGAATGATTTCTGATGAATATCTTTGGCTCGTAATGCAAAGATGAATATGTGTTGAGATGAACATGACCAACTGATGAATATCTTTGGCTTGTAGTGCAAAGATGATTATTGATTGATGTTACAGGGATAAAATGTTGATGATGGACTTTTAAATTCATAGATAATCGTAGATTTCATTCTCTACGTATCTCTTCTATGAATTATTATTTTTCGCTGCGAATATTGATTTAAAACTTGTTGTCTATTGTATTTTATTAGATTTTTCCATGTTGAAGAATATCGATAATTTGTTCTGTATTATCTTAGTCATAATATTCTTTACTGGGCTAGTTGAGCTCACCCTTTTCCTTTTTGTTTTATTTTTCTCAGGAGGCGAGAATGTAGCGAGTACTAGTCAGGGTATGGAATGATGGTTCTAGAAGTTATTTTAGTAGTCCTCACCATTTTTGTGAAATAATGTATCAATAATTGTAATGAGGACTTATTTGAGTGTGGATATTGTCTAAATGACAATATTTGTATTTAAACTCACAGTTATTGTGTTGTAATAATAAAGATGTAGTTGTTTCTGTACCATATATTTTGGCGACTCAGAACGGGTGTTGTATACCTATTTTGGGGGCGTCACATGTTTTATCAGTATTTTTGTCGGAATGGAGGTATTAAAAATTAATCACGGTTTTTGAGATATATTGCGGGGGTTATAATTTTTAATCCGACCGTTGGATCGTTGTGATTTTTGGATATGTTATACATATATAAGTTGAGTATATGTCCACATATTTTGAACCGTTAAAAATGAACGTATGATTTGTTATGAATTTTAAGAGATGACTGGTTCAGAAATTGTTGAAGTTTCAGAATTTATCATTTTTGTGAAAAATTCTAGAATTGGTGGGCCCCAGTTTTGATTGGTGAGAAATGTGCTGAAATTTTTATTCAAATGTGGTGGGTGGGAATAGTAGCAGTTAAAGCCTTCAGGTTGCAGGTCAAGTCTGCTTCGGCGTGCTAACATTTTACTATAAATAGAGGGCTAAGTTAGAATTAAAAATCACACCAGAATTCATAAGTTTTCTCTCTTTCTCTCTCTATACTATTGAGCGTATTTTGTGAGTATTTTGATACTTTGAGAGTTGCTATTCAGCACAAGTTTCATTCAGCCTTATATACAATATTCTGATCAGAAGTACTGTTCGTTTGAGGTAAGGGATATTATTTTCTTCTTAAATGATATTATTTTCTTCAATATCATTATGCTGAAATATTGATATAAACTTTTTATCAAATTTAGAACTTTTTATGTCAGGATTACTATTCACGTATACGATACTATTCACGTATACGACACTATTCACCGAAAAATAAAAATTTTTCTTTTTGTCCAAGATGTCTATTATGGTTACTATCTTTGATTGTATTCATGTTTTGATCTTTATTTTTGAATTCTCCTTCACAATTGGTTATTATGGAGTATTATTGCACTTGGATAAACTATAATACAAATCCCTAATATTTGTCCTTCTGTCTCATTGGATTCGTTTTCTTTAAGATAATTTTTCATCATCCTCAGTCTTAAATGATGATATTACTGAATATCTTTGGCCTGTAGTGCAAAGATGAATGATTAACTGATGAATATCTTTGGCCCGTAGTGCAAAGATGAACAGGTATTGAGATGAACATGACCGACTGGTGTTACAAATGAATATCTTTGGCCTGTAGTGCAAAGATGAATATTTGATTAAAGATGGTTATTGATTGATGTTACAGGGATAAAATATCGTTGATGGACTTTTAAATCTTAAAAGATAGTAGAATTCATTCTCTACTTGACTCTTCTAATGGTTTGCTGTTTCCGCTACAGTTGTTGATCTAAAACTTGTTGTCTTTTATATTTTATCAGATTTTTCCCTGTTGAAAACTAACGATAATTTGTTATATATTATCTTAGTCATAATATTCTTTACTGGGCTAGTTGAGTTCACCCTTTTCTTTTTTGTTCCATTTTTCTCAAGAGGCGAGAATATAGCGGGAACTAGTCGGGGTGTGGAGTGATGTTCCAGTCAGTTGTGTTAGCAGTCCTCACTATTTTGTAAAATAGTATTTCAATAATTGTAATGAGGACTTATTTGAGTGTGGATATTGTCTAGAAGATAATATTTGTATTTAAACTCACAGTATTTGTGTTGTCGTATTTTGCACGACAATTATTATAATGAAGTTGTATTTGTTTTTGTACCATGTATTTGGCGACTCAAAATGGGTGATGTATACCTATTTTGGGGGCGTCACAGTTGGTATTAGAGCTTAGGGATATGGTCTCTGGCGGAGATCGGAGAATAGAACTAGAGGGAGAGACGAGTAAATCCTTCGCTAGTGTGTCCTACCTAAGCTTATTTGTTGGTCGGTCATAATATAGGGATATTATGTGATATATTGATTTGTTTAATTAACCCTTGTTTTATGACAGTATTTAAGAATAATAGCCGAGAACGTTAACAATGGAGTATATGATACTGTGGAACAACCTTTAGTCACAAACCAGGAGAACGTGCAACAGGAAGGCAATATTCCTTCTGTAAACAACGTTACCGAGCAAACGATGAATGATGGAATGTTTAGAAGCTTCTTGCAGTTCATGCAAAATCAGACGAGGGAGACTCGTGTACAAAATACGGGTGGAAATGATGGCAATGCGTGGTTTGTCACAGCCAAGCAGTTCAAGGAGTTGGGACCACCAGAATTCTGGGGAAAGCCGGATCCGATTAAGGCGGAAACATGGGTCAAACAAATTACCAAGATATTTGATGTCTTGGGATGCACGGAGGAACAGAAGGTTCCATTCGCCACATTTATGTTTTGTGGTGAGGCAGATTACTGGTGAGAATCTGTAAAGCGTACCTAGCCAGTTGCACTCAGCATGTCTTGGGAAATATTTCAGAAGCTATTCAATGATAAGTACTTTCCTGAAAGTATTTGTCATATGAAGGAGGTAGAATTTATCAGACTAGAACAAAACAACATGACCGTGTTTCAGTACGAAGTGAAGTTCGCAGATTTATCCAGGTTTGCACCTCATTTGGTGGAGAACGAGGAACGTATGACAATGATATTTTTGAGAGGTCTAACACCTGAGATTCAGCAATATCTTATCTCTCATAAATTTTCTTTATATTCAGATGTTGTAAACAGGGCTCAATTATTAGAGCGAGATAATGAGTATGTTCAACCGAGGGACCACAACCAAGGACATACTGGTGGTGGCAGTCACCGGAGCAATGAAAACCAGCAGGTAGGAAAACATTCGGACAAAAGCGGTAACCACTCTGGTGGTAATCGTGGCCGTGATAATAGAAGGAGCTAGTCGGGAGAAGATTTCAATAAGAGAAGGTACAACAATGATAACGTGAAGACGTCAGCACAATTCTTTTCAAAGATCGACCTTCGTTCTGGATATCATCAACTGAAGATTAAAACTGAGGACATTCCAAAGACTGCCTTCAAAACTCGGTACGGGCATTATGAATTCTTAGTCATGTCTTTTGGATTGACTAATGCTCCTGCTGCTTTCATGGATATGATGAACCGTGTGTTCAAAGAATATTTGGATCAGTTCGCTGTTGTCTTTATTGATGACATCCTCATCTATTCCAAAAGCCGTGAAGATCATGAGCGCCATTTAAAGCTGATATTGCAAAGGCTTCTTGAAAACAAGTTATATGCCAAAATGAAGAAATGCGAGTTCTGGCTTGAGAAAGTAGCATTCTTTGGGCACGTGGTGTCAAAACATGGAGTATCTGTCAACCCGGCGAAGATTGAAGCCATACAAAGTTGGGAGCAACCGAAGTCGGTAACCGAAGTACGTAGCTTTCTGGGCTTAGCTGGTTATTATCGGAGATTTGTGGAAGGATTTTCTCGAATCGCTACTCCGTTAACTTAGCTGACTCGAAAAGATACAAAATTTGTATGGAGTGAGGAATGCGAGAAGAGTTTCCAAGAACTCAAGAGGAGACTCATTTCGGCACCTGTTCTGACAATACCATCTGGTTCGGATGGATTTGTTATCTACAGCGATGCTTCAGGCAAAGGGTTAGGATGTGTTCTCATGCAACATGGGAAAGTCATAGCCTATGCCTCGCGACAACTCAAAGAATATGAGAGGAATTATCCTACTCATGATTTGGAGTTGGCAGCAGTCGTTTTTGCGTTGAAGATCTGGAGACACTACCTGTATGGGGAGAAAGTGGAGATCTATACAGATCATAAAAGCCTCAAATATTTCTTCACCCAAAAGGAACTCAACATACGGCAACGACGTTGGCTCGAGCTGCTGAAAAATTACGATCATACCATCCAATATCATCTTGGAAAAGCAAACGTAGTAGCTGACGCATTGAGTAGAAGATCATATGCGGGTACGAGTGCAATATTGTTAACACAAAGGCCCATTTTGTATGACTTGCAAAGGATGGAGATAGAGATGAAGGCTCCAAGTACCCACATGATGATATCAAATATACGAGTAGAACCGACTTTAATCGATAAAGTTAAAGCTGCTCAAGCTACGGACATGGAGCTGATGCGTATGAAGAAGAAAGTGCAAGAAGGTGCTATTCCAGAAGCAAGAATCGATGAAGAAGGAATACTTCGAGTCAACTCCAGACTTTGTGTTCCTAACGATTTTGACTTGAAGCATAGAATAATGATGGAGGCACACAACACACCGTTTGCAATCCATCCTGGGAGTACCAAAAAGTATCACGATCTTCGACATACATTTTGGTGGAGCAATATAAAAAGAGAGATCGCGGAGTTTATCTCGAGATGTTTAACTTGTCAACGTGTAAAAGCGGAGCATCAAGTACCAAAGGGTCCATTGCAACCACTTGAGATTCTGAAATGGAAGTGGGAACACATTACTATGGATTTTGTTACGGGTCTTCCCAAGGTTTCTCAAGGCATAGATGCGATTTGGGTTATTGTTGATAGATTAACCAAGTCCGCTCATTTCTTGCCGATACGTGAGACTTATTCTCTTGAACGTCTTGCTAGTATGTACGTGAACGAGATTGTGAGATTGCATGGCATGCCAGTATCCATAGTTTCAGATCGTGACCCAATATTCACTTCACGATTTTGGGTTAGCTTGCAGAAAGCTATGGGCACGGATTTACGATTCAGTTTGGCATACCATCCTCAAACGGACGGACAATCAGAGAGGACTATTCAAACTCTTGAAGATCTATAAAGACTTTGTGTCCTAGATCTCAAAGGGAGTTGGGATAAGTACCTACCATTGGTGGAATTCTCCTACGATAACAGTTATCAGGCAAGTATAGGTGTGGCTCCCTTTGAAGCATTGTATGGACGAAAGTGTCGCTCTCCAGTATGTTGGGATGAGGTGAGAGAAGCAACGTTGTTGGGACCAAAGTTGGTACGAATGACTATAGAGAAGATCCAAATGATTCGACAACGTATACAAACGGCACATGATCGACAAAAGAGTTATGCAGATCTTCATCGAAAGGACGTGAAATTTGATATTGGGGATCATGTATTGTTGCGAGTTACTCCATGGAAAGGAGTTACAAGATTTGGGAAGAGAGAAAAACTCAATCCACGATTTATTGGTCCATTTCAGATTCTTGACCGAGTAAGAAATGTGGCCTATAAACTCGCGTTACCTCCAAGCATGTCTCGTGTTCATAACGTTTTTCACATATCTATGCTTCGTAAATATGTGAAAGACCCGAACCACGTTATTGAGTTAGAACCGGACGAGATAGCTGAAGATTTAACGTACGAGGATGTACCTGTTAAGATCTTGGATATGAAAGAGCATGTTCTACGCACGAAGGTTATACCACAAGTTAAGGTTTTGTAGAGAAACCATGCTATTGAAGAAATGACCTGGGAGTTGGAATCAGAAATGAAAGCGAGGTATCCTCACTTTTTCGAAACACCAGGTACGTACGTCAATTTCGAGGACGAAATTTCATAAGGAGGGGAGGTTGTAAGACCCCAACTTATTAATGAATAAAATCAAATTTTCTCTAAATATTATTGTGAATAATAAGGTGTTAATTTGATATAATACTTTGGTTATGGGTGAAATGTGTAAATTTTGTAAAATAAACAAGTGGTTATAAAATATTCATTTTGTCGGGGAATATTCGTTTGGTTGTGGAATATTCTTTCTGTAACGACCCCAAAATAGGTCCATTCCATCCAACCTATTCTGAGTCGCCAAATACATGGTACAAAAAACAACTACAACTTTATTACAACAATTGTCGTGCAAAATACAACAACACATATGCTGTGAGTTTGGATACAAATATATACCAAATGTGACTCATGTTCCAACCGTGGACATCACCTCACAATGACACCTTACATAAAGGTATATTCAAAAACTGTTTTAGAAATTAGAATATTTGGGAAGTGCTCAAGGAAACCTTCGTACATGGGAGGCCACGCGTCTAGGTTATGATAGATATCATATGGCCACAGAATTATCCTTGGTTGACCCAATAGACCCCAAAGAAAAACGAGAAGATTACTATCATATTCTTCCCAATGGTGAGTCTTCTCTTGACTTATCATTATCTCCACTGTCTCTAATTGAGAATTATACTCAAAAAAAAAACACCAAGATTATATAGGTAGTGCCCATAGATATACTCAGCAAGTGGATGAGCACAACCCTGTCTTATGATGACACGAGGTTATATGTCATTAGACATCTTGTATGATAGTGAAAAAACACCCTTCCAACGTTGGGTTCGCCTCACCCTATTTTCTTCACCAAATATAACTACTAAATGATGACCACCGTTCTATTCCCTTGTTACCCCCGCTCGACCCAGCTACACTCTTATTACCTGAAAGGAATTGTGAAGCAAAAGGGTGAGCACAACTAGCTCAGTAAAGAATATCATGACTAAAGATAATTCAATTATCAATAGCCTTCATCAATAATAAATCAGAGATTTAGAACATATGGTAAATGATAAAAATTTCAACCATAGTTGCAGCGGAACGAGCAATCCATTAGAAGAGTCAAATAGACTATAAAGTCTATTATCTTCTCCATGTTAAAAATCCACCAACAATGTTTTATCCATGTAACATCACTCAACAGTTCCTTTCCACAATCATATGAATAACTCATAATCATAATTGTGACTATAAATTTTTCTTCGCACCCAGGACGAAGAATATTTTCATCACCTGTCTTTACCTGAAACATCAAAGATCATGGTTATACCAAATCACAATTCCTGTTTATAATCATACTAACAAATCCATCTTTGCACTACGGGCCAAAGATATTCATCAACAAACCATCTTTGCACTACGGGCCAAAGATATTCAACAACAGTTCATCTTTGCACTACAGGCCAAAGATATTCATCAACAGTTCATCTTTGCACTACAGGCCAAAGATATTCATCAACAATTCATATTTGCACTACAGGCCAAATATATTCATATCTCAAAGAAATATATAATCATTTCAGAATTTATATAAACAATAATTATAACCATGTTGATCAATTCACCTTTGCACTTAAGCTTAAGATATTCAATTATAAATTCAATGGTCATGATCATACCAGTCACAATTCAACTTTGCACTACAGGCCAAAGAGAATCCTAGTCATGATCATACCAATAATCTACCCATCTTTACACTCCAGTGAAAGAGAATTTCAACATCAGGGTTATAAAAATGTTATATATGATAATAAAAATAATATGATCAACATATAGTTTTAATCTCAAGAGTAATATTCGTAACTCATAAATAGTAAATCGTGAATAGTAACTCATGAATAGTAACCCGACACAAAAAGATAGAAATTCCACAATAAAATCCATACCAGTATTTCGGTATAATGATATTGAAAGAATAATATTTCTTAAGCTTATAAACAATTTATTTAAATTGTTTACACTTTACTAAATAATGCATTTAATCATTCTAAAATACCAAACTCATAAGATTTTATCACCAATAATCAAAACCCTCATCAAAAATCTGCATATACCTCATATATAGGATTCTCAAGCCATAAAATCCTATTTTCCAATTTTCTTACTTCATATAACATATTTAATTTATTTTCTCATAACTAGACTATTTTCATGAAAAATATCAAATCCGTTCCAAAAATATTTCTTTTCTGGGATTTAGCATAATATAGTCCCATAGTGAACATATATTTTTCTCAGAATTTTTAAAAGTCATTTACTATTTTTCATATGGCCAAAATAGCCGAATATTTAGACATTTATCAAAAATTGTCCTTTTGTCTAAAAATTCTGAAATTTACAGAGTATACTTCTATCATATACATGTACTCCCAATAAAAATTTCATCAATTTTGGAGTTAACCACAAGAAATTATAAGCTGTTACTTCTAAAATAGTCTTTTCTCATAAAATTCATAACTCTCAATCTATACATCCAAAAATCACTATTTTTGGACACAATTAAGAAAACTCATCAAAATATCATTTCAAATTTTTCTAGAATTTTCTGAAGGTCAGAAAAATTACGAAACTGAAAAATATAACAACCCTTAAAATCCATTACTATCCCTTACTATCCCTTACCTCAAAAGAGCAGTACTTCTGATCGGTATGCAAAGCCGAAGGAAACTTGCACTGAATAGCAACTCTCAAAGTATCTAAATACTCACAAAATATGCTTCATAATATAGAGAGAGAAAGAGAGAAAGCTTATGTTTTTGGTGTGATTTTCAATTCTAACTTAGCCCTCTATTTATAGGAAAATTTTGGTAGGTTTGACCTGTAACCTGATGTCTTTACCTGCTACTATTCCCACCCACCACATTTGAAATATAATTCAGCACATTTCTTCACCAACCACAAGTGGGGCCCACCAATTCTAGAATTTTCCACCAAAATGATAAACTCCGAAAATTCAACAATTTCTGAACCAGTCATCTCGTAAAATTCATAACAAATCATACGTTCATTTTTAACGGTTCAAAATTTATGGGCATATACTCAACTTATATATGTATAACATATCCAAAAATTACCACGATCCAACGGTCGGATTAAAAATTATAACCCCCGCAAAATATCTCAAAAACCCTGATTTTTAATACCTCCATTCCGACAAAAATACGGATAAAAATCTCAACATTAACTCCTTCATTTTTTAACCACAAAAATGTATCCCTCATTTATATCCACATAAAATAAATATTTTCTTATCATATGAATCAATAATTAATTATTCACAAATAATATTACAGAATCACATTTATGACAACCAGGCCGTTCCCAGGAAAGAGGGGGCTTTCCAATAAGGATTTCTCCTTACTGACGCGCAATTAGATGACCAAACCTCTCCTTAGACAGAACTTTCTAGACATTGCCAATAATGCTATCTAATAATACTATTCAAATAATATGAATTATTGATCTGATAAAGGAAAATACTGTGCAGCAACAATTATTGAACAACAATAATATAAAATTTCAACGTAACAATTATTGAATCAATAAAATAAAATATTGAACAGTAATTACTGTAACAATTATTGAGTAGTGCCTTCTTACGTAAAAATCAATAATTTCAAAAATACTATGCAATACCGTGTGCTACTATGCAATAACGCGTATTACTGTATTTTAACCACCGAGTATTCCAACAGTGTTAACAGTAACAACTACGTCGTTATTTGTAAAAACTCAAATTTGTCGTTTTCTTCACCCGACAGTTATTCGTTATGGGGCCCACAAATAGCTGCGCCGTCGTACGAATATTCCCCGACAGAAAGAATATTCCATGACCAAACGAATATTCTCCGACAACAATGATTATTTTATAACTACTTGTGTATTTTGAAAAAAAATCATATATCACCCTTAACTTTAACATTTATCAATTTAACCATTTACTGAATAGTAATTATAAGAAAAATTGAATACTTTTATTTCATAAAATTCAGGGTCTTACACTTTCTGTCGGAAAATATTCGTACGAATGCGTAGCTATTTGTGGGCCCCATAACAAAAACGGTTGGATGAAGATAACGACAAAAATTGAGTTTTTATAAATAACGGCGTAGTTGTTACCGTTAACACTGTTGAAATACCCGGTGGTTAAAATACAGTAATACGCGTGGTTGCACAGTAGCACACGGATTGCACAGTATTTTTGAATTATTGATTCTTACGAAGGAAGGCAGTACTCAATAATTGTTACAGTAGTTACTGTTTAATATTTTATTTTATTGATTGAATAATTGCTGCATTGATATTTTATATTATTGTTGTTTCAATAATTGTCACTGCACAGTATTTTCCATTATCAGATCAATAATTCATATTATTTGAATAATATTATTAGATAACATTATTGGCAATGTCTAGAAAGTTCTGTCTAAGGAGAGGTTTGGTCATCTAATTGCGCGCCAGTAAGGAGAAATCCTTATTAGAAAGCCTCATCTTTCCTGGGAACGGCCTGGTTGTCATAAATGTGATTTTGTAATATTAATTGTGAATAATTAATTATTGATTCATATGATAAGAAAATATTTATTTTATGTGAATATAAATGTTGGATATATTTTGTGGTTAAAAATAAAGGAGTTAATGTTGAGGTATTTTATCAGTATTTTTGTCGGAATGGAGGTATTAAAAATTAATCACGGTTTTTGAGATATATTGCGGGGGTTATAATTTTTAATCCGACCGTTGGATCGTTGTGATTTTTGGATATGTTATACATATATAAGTTGAGTATATGTTCACAAATTTTGAACCGTTAAAAATGAACGTATGATTTGTTATGAATTTTAAGAGATGACTGGTTCAGAAATTGTTGAAGTTTCGAAATTTATCATTTTGGTGGAAAATTCTAGAATTGGTGAGCCCGGCTTTTGGTTGATGAGAAATGTGCTAAAAATTTTATTCAAATGTGGTGGGTGGGAATAATAGCAGGTAAAGCCTTCAGGTTACAGGTCAAGTCTGCTTCGGCGTGCTAACATTTTCCTATAAATAGAGGGCTAAGTTAGAATTAAAAATCACACCAGAATTCATAAGTTTTCTCTATTTCTCTCTTTCTCTCTCTATATTATTGAGCATATTTTGTGAGTATTTTGATACTTTGAGAGTTGCTATTCAGCACAAGTTTTATTCAGCCTCATATACGATATTCTGATCAGAAGTACTGTTCGTTTGAGGTAAGGATATTATTTTCTTCTTAAATGATATTATTTTCTTCAATATCATTATGCTGAAATATTGATGTAAACTTTTTATCAAATTTAGAATTTTTGTGTCGGGGTTACTATTCACATATACGACACTATTCACGTATACGACCTTATTCACGAATACGGCACTATTCACCGAAAAATAAAAAAATTTTCTTTTTATCCAAGATGTCTATTATGGTTACTATCTTTGATTGTATCCATGTTTTGATATTTATTTTTGAATTATCCTTCACAATTGGTTATTATGGAGTATTATTGCACTTGGATAAACTATAATACGAATCCCTAATATTTGTCCTTCTGTCTCATTGGATTCATTTTCTTTAAGATAATTTTTCATCATCCTCAGTCTTAAATGATGATATTACTGAATATCTTTGGCCTATAGTGCAAATATGAATGATTAACTGATGAATATCTTTGGCCCATAGTGCAAAGATGAACAGGTGTTGAGATGAACATGACCGACTGGTGTTACGAATGAATATCTTTTGCCTGTAGTGCAAAGATGAATATTTGATTAAAGATGGTTATTGATTGATGTTACAGGGATAAAATATCGTTGATGGACTTTTAAATCTTAGAAGATAGTAGAATTCATTCTCTACTTGACTCTTCTAATGGTTTGCTATTTCCGCTACAGTTGTTGATCTAAAACTTGTTGTCTATTATATTTTATTAGATTTTTCCCTGTTGAAGACTAACGATAATTTGTTGTATATTATCTTAGTCATAATATTCTTTACTGGGCTAGTTGAGCTCACCATTTTTCTTTTTGTTCCATTTTTCTTAGGAGGCGAGAATATAGCGAGAACTAGTCGGGGTGTGGAGTGATATTCCAGTCAGTTGTGTTAGCAGTCCTCATCATTTTGTAAAATAGTATTTCATTAATTGTAATAAAGGCTTATTTGAGTGTGGATATTGTCTAGAAGACAATATTTGTATTTAAACTCACAGTATTTATGTTGTCATATTTTGCACGACAATTATTATAATGAAGTTGTATTTGTTTTTGTACCATGTATTTGGCGACTCAGAATGGTTGATGTATACCTATTTTGGGTGCGTCACAGTTGGTATCAGAGCTTAGGGATATGGTCTATGGCGGAGATCGGGGAATAAAACTAGGAGGGAAGAGATGAGTAAATCCTTCGCTAGTGTGTCCTACCTAAGCTTATTTGTTGGTCGGTCATAATATAGGGATATTATGTGATATGTTAATTTATTTAATTAACCCTTGTTTTATGGCAGTATTTGAGAATGATAGTCGAGAACGTTAACAATGGAGTATATGATACTGTGGAACAACATTTAGTCACAAACCAGGAGAGCGTGCAACAGGAAGGCAATATTCCTCTTGTAAACAACGTTACCGAGCAAACGATGAATGATGGAATGTTTAGGAGCTTCTAGCAGTTCATGAAAAATCAGACGAGGGAGACTCGTGTGCAAAATACGGGTGGAAATGATGGCAACGCGCGGTTTGTCACAGCCAAGCAGTTCAAGGAGTTAGGACCACCAGAATTCTGGGGAAAGCCGGATCCGATTAAGGCGGAAACGTGGGTCAAACAAATTACTAAGATATTTGATGTCTTGGGATGCACGGAGGAACAAAAGGTTCCATTCGCCACATTTATGTTCCGTGGTGAGGCAGATTACTAGTAAGAATCTGTAAAGCGTACCCAGCCACCTGCACTCAGCATGTCTTGGGAAACATTTCAGAAGCTGTTCAATGATAAGTACTTTCTTGATAGTATTTGTCATATGAAGAAGGTAGAATTTATCAGACTAGAACAAAATAACATGACCGTGTCTCAGTACGAGACGAAGTTCGCGGAGTTATCCAGGTTTGCACCTCATTTGGTGGAGAATGAGGAACGTATGACAAGGATGTTTTTGAGAGGTCTAAAACCCGAGATTCGGCAATATCTTATCTCTCATAAATTTTTTTTATATTCAGATGTTGTAAACAGGGCTCAATTATTAGAGCGAGATAATGAGTATGTTCAACCGAGGGACCACAACCAAGGACATAACACTGATGGCAGTCATCGGAGCAATGAAAACCAGTAGGGTGGAAAACATTCGGACAGAAGCGGTAACCACTCTGGTGGTAATCGTGGCCGTGATAATAGAAGGAGCGAGTCAAGAGGAAATTTCAAGAAGAGAAGGTACAACAATGATAACGTGAAGACGTCAGCACAATTCTTTTCAAAGATCGACCTTCGTTCTGGATATCATCAGCTGAAGATTAAAACGGAGGATATTCCAAAGACTGCCTTCAGAACTCGGTACGGGCATTATGAATTCTTAGTCATGTCTTTTGGATTGACTAATGCTCCTGCTGCTTTCATGGATATGATGAACCGTGTGTTCAAAGAATATTTGGATCAGTTCGTTGTTGTCTTTATTGATGACATCCTCATCTATTCCAAAAGTCGTGAAGATCATGAGCGCCATTTGAAAACAAGTTATATGCCAAACTGAAGAAATGCGAGTTCTGGCTTGAGGAAGTAGCATTCCTTGGGCACGTGGTGTCAAATCATGGAGTATCTGTCGACCCGGCGAAGATTGAAGCCATACAAAGTTGGGAGCAACCGAAGTCGGTAACCGAAGTATGTAGCTTTCTGGGCTTAGCTGACTATTATCGAAGAATTGTGGAAGGATTTTCTCGAATCGCTACTCCGTTAACTCAGCTGACTCGAAAAGATACAAAATTCGTATGGAGTGAGGAATGCGAGAAGAGTTTCCAAGAACTCAAGAAGAGACTCATTTCGGCACCTGTTCTGACAATACCATCTGGTTCGGATAGATTTGTTATCTACAGCGATGCTTCAGGCAAAGGGTTAGGATGTATTCTCATGCAACATGGGAAAGTCATAGCCTATGCCTCGCGACAACTCAAAAAATATGAGAGGAATTATCCTACTCATGATTTGGAGTTGGCAGCAGTCGTTTTCGCGTTGAAGATCTGGAGACACTGCTTGTATGGGGAGAAAGTGGAGATCTATACAGATCATAAAAGCCTCAAATATTTCTTCACCCAAAAGGAACTCAACATACAGCAACGACGTTGGCTCGAGCTGCTGAAAAATTACGATCATACCATCCAATATCATCTTGGAAAAGCAAACGTAGTAGCTGACGCATTGAGTAGAAGATCATATGCGGGTACGAGTGCAATGTTGTTAACACAAAGGCCCATTTTGTATGACTTGCAAAGGATGGAGATAGAGATGAAGGCTCCAAGTACCCACATGATGATATCAAATATACGAGTAGAACCAACTTTAATCGATAAAGTTAAAGCTGCTCAAGCTACGGACATGGAGCTGATGCGTATGAAGAAGAAAGTGCGAGAAGGTGCTATTCCAGAAGCAAGAATCGATGAAGAAGGAATACTTCGAGTCAACTCCAGACTTTGTGTTCCTAACGATTTTGACTTGAAGCATAGAATAATGATGGAGGCACACAACACACCGTTTGCAATCCATCCTAGGAGTACTAAAATGTATCACGATCTTCGACATACATTTTGGTGGAGCAATATGAAAAGAGAGATCGCGGAGTTTATCTCGAGGTGTTTAACTTGTCAACGTGTAAAAGCGGAGCATCAAGTACCAAAGGGTCCATTGCAACCACTTGAGATTCCAAAATGGAAGTGGGAACATATTACTATGGATTTCGTTACGAGTCTTCCCAAGGTGTCTCAAGGCATAGATGCGATTTGGGTCATTGTTGATAGATTAACCAAGTCTGCCCATTTCTTGCCTATACGTGAGACTTATTCCCTTGAACGTCTTGCTAGTATGTACGTGAATGAGATTGTGAGATTGCATGGCATGCCAGTATTCATAGTTCACGATTTTGGGTTAGCTTGTAGAAAGCTATGGGCACGGATTTACGATTCAGTTCAGCATACCATCCTCAAATGGACGGGAAATCAGAGAGGACTATTCAAACCCTTGAAGATCTATTAAGACTCTATGTTCTAGATTTCAAAGGAAGTTTGTGACGCCCCCAAAATTAGGTATACATCACCCATCTTGGGTCGTCAAATACATAGTACAGAATACAAATACAACTTACTAATACAATTGTCATGTACAATACGACAAAACATAAACTATGAGTTTGAATACAAATATTATCTTCTAGAGAGTATTCATACTTAAAAGGAGTCCTCATTACATTTATTAATAAACTATTACATAGAATAGTGAGGACTACTAACTAATATTATCATTCGGACCCTCACTCCATTCCCCGCCTTGCCCCAGCTACGTTCTCATTTCCTGAAGAGAACAGTGAAAGAAAGGGTGAGCTCAACTAGCCCAGTAAGAAATATTATGACTAAAATAATGCAAAATAAATTATCATTAGCCTTCAATAATGTTAAACTGATAAAATATAATAGACATCAAGTTTAACTGCAGCGGAACAAACAATCCATTAAAAGAGTCAAGTAGAAAATAAACTCTACTATCTTTTATGATTTAAAAGATTTTTCGAGACTGTGATCGTTGGGACTCAGCTTAATAAAATAATCCACATCATCGAATCACCCCTGCACTACGGCTAAGGATATTCGTGTATTCATTAATGGTCATGATCATGCCAACAACTGTCCATCAACGCACTACAGGTCAATGAGGACTTTTACCACATCGTTTGTAACATTACGGTCATGATTATACCGAATAATCCCTGGTCATAATCATACCAAGTCCATCTATGCACTACAGGCCACAGATGACTTTTAACATTTTATAAACATGAGGATGATGACAATGATATAAGAATTCAATAAAGCAAGTTCAAGAATTAATTTATCCAAGAATTAACAACGTCCAAATTGTCAACATGATACTGCTTTGTGGAGTAAAATTCAAGAATACTTAGAAGAATATTTTCATGAAAAGATACTGAATGAACCGCAATTATCAAGGATATTCCACAAATTTCATGGAGTATAGAAGTTAAAACTTAACCAACTGAGTATAATAAAGAATGGAATAACAAAAGAAATCACCATACATGCGATAGACCGCACAGACAGGTTATTCTAACAAAATAATAAATAATGGAACCAGTTTCGGCGTAAAACGCACAGACAGGATATTCTAACAGAATAATAATAAAGACAGAACCAGGTCCGGTGTAAAACACACAGACGGGTTGTTCCAACAGAATAATAATAAAGACGGAACCGGGTCCGGTGTAAAATACACAGACAGGATGTTCCAACAGAATAATAATAAAGACGGAACTAGGTCTGGTGTAAAATACACAGACAATAATAATAAAGACGGAACCAGGTCTGGTGTAAAACACACAGACAGGATGTTCCAACAGAGTAATAATAAAACGGAACCAGGTCCGGTGTAAAACACATAGACAGGATGTTCCAACAGAATAATAGAAGAATGTCACCAAGTATAGGGTAGACCGCGTATACAGGTTATTCCAACAGAATAATACGAAATGGAATAACAACAGTTCTCTTCATGAATAAGAAAGAATAACACCCCTTACCATTTTAAAGAAGAGCTGAAATAAGGAAGTAGTTAAGTAGCAGAATACTCTTCTTCTCTCTCTCTCTATAGTTTCTCTCTCTAGAGTTCAGTGAATTCGTAAGAAATAATGAAGGAATGAACTGCTATTTATAGAAAAATAGAATGCATAGTAACTAATCCATGAACGGTCCAGATTGATTACTTTAATCTGACGGTCCATATTTAAAGAAAAATCTTTTAAATAAAATATAATATATTCTATTTATAGAATAACTTTAATAAAGTATTCTGTTTTATATAAAAAGATGTTTCTGTTTTATTACGTTAATAATACGAATAAAACAAAACGTCATTATCGCTAAATAATTCATATTATTAACTGACAATAATTGAATCAAACTGAGTGACTTCTCACATAAGCATTAATAATCAATACCGTGTGCTACTATGCAACCACACGTATTACTGTACTTTTACTACCGAGTAGTTCAACAGTATCAATGGTAAAACTTCCGCCGTTATTTTTAATAAAATATTTTTATCGTTTTCTCAATCCGACAATAATTCCGTTGTGGGGTCCACCAATGATTGTGCCGTTATACGAATATTTCCTGTTAAAACGAATATTTTTCGACCAATCGAATATTATATAACAACTTGCGTACTTTGCAAAATTTATAAATATTACCCACAACTATAACATTATATCAAATTAACTCCATAATATTCAAAAATGATATTTATAGAAAATTCATCTTTATTTATAAAAGTTGGGGACTTACAAAGTTGGGATAAGTACTTGCCACTGGTGAAATTTTTCTACAACAACAGTTATCAGGCAAGTCTAGGTATGGCTCCATTTGAAGCCTTATATGGACGAAAGTGTCGTTCTCCAGTATGCTGGGATGAGGTGGGTGAATCAACGTTGTTGGGACCAGAATTGATACGCATAACTACAGAGAAGATCCAAACGATTCGATAACGTATACAAACGGCAAAGGATCGACAAAAGAGTTATGCGGATTTTCATCGAAAGGATGTAGAATTTAGTATTGGGGATCATGTATTGTTACGTGTTGCACCATGGAAAAGAGTTACAAGATTTGAGAAGAGAGGAAAGCTCAATCCATAATTTATTAGTCCATTTGAAATTCTTGACCGAATAGGAAATGTGGCATATCGACTCGCATTACCTCCAAGTATGTCTCGTGTTCATAATATTTTTCACGTATCTGTGCTTCGTAAATATGTAAAAGACCTGAACCACATAATTGAGTTAGAACCAGACGAGATAGCCGAAGATTTAACGTGCGAGGAGGTACCTGTTAAGATCTTGGATAGGAAGGAGCATGTTCTACGCACGAAGGTTATACCACAAGTTAAGATTTTGTGGAGAAACCATGCTATTGAAAAAATGACCTGGGAGTTGGAATCAGAAATGAAAGCGAGGTATCCTCACCTTTTCTAAATACCAGGTACGTACGTCAATTTCGGGGACGAAATTTCATAAGGAGGGGAGGTTGTAAGACCCCAACTTATTAATGAATAAAGTCAAATTTTCTCTAAATATTATTGTGAATAATAAGGTGTTAATTTGATATAATACTTTGGTTATGGGTGAAATGTGTAAATTTTGCAAAATAAACAAGTGGTTATAAAATATTCATCTTGTCGGGGAATATTCGTTTGGTCGTGGAATATTCTTTCTGTCGAAGAATATTCGTACGACGGCGCAGCTATTTGTGGGCCCCATAACGGAAAACGGTTAGATGAAGATAACGACAAAATTTGAGTTTTTATAAATAGCGGCGTAGTTGTTACCGTTAACATTGTTGAAATACCCGGTGGTTAAAATACAGTAATACGCGTGGTTGCACAGTAGCACACGGATTGCACAGTATTTTTAAATTATTGATTCTTACGAAAGAAGACACTACTCAATAATTGTTACAGTAGTTACTGTTTAATATTTTATTTTATTGATTCAATAATTGCTGCATTGATATTTTATATTATTGTTATTTCAATAATTGTCACTGCACAGTATTTCCCCTTATCAGATCAATAATTCATATTATTTGAATAATATTATTAGATAACATTATTGGTAATGTCTAGAAAGTTCTGTCTAAGGAGAGGTTTGGTCATCTAATTGCGCGCCAGTAAGGAGAAATCCTTATTGAAAAGCCCCCTCTTTCCTGGGAACGGCCTGATTGTCATAAATGTGATTCTATAATATTAATTGTGAATAATTAATTATTGATTCATATGATAAGGAAATATTTATTTTATGTGAATATAAATGTTGGATATATTTTGTGGTTAAAAATAAAGGAGTTAATGTTGAGGTGTTTTATCAGTATTTTTGTCGGAATGGAGGTATTAAAAATTAATCACGATTTTTGAGATATATTGCGGGAGTTATAATTTTTAATCCGACCGTTGGATCGTTGTGATTTTTGGATATATTATACATATATAAGTTGAGTATATGTCCACAAATTTTGAACCGTTAAAAATGAACGTATGATTTGTTATGAATTTTAAGAGATGACTGGTTCAGAAATTGTTGAAGTTTCGGAATTTATCATTTTGGTGGAAAATTCTAGAATTGGTGAGCCCGGCTTTTGGTTGATGAGAAATGTGCTAAAAATTTTATTCAAATGTGGTGGGTGGGAATAGTAGCAGGTAAAGCCTTCAGGTTGCAGGTCAAGTCTGCTTCGGCGTGCTAACATTTTCCTATAAATAGAGGGCTAAGTTAGAATTAAAAATCACACCAGAATTCATAAGTTTTCTCTCTTTCTCTCTCTATATTATTGAGCATATTTTGTGAGTATTTTGATACTTTGAGAGTTGTTATTTAGCACAAGTTTCATTCAACCTCATATACGATATTCTGATCAGAAGTACTGTTCGTTTGAGATAAGGGATATTATTTTCTTCTTAAATGATATTATTTTCTTCAATATCATTATTTTGAAATATTGATATAAATTTTTTATCAAATTAGGAACTTTTTGTGTAGGGATTACTATTCACGTATACGGCACTATTCACGTATACGACACTATTCACGAATACGACACTATTCACCGAAAAATAAAATTTTTTTTTGTTCAAGATGTCTATTATGGTTACTATCTTTGATTGTATCCATGTTTTGATCTTTATTTTTGAATTCTCCTTCACAATTGGTTATTATGGAGTATTATTGTACTTGGATAAACTATAATACAAATTCCTAATATTTGTCCTTCTGTCTCATTGGATTCGTTTTCTTTAAGATAATTTTTCATCATCCTCAGTCCTAAATGTTGATATTACTGAATATTTTTGGCCTGTAGTGCAAAGATGAATGATTAACTGATGAATATCTTTGGCCCGTATTGCAAAGATGAACAGGTGTTGAGATGAACATGACCACTTGGTGTTACAAATGAATATCTTTGACCTGTAGTGCAAAGTTGAATATTTGATTAAAGATGGTTATTAATTGATGTTACAGGGATAAAATATCGTTGATGGACTTTTAAATATTTCCGCTGCAGTTGTTGATCTAAAACTTATTGTCTATTATATTTTATTAGATTTTTTCCTGTTGAAGACTAACGATAATTTGTTGTATATTATCTTAGTCATAATATTTTTTACTGGGCTAGTTGAGCTCACCCTTTTCCTTTTTGTTCCATTTTTCTCAGGAGGTGAGAATATAACAGGAACTAGTCGGGGTGTGGAGTGATGTTCCAGTCAGTTGTGTTAGTAGTCTTCACTATTTTGTAAAATAGTGTTTCAATAATTGTAATGAGGACTTATTTAAGTGTGGATATTGTCTAGAAGATAACATTTGTATTTAAACTCACAGTATTTGTGTTGTCGTATTTTGCACGACAATTATTATAATGAAGTTGTATTTGTTTCTGTACCATATATTTGGCGACTCAGAATGGGTGATGTATACCTATTTTGGGGGCGTCACACCAGTTTCTTCTAAGGTAAGGGGTATTATTTCTTTCGTATTTATGAAGAGAGTTATTTTCTTTTAATACTCGTAAGGGTTGTTATTCCATTCTTTATTATTCTGTTGGAATAACCTATCTGTGCGGTCTATCGCATGCCTAGTGAATTCTTTTGTTATTACATTCTTTATTATTCTGTTGGAATAACCTGTCTGTGCGGTCTATCGCATGCATGGTGAATTCTTTTGTTATTCCATTCTTTATTATTCTGTTAGAATAACCTGTCTGTGTGGTCTATCGCATGCATGGTAAATTTTTCTATTATTCCATTCGTTATTATTATGTTGGAATAATTTGTCTATATGGACTATCACATGCATGGTGAATGATCATTCGTATTCATTGCTTATTAAATTGTGAAAATGATCTATCTACGTGGATTACCGCATGGCGGGTAAAAATACATTTACAGTTTCATATATTCTATTATACTCAGTTGGTTAAAGTTTTGGCTTCTATACTCCATGAAATTAGTAGAATATCCTGGATATTTGAGCTTCATCCAGTATCTTTTCATAAAAATATTCTTCTAAGCATTCTTGAATTTTACTCCACAAAACAGTATCATGCTGACAATTTGGACGTTATTGATATCTGGATAAATTAAATTATAAATCTTTAAAAATTTATCCTTGAACTTATTTTATTGAATTCTTATATCATTGTCATCATCCTCATGTTTATAATATGTTGAAAGTCATCTGTGGCCTGTAGTGCATAGATGGACTTGGTATGATTATGACCAGGGATTATTCGGTATAATCATGACCGTAATGTTTCAAATGATGTGGTAAAAGTCCTCATTGGCCGTAATGCATTAATGGACAGTTGTTGGCATGATCATGACCATTGATGAATACATGAATATCCTTGGCCCATAGTGTAAGACCCCGAATTTTATGAGATAAAAATATTCAATTTTTCTATTTAGTAAATGGTTAAATTGATAACAAGTTAAAGTTAAGGGTAATATATGAAATTTTTCAAAATACGCAAGTGGTTATAAAATACTCATTGTTGTCGGGAAATATTCGTTTGGTCGTGGAATATTCTTTCTGTCGGGGAATATTTGTACGACGGCGCAGCCAGTTGTGTGCTCCATAACAGAATAACTGTCGGATGAAGATAACGACAAAATTGAGTTTTTATAATTAACGGCGTAGTTGTTACCGTTAATACTGTTGAAATACCTGGTGGTTAAAATACAGTAATACGCGTAGTTGCACAGTAGCACACGGTATTGCACAATATTTTTTTAATTATTGATTCTTACGTAAGAAGGCACTAATTAATAATTGTTACAGTAGTTACTGTTCAATATTTTATTTTATTAATTCAATAATTACTGCGTTGATATTTTATATTATTGTTGTTTCAATAATTGTTGCTGAACAGTATTTTCCATTAACAGATCAATAATTCATATTATTTGAACAATATTATTAGATAGTATTATTGGCAATGTCTAGAAAGTTCTGTCTAAGGAGAGGTTTGGTCATCTAATTACGCGCCAGTAAGGAGAAATCCTTATTAGAAAGCCCCCTCTTTCCTGGGAACAGTCTGGTTGTCATAATTGTGATTCTGTAGTATTATTTGTGAATAATTAATTATTAATTTATATGATAAGGAAATATTTATTTGATGTGGATATAAATGATGGATTTATTTATGTGGTTATAAAAGAAGGAATTAATGTTGAAGTATTTTATCAGTATTTTATCGGATTGGAGGTATTAAAAGATCAAATCAGTGTTCTTACAACTTTATTATGTGAGTTATAATTTTTAATCTGACCGTTGGATCGTTGTGATTTTTGGATATGTTATACATATATAAGTTGAGTATATGTTCACAAATTTTGAACCGTTAAAAATGAACGAATGATTTGTTATGAATTTTAAGATGTGACTGATTCAGAAATTAGGTTTATAAATAATTTTGGTAGAAAATTCTAGAAATGGGTGGGCCCCACTTTTAATTATTGGGGAAGATAGCTGATTTTTGGTGGGTGGAATAGTAGCAGGTAAAGCCATCAGGTAGCAGGTCAAGTCTGCTTCGGCGTGCTAACATTTTCCCATAAATAGAGGGCTAAGTTAGAATTAAAAATCACACCAGAAATAAGTTTTCTTTCTCTCTATGTTATCAAGCATATTTTTGTGAGTATTTAGATATCTTGAGTGTTGCTCAGCGTTATATCTGATATTCAAGTCAGAAGTACTGCTCTTTTGAGATAAGGGATTTTAAGGGTTATTATGTTTTTCAGTTCTTAATTCTTCTGACCTTCAGAAAATTCTGGAAAAATTTGAAATGATATTTTGATGAGTTTTATTGATTGTGTCCAAAAATGGTGATTTTTGGATGTATAGATTAAGAGTTATGAATTTTATGAGAAAAGACTATTTTAAAAGTAACAACATATAACTCCTTGTGGTTAACTCCAAAATTGGTGAAATATTTATTAGGAGTACATGAATATGATAGAAGTATACTCTGTAAATTTCAAAATTTTTGGACAAAAGTACAATTTTTGATAAATATCTAAATATTCGGCTATTTTGGCCATATGAAAAATAGTAAATGAGTTTTAAAAATTCCGAAAAAAATATATGTTCAATATGGGACTATATTATGTTAAATCCCAGAAAAGAAAAATTATTTACATTGATTTGGTATTTTTCATGAAAAGGGACTAGTTATGAGTAAATGAATTAAATATGTTATGTGAAGTAAGAAAATTAGAAAATAGGATTTTATGGCTTGAGAATCCTATATGAGGTATATGTAGATTTTTGATGAGGATTTTGATTATTGGTGATGAAATCTTATGAGTTTGACATTTTAGAATGATTAAAAGTATTATTTTAGTAAAGTGTAAACAATTAAAATAAATTTTTCTTATAAGTTTAAGAAATGTTATTCTTTCAATATCATTATATCGAAATATTGGTATGAATTTTATTGTAGAATTTCTACCTTTTTGTGTCGGAGTTACTATTCATGAGTTACTATTCACGAGTTACTATTCACGATAAAATTGGTTTCTTTTTCTAACCAAATTATAGTTGATTTATGAATATTACTCTTGAGATTAAATCTATATGTTAATCATATTATTTTTATTATCATATATAACATTTTTATAGCCCTGATGTTGAAATTCTCTTTCACTTGAGTGTAAAGATGAGTAGATTATTGCTTTGATCATGACTTTGGGTTCTCTTTGGCCAGTAGTACAAAGTTGAATTATTGACTAGTATGATCATGACCATTGAATTTATAATTAAATATATTCAGCTTAAGTGCAAAGGTGAAATGATCAACATGGTTAAAATTATTGTTTATATAAATGATTATATATTTCTTTGAGATATTAATATATTTGGCTTGTAGTGCAAATATGAACTGTTGAGGAATATCTTTGGCCTGTAGTGCAAAGATGAATTGTTGATGAATATCTTTGGCCCGTAGTGCAAAGATGACCTGTTGTTGAATATCTTTGGCCAGTAGTGCAAAGATGAATTGGTGATGAATATCTTTGGGCCGTAGTGCAAAGATGAAGTTATTAGTATGATCATGAACAAGAACTGTGATTTGGTATAACCATGATCTTTGATGTTTCAGGTAAAGACATGTGATGAAAATTATCTTCGTCCTGAATGCGAAAAGGAATTTAGAATCACAATTATGATTATGAGTTATTCATATGTTTGTGGACCAGAACTGTTGATTGATGTTACAGGGATAAAATATTATTGGTGGATTTTTAACATGGAGAAGATAATAGACTTTATGGTCTATTTGACTCTTCTAATGGATTGTTCGTTCCGCTGCAACTATAGTTGAAATTTTTTATCATCTACCATATGTTCTAAATCTCTGATTTATTATTGTTGAAGGCTATTGATAATTTATTTATTTTTAGTCATGATATTCTTTACTGGGCTAGTTGTGCTTACCCTTCTGTTTCACAATTCCTTTCAAGTAATAAGAGTGTAGCTGGGTCGAGCGGGGGTAACAGGGGAATAGAACGGTGGTCGTCATTTAATTGTTATATTTGGTGAATCAAATAGGGTGAGGCGAATCCAACGTTGGAAGGGTATTTTGCCACTATCATACAAGATGTCTAATGATATACAATCTCGTGTCATCATAAGATAGGGATGTGCTCATCCACTAGCTGAGAATATTTACGAGCACTACCTATATAATCTTGGTGTTTGTTTGAAGTATAATTCTCAATTAGAGACAGTGGAGATAATGATATGTCAAGAGAAGACTCCCCATTGGGAAGAATATGATAGTAATCTTCTCATTTTTCTTTGGGGTCTATTGGGTCAACCAAGGATAATTCTGTGGCCATATGATATCTATCATAACCTAGAAGCATGGCCTCCCATGTACGAAGGTTTCCTTGAGCACTTCCCAAAGATTCTAATTTCTAAAACAGTTTTTGACTATACCTTTATGTAAGGTGTCATTGTGAGGTGCTGTCCACGGTTGGGACATGAGTCACATTTGATATATATTTGTATCCAAACTCACAGCATATGTGTTGTTGTATTTTGCACGACAATTATTGTAATAAAGTTTTAGTTGTTTTCTGTACCATGTATTTGGCGACTCAGAATAGGTTAGATGGAATGAACCTATTTTGGGGTTGTCACAGTTGGTATCAGAGCTTAGGGATATGGTCTCTGGCGGGATCGGGGAATATAACTAGGAGGGGAGAGATGAGTAAATCCTTCACTAGTGTGTCCTACCTAAGCTTATTTGTTGGTCAGTCATAATATCGGGATATTATGTGATATGTTAATTTGTTCAATTAACCCTTGTTTTGAAGCTGCACTCTAGAATGATATCTGAAATACAGGATATGAACAATGGAGAAATCATGATGACAGGGAAGATGAAATCTGAAATGAAAGCACGGTATTCTCAACTCTTCGAAATACCAGGTACGTAAATTTTGGGGACGAAATTTCATAAGGAGGGGAGATTGTAAGACCCCGAATTTTATGAGATAAAAGTATTCAATTTTTCTATTTAGTAAATGGTTAAATTAATAACAAGTTAAAGTTAAGAGTAATATATGAAATTTTTCAAAATACGCAAGTGGTTATAAAATACTCATTGTTGTCGGGAAATATTCGTTTGGTCGTGAAATATTCTTTCTGTCGGGGAATATTTGTACGACGGCGCAGCCAGTTGTATGTCCCATAACAGAATAACTGTCGGATGAAAATAACGACAAAATTGAGTTTTTATAATTAACGGCGTAGTTATTACCGTTAACACTGTTGAAATACCTGGTGGTTAAAATACAGTAATACGCGTAGTTGCACAGTAGCACACGGTATTGCACAATATTTTTTAAATTATTGATTCTTACGTAAGAAGACACTACTCAATAATTGTTACAGTAGTTACTGTTCAATATTTTATTTTATTAATTCAATAATTGTTGCGTTGATATTTTATATTATTGTTATTTCAATAATTATTGCTGAACAGTATTTTCCATTAACAGATCAATAATTCATATTATTTGAATAATATTATTAGATAGCATTATTGGCAATGTCTAGAAAGTTCTGTCTAAGGAGAGGTTTGGTCATCTAATTGGGCGCCAGTAAGGAGAAATCCTTATTGGAAAGCCCCCTCTTTCCTGGGAACAGCCTGGTTGTCATAATTGTGATTCTGTAATATTATTTGTGAATAATTAATTATTAATTTATATGATAAGAAAATATTTATTTGATGTGGATATAAATGATGGATTTATTTATGTGGTTATAAAAGAAGGAATTAATGTTGAGGTATTTTATCAGTATTTTATCGGATTGGAGGTATTAAAAGATCAAATCAGTGTTCTTACAGCTTTATTGTGTGAGTTATAATTTTTAATCTGACCGTTGGATCGTTGTGATTTTTGGATATATTATACATATATAAGTTGAGTATATGTTCACAAATTTTGAACCGTTAAAAATGAACGAATGATTTGTTATGAATTTTAAGATGTGACTGATTCGGAAATTAGGTTTATAATTGATTTTGGTGGAAAATTCTAGAAATGGGTGGGCCCCACTTTTGATTGTTGGGGAAGATAGCTGATTTTTGGTGGGTGAAATAGTAGCAGGTAAAGCCATCAGGTAGCAGGTCAAGTCTGCTTCGGCGTGCTAACATTTTCTCATAAATAGAGGGCTAAGTTAGAATTAAAAATCACACCAGAAACAAGTTTTCTTTCTCTATATATTATCAAGCATATTTTTGTGAGTATTTAGATATCTTGAGTGTTGCTCAGCGTTATATCCGATATTCAAGTCAGAAGTACTGCTCTTTTGAGATAAGGGATTTTAAGGGTTATTATATTTTTCAGTTCTTAATTCTTCTGACCTTCAGAAAATTTTGGAAAAATTTGAAATGATATTTTGATGAGTTTTATTGATTGTGTCCAAAAATGGTGATTTTTGGATGTATAGATTAAGAGTTATGAATTTTATGAGAAAAAATTATTTTAAATGTAACCGCTTATAACTCCTTGTGGTTAACTCCAAAATTGGTAAAATTT
Organism: Panax notoginseng; assembly: GCA_016801055.1. Lineage (NCBI taxonomy): Eukaryota > Viridiplantae > Streptophyta > Magnoliopsida > Apiales > Araliaceae > Panax > Panax notoginseng. The sequence continues at coordinate 72,626,769 of CM029017.1, read as the reverse complement.
TTATTAGGAGTACATGAATATGATAGAAGTATACTCTGCAAATTTCAAAATTTTTGGACAAAAGTATAATTTTTGATAAATATCTAAATATTCGGCTATTTTGGCCATATAAAAAATAGTAAATGAATTTTAAAAATTCCGAAAAAAATATATGTTCAATATGGGACTATATTATGTTAAATCCCAGAAAATAAAAATTGTTTACATTGATTTGGTATTTTTCATGAAAAGGGACTAGTTATGAGTATATGAATTAAATATGTTATGTGAAGTAAGAAAATTAGAAAATAGGATTTTATGGCTTGAGAATCCAATATGAGGTATATATAGATTTTTGATGAGGATTTTGGTTATTGGTGATGAAATCTTATGAATTTGACATTTTAGAATGATTAAAAGTATTATTTTAGTAAAGTGTAAACAATTAAAATAAATTTTCTTATAAGTTTAAGAAATGTTATTCTTTCAATATCATTATATAGAAATATTGGTATGAATTTTATTGAGGAATTTTTACCTTTTTGTGTGAGAACCCCAAACTCGGGTACTTAAAACCCGAACTCGGTTCTTCACGATACCATTTCTATGAGCGAAATAATACAAATAATAATAACAATAATATAAAAGTCAAATTTAATTTACATAATTATCAGAGTCTAGCTCCCAAGTACGTAACCTTTAAACATTCATTACAACCCATGATAGATAATATATCATAATTGTCTTAATATTAATATCAACTATTACACCAGATAACATTTGCATTCAATCAGCAACCTTTCCCTTTTTTCTTGGTCTTAGCAGAGCTCTCTGGTCGTTCACACTTAGCTGAAAATATTTAAATTAAGCAAGGATGAGCATTTGAGTGCCCAACAAGTAATAGCAATTATATAAGCTGAAAGAATTTAAATGTTTTCTTTGTACTATTCTTCTACAATAATTCAAAAGTTGTGAAGTATTCTAAACCGATAATAATAACATAACAACTCTCTTTCAAATTTTTGAAACTACATAATGACTATAACTGGGGTTATGGTGACATGCCATGAATATTGCTTTCATTTTTGAAAAGGTTAAACAGAAATTCATCTGTAAACCGACATAACTTACGGGCATGGGGGTGATCAGCCCGTTATGCCCTGCATTGATCAATACTACATTACAAGAACGATAGGATCGTTCACTCTGTTCTGCCTTGGACGCATAAAAGTTTTTCCGTGTAAGGATGTTCATACTTGTATGGGTTCTAAATCAAAGGTTTTATCTTGTTTCAACAATAATCTATAATTCAACATATATATATATATATATATATATATATATATATATATACGGGTAATTGACAAAGGTATATCAACATATGATTAAATACAATGATTATCCAAGTGGGGACACTTGTTTAACCATTTACAGAAATTAACGAACAGAATATATATATCTGAATTACCATATACTAACATGTTGATAAGCAATGAGCATATATAATATAAGGTTAATAATCTGTACAGTAATAATATTGTTTAGAAATATTCTTACTCATGTCCATTACATAAAGAAAATGCAAAGGTAAGATACTTGCCTGAAGCGCTGCTTACAGTTTGTAATTTAAATTTATCGCTTATCTCGCGACCTATCATTAATCAGATCATTCGTTCGATTAAAACAACATACTATAACACATAACACTGCTTATTGCAATCAGCACATACCCTAATCACATTGGAATATAGATTTAACAACCATTGAATCACAAATATTCACTTATCTAATCACATTATCTAAGTCCTGATCAATTTTTGAAATATGTCGGTGTACCGACAACTTTTGTGACGCCCCCAAAATAGGTCCACCAATCCATCCAAACCCATTCTGAGTCGCCAAATACATGGTACAGAAAATAACTACAACTTTATTATTACAATTGTCGTGCAAAATACGACAACACATACTGTGAGTTTAAATACAAATATTGTCTTCTAGACAATATCCACACTCAAATAAGTCCTCATTACAATTATTCAAACACTATTTTACAGAAATAGTGAGGACTGCTAAAACATCTTTCTAGAACCATCACTCCATACCCCGACTAGATCCTGCTATGTTCTCACCTCCTGAGAAGAAAAATGGAACAAAAAGGAAAAGGGTGAGCTCAACTAGCCCAGTAAAGAATATTATGACTAAGATAATATACAAACAAATTATCGTTAGTCTTCAACAGGGAAAAATCTGATAGAATATAATCGACAACAAGTTTTAGATCAACAACTGCAGCGGAAACAGCAAACCATTAGAAGAGTCAAGTAGAGAAAGAATTCTACTATCTTCTAAGATTTAAAAGTCCATCATCAATATTTTATCCCTGTAACATCAATTAATAATCATCTTTAATCAAATATTCATCTTTGCACTACAGGCCAAAGATATTCATTTGTATCATCAGTCGGTCATGTTCATCTCAACACCTGTTCATCTTTGCACTACAGGCCAAAGATATTCATCAAGTAATTATACATCTTTGCACTACAGGCCAAAGATATTCAGTAATATCATCATTTAGGACTGAGGATGATGAAAAATATCTTAAAGAGAACGAATCCAATGAGACAGAAGGACAAATAGTAGGGATTCGTATAACAGTTTATCCAAGATCAATAATACTTCATAATAATCAATTGTGAAGCAGAATTCAAAAATAAAGATCAAAACATGGATACAATCAAAGATAGTAACCATAATAGACATCTTGGACAAAAAGGGAAAATTTTATTTTTCGGTGAATAGTGCCGTATTCGTGAATAGTGCCGTATACGTGAATAGTGCCGTATACGTGAATAGTAACCCCCGACACAAAAAGTTCCAAATTTGATAAAAACTCATATCAATATTTCAGCATAATGATATTGAAGAAAATAATATCATTTAAGAAGAAAATAATATCCCTTACCTCAAAATATCAGTACTTCTGGTCGGAATACCGGTATAAGGCTGAAAGAAACTTGCTCTGATGAATAGAAACTCTCAAAGTATCTAAATACTCACAAAATACACTCAATAATCTAGAGAGAGAAAGAGAGAAAACTTGTTTCTGGTGTGATTTTCAATTCTAACTTAGCCCTCTATTTATAGGAAAATTTTGGTAGGTTTGACCTGCAACCTGATGGCTTTACCTGCTACTATTCCCACCCACCACATTTGAAATATAATTCAGCACATTTCTTCACCAACCACAAGTGGGGCCCACCAATTCTAGAATTTTCCACCAAAATGATAAACTCCGAAAATTCAACAATTTCTGAACCAGTCATCTTGTAAAATTCGTAATAAATCATACGTTCATTTTTAACGGTTCAAAATTTGTGGACATATACTCAACTTATATATGTATAACATATCCAAAAATTACCACGATCCAACGGTCGGATTAAAAATTATAACCCCCGCAAAATATCTCAAAAACCCTGATTTTTAATACCTCCATTCCGACAAAAATATGGATAAAAACCTCAACATTAACTCCTTCATTTTTAACCAAAAAAAATATATCCCTCATTTATATCCACATAAAATAAATATTTCCTTATCATATGAATCAATAATTAATTATTCACAAATAATATTACAGAATCACATTTATGACAACCAGGCCGTTCCCAGGAAAGAGGGGGCTTTCCAATAAGGATTTCTCCTTACTGGCGCGCAATTAGATGACCAAACCTCTCCTTAGACAGAACTTTCTAGACATTGCCAATAATGTTATCTAATAATATTATTCAAATAATATGAATTATTGATCTGATAATGGAAAATACTGTGCAGCAACAATTATTGAAACAACAATAATATAAAATATCAATGCAGCAATTATTGAATCAATAAAATAAAATATTGAACAATAATCACTGTAACAATTATTGAGTAGTGCCTTCTTACGTACGAATCAATAATTCAACTATACTGTGCAATCCGTGTGCTACTGTGCAACCACGCGTTATTACTGTATTTTTAACCACCGGGTATTTCAACAGTGTTAACGGTAACAACTACGCCGTTATTAATAAACAACTTATACTTGTCGTTTTCTTCATCCAATCGCTTTCCGTTATGGGGCCCACACAAGGCTGCGCCGTCGTACGAATATTCCCCGACAGCAAGAATATTCCACGACCAAACGAATATTCCCCGACAAAATGAATATTTTATAACCACTTGCTTATTTTGTAAAATTTGCACATTTCACCCATAACCAAAGTATTATATCAAATTAACCCCTTATTATTCACAATAATATTTAGAGAAAATTTGATTTTATTCATTAATAAGTTGGGGTCTTACAACCTCCCCTCCTTATGAAATTTCGTCCTCGAAATTGACGTACGTACCTGATGTTTCAAAAAGGTGAGGATACCTCGCTTTCATTTCTGATTCCAACTCCCAGGTCATTTCTTCAATAGCATGGTTTCTCCACAAAACCTTAACTTGTGGTATAACCTTCGTGCGTAGGACATGCTCTTTCCTATCCAAGATCTTAACAGGTACCTCCTCGTACGTTAAATCTTCAGCTATCTCGTCTGGTTCTAACTCAATAATGTGGTTCGGGTCTTTAACATATTTACGAAGCATAGATATGTGAAAAACATTATGAACACGAGACATGCTTGGAGGTAATGCGAGTCTATATGCCACATTTCCTATTCGCTCAAGAATCTCAAATGGACCAACAAATCTTGGATTGAGCTTTCCTCTCTTCCCAAATCTTGTAACTCCCTTCCATGGTGCAACACGTAACAATACATGATCCCCAATATTAAATTCCACGTCCTTCCGATGAAGATCCGCATAACTCTTTTGTCGATCCTGTGCCGTTTGTATACGTTGTCGAATCGTTTGGATCTTCTCTGTAGTAATGCGTACCAATTCTGGTCCCAACAATGTTGCTTCACCCACCTCGTCCCAGCATACTGGAGAACGACATTTTCTTCCATACAACGCCTCAAATGGAGCCATACCTATGCTCGCCTGATAACTGTTGTTGTAGGAGAATTCCACCAATGGTAGGTACTTATCCCAACTCCCTTTGAGATCTAAGACACAAAGTCTTAATAGATCTTCAAGAGTTTGAATAGTCCTCTCTGATTGTCCGTCCGTTTGAGGATGGTATGCTGAACTGAATCGTAAATCCGTGCCCATAGCTTTCTGCAAGCTAACCCAAAATCGTGAAGTGAATCTTGGGTCACGATCCGAAACTATGGATACTGGCATGCCATGCAATCTCACAATCTCGTTCACGTACATACTAGCAAGACGTTCAAGGGAATAAGTCTCACGTATCGGCAAGAAATGAGCGGACTTGGTTAATCTATCAACAATAACCCAAATCGCATCTATGCCTTGAGAAACCTTGGGAAGACCTGTAACAAAATCCATAGTAATGTGTTCCCACTTCCATTTCGGAATCTCAAGTGGTTGCAATGGACCCTTTGGTACTTGATGCTCCGCTTTTACACGTTGACAAGTTAAACATCTCGAGATAAACTCCGCGATCTCTCTTTTCATATTGCTCCACCAAAATGTATGTCGAAGATCGTGATACATTTTGGTACTCCCAGGATGGATTGCAAACGGTGTGTTGTGTGCCTCCATCATTATTCTATGCTTCAAGTCAAAATCGTTAGGAACACAAAGTCTGGAGTTGACTCGAAGTATTCCTTCTTCATCGATTCTTGCTTCTGGAATAGCACCTTCTTGCACTTTCTTCTTCATACGCATCAGCTCTATATCCGTAGCTTGAGCAGCTTTAACTTTATCGATTAAAGTCGGTTCTACTCGTATATTTGATATCATCATGTGGGTACTTGGAGCCTTCATCTCTATCTCCATCCTTTGCAAGTCATACAAAATGGGCCTTTGTGTTAAAAACATTGCACTCGTACCCGCATATGATCTTCTACTCAATGCGTCAGCTACTACGTTTGCTTTTCCAGGATGGTATTGGATGGTATGATCGTAATCTTTCAACAGCTCAAGCCAACGTCGTTGCCGCATGTTGAGTTCCTTTTGGGTGAAGAAATATTTGAGGCTTTTATGATCTGTATAGATCTCCACTTTCTCCCCATACAGGTAGTGTCTCCAGATCTTCAACGCAAAAACGACTGCTGCCAACTCCAAATCATGAGTAGGATAATTCCTCTCATATTCTTTGAGTTGTCGTGAGGCATAGGCTATGACTTTCCCATGTTGCATGAGAACACATCCTAACCCTTTGCCTGAAGCATCGCTGTAGATAACAAATCCATCCGAACCAGATGGTATTGTCAGAACAGGTGCCGAAATGAGTCTCCTCTTGAGTTCTTGGAAACTCTTCTCGCATTCCTCACTCCATACGAATTTTGTATCTTTCCGAGTCAGCTGAGTTAACGGAGTAGCGATTCGAGAAAATCCTTCCACAAATCTCCGATAATAACCAGCTAAGCCCAGAAAGCTACGTACTTCGGTTACCGACTTCGGTTGCTCCCAACTTTGTATGGCTTCAATCTTCGCCGGGTCGACAGATACTCCATGTTTTGACACCACGTGCCCAAGGAATGCTACTTCCTCAAGCCAGAACTCGCATTTCTTCAGTTTGGCATATAGCTTGTTTTCACGAAGCCTTTGCAGTACCAGCTTCAAATGGCGCTCATGATCTTCACGGCTTTTGGAATAGATGAGGATGTCATCAATAAAGACAACAACGAACTGATCCAAATATTCTTTGAATACACGGTTCATCATATCCATGAAGGCAGCAGGAGCATTAGTCAATCCAAAAGACATTACTAAGAATTCATAATGCCCGTACCGAGTTCTGAAGGCAGTCTTTGGAATATCCTCAGTTTTAATCTTCAGCTGATGATATCCAGAACGAAGATCGATCTTTGAAAAGAATTGTGCTCCTTGCAACTGGTCAAACAGGTCATCAATGCGAGGTAGCGGATACCTATTCTTGATGGTGACATGGTTCAATTCTCGATAGTCAATACAAAGTCGCATACTCCCGTCTTTCTTCTTTACGAATAAAACAGGAGCACCCCAAGGAGACGTACTAGGACGAATAAAACCGATGTCCAACAACTCCTGTAGTTGGACTTTTAACTCCTGAAGTTCAATAGGAGCCATTCGATATGGGGTTTTAGAAATGGGCTTTGTACCGGGTTCAAGGTCAATAAAGAATTCAATTTCTCGTTCCGGGGGTAGACCGGGAAGTTCTTCAGGAAATACATCGGAAAATTCTCTAACAATAGAAATATTATTCAAATCTGACTTGTCTTTGTTCAAATCCATAACATGGGCTAAGAAAGCTTGACATCCGTTTTTCAATAAACGAATAGCTTTGTGGCTCGATATGACAGTGACTGATTTTAGTGGTTTAGTAGTTTGAATTCGTATGACAGGTTGGTTAGGAATATGAAAACTAACAACCTTACGAAAACAATCAATTTTAGCATGATGAGTGGTTAACCAATCAATTCCTAAAATCACATCAAAAGCAAGTATCTTTAAAGAGATAAGATCAACAGGTAATGTGATAGTGCCAACTTGGATCATGCAAGATTTATAAACTGTAGATGTAACGAAGGTTTCACCCAACGGAGTTTCAACAGATAAGTTAAAGTCCAATTTCTCCGGAGTCAAGTTTAAACGTTGAGCACAAGCAGGAGAGATAAAAGAATGGGTAGAACCGGTATCTAGTAAAGTATAAACTTCGCAAGAATTCAAGATTAGCTTACCCGTGATCACCTCGTTCGGGTTTCTCACGTTTTGACCAGTTACGACAAACGCTCTTCCAGGAACCGCTGATTTCGCCTTATCCGGGACAGCCCTTGGAATCACCACTCCCGCTGAACTTGGTTTCGCTATAGTACAATCTCGAGCGATGTGGCCTTCCTTCCCACAGTTGTAACACACCTTGGATTGTTGTGGACAGTTTGGGCTGATATGTCCCTCTTTCCCGCATTTGTAACATCTAACTGGTGGTCGTTCTCCTCCCCTAAAATTTGTTGTTGGTGCTGGTGCTGCTGCTGATGTCTTCCCGTCATTGTTGAATCTCCTCTTTCTGAAATTTCCACTTGACTCACCTCTCCTATTATCATGGTCACGATGACCACTCGAGTGGTTACCGCCTTTGTTCGTATTTTTCCCTCCTCGTTGGTTATCATCGCTCTGATGATTGCCGTCACCGGTATGACCCTGGTGGTGGTCCCTCGGTTGAGTATACTCATTATCTCTCTCTAATAATTGGGCCCTGTTGACAACGTCTGAATACAGAGAAAATTTATGAGAGATAAGGTATTGACGAATCTCAGGTTTTAAACCTCTCAGAAACATCCGCGTCATTCGTTCCTCATTTTCGACCAAATGAGGTGCAAACCTGGATAACTCTGCAAACTTCGCCTCGTACTGGGACACCGTCATGTTGTTTTGTTCCAGTCTAATAAACTCAACCTCCTTCATATGACGAATACTTTCAGGAAAGTACTTGTCATTGAACAGTTTTTGAAATGTTTCCCAGGACATGTTGAGTGCGTCAGGCTGGGTACGCTTCACAGACTCCCACCAGTAGTCTGCCTCACCGCGGAACATAAATGTGGCGAATGGAACCTTCTGTTCCTCCGTGCATCCCAAGACATCAAATATCTTGGTAATTTGCTTGACCCACGTTTCCGCCATGATCGGATCCGGCTTTCCCTTAAATTCTGGTGGTCCCAATTCTTTGAACTGCTTAGCTGTGACAAACCGCGCGTTGTTATCATTTCCACCCGTATTCTGCACACGAGTCTCCCTCGTCTGATTTTGCATGAACTGCAAAAAGCTCCTAAACATTCCATCATTCATCGTTTGCTCAGTAACGTTGTTTACAGGAGGAATATTGCCTTCCTGTTGCACGTTCCTCTGGGTAGTGATCAAAGGTGTCTCCATGGTCTGATTTACTCCATTATTAACGTTCTCAGCTGCCATTCTTAAATACTGCCATAAAACAAGGGTTAATAGTCATGTCATATATTATCCCTATACTCTGACCGACCAAATAAACACCAAATAAACTTAGTCAGGTCATACTAGCGAAGGAATTCCCCGTCTCTCCCCTCCTAGTTCTTGTCTCACATCTCAGCCAGGGATCATATCCCTAAGCTCTGATACCAACTGTGACGCCCCCAAAATAGGTCCAATCCATCCAACCCATTCTGAGTCGCCAAATACATGGTACAGAAAAAACTACAACTTCATTATTACAATTGTCGTGCAAAATACGACAACACATACTGTGAGTTTAAATACAAATATTGTCTTCTAGACAATATCCACACTCAAATAAGTCCTCATTACAATTATTCAAACACTATTTTACAGAAATAGTGAGGACTGCTAAAACATCTTTCTAGAACCATCACTCCATACCCCGACTAGATCCTGCTATGTTCTCACCTCCTGAGAAGAAAAATGGAACAAAAAGGAAAAGGGTGAGCTCAACTAGCCCAGTAAAGAATATTATGACTAAGATAATATACAAACAAATTATCGTTAGTCTTCAACAGGGAAAAATCTGATAGAATATAATCGACAACAAGTTTTAGATCAACAACTGCAGCGGAAACAGCAAACCATTAGAAGAGTCAAGTAGAGAAAGAATTCTACTATCTTCTAAGATTTAAAAGTCCATCATCAATATTTTATCCCTGTAACAACAATCAATAACCATCTTTAATCAAATATTCATCTTTGCACTACAGGCCAAAGATATTCATTTGTATCATCAGTCGATCATGTTCATCTCAACACCTGTTCATCTTTGCACTACAGGCCAAAGATATTCATCAAGTAATTATACATCTTTGCACTACAGGCCAAAGATATTCAGTAATATCATCATTTAGGACTGAGGATGATGAAAAATATCTTAAAGAGAACGAATCCAATGAGACAGAAGGACAAATAGTAGGGATTCGTATAACAGTTTATCCAAGATCAATAATACTTCATAATAATCAATTGTGAAGCAGAATTCAAAAATAAAGATCAAAACATGGATACAATCAAAGATAGTAACCATAATAGACATCTTGGACAAAAAGGGAAAATTTTATTTTTCGGTGAATAGTGCCGTATTCGTGAATAGTGCCGTATACGTGAATAGTGCCGTATACGTGAATAGTAACCCCCGACACAAAAAGTTCCAAATTTGATAAAAACTCATATCAATATTTCAGCATAATGATATTGAAGAAAATAATATCATTTAAGAAGAAAATAATATCCCTTACCTCAAAATATCAGTACTTCTGGTCGGAATACCGGTATAAGGCTGAAAGAAACTTGCTCTGATGAATAGAAACTCTCAAAGTATCTAAATACTCACAAAATACACTCAATAATCTAGAGAGAGAAAGAGAGAAAACTTGTTTCTGGTGTGATTTTCAATTCTAACTTAGCCCTCTATTTATAGGAAAATTTTGGTAGGTTTGACCTGCAACCTGATGGCTTTACCTGCTACTATTCCCACCCACCACATTTGAAATATAATTCAGCACATTTCTTCACCAACCACAAGTGGGGCCCACCAATTCTAGAATTTTCCACCAAAATGATAAACTCCGAAAATTCAACAATTTCTGAACCAGTCATCTTGTAAAATTCGTAATAAATCATACGTTCATTTTTAACGGTTCAAAATTTGTGGACATATACTCAACTTATATATGTATAACATATCCAAAAATTACCACGATCCAACGGTCGGATTAAAAATTATAACCCCCGTAAAATATCTCAAAAACCCTGATTTTTAATACCTCCATTCCAACAAAAATATGGATAAAAACCTCAACATTAACTCCTTCATTTTTAACAAAAAAAAAATATATCCCTCATTTATATCCACATAAAATAAATATTTCCTTATCATATGAATCAATAATTAATTATTCACAAATAATATTACAGAATCACATTTATGACAACCAGGCCATTCCCAGGAAAGAGGGGGCTTTCCAATAAGGATTTCTCCTTACTGGCGCGCAATTAGATGACCAAACCTCTCCTTAGACAGAACTTTCTAGACATTGTCAATAATGTTATCTAATAATATTATTCAAATAATATGAATTATTGATCTGATAATGGAAAATACTGTGCAGTAACAATTATTAAAACAACAATAATATGAAATATCAATGCAGCAATTATTGAACCAATAAAATAAAATATTGAACAGTAATCACTGTAACAATTATTGAGTAGTGCCTTCTTACGTACGAATCAATAATTCAACTATACTGTGCAATCCGTGTGCTACTGTGCAACCACGCGTTATTACTGTATTTTTAACCACCGGGTATTTCAACAGTGTTAACGGTAACAACTACGCTGTTATTAATAAACAACTTATACTTGTCGTTTTCTTCATCCAATCGCTTTCCGTTATGGGGCCCACACAAGGCTGCGCCGTCGTACGAATATTCCCCGACAGCAAGAATATTCCACGACCAAACGAATATTCCCCGACAAAATGAATATTTTATAACCACTTGCTTATTTTGTAAAATTTGCACATTTCACCCATAACCAAAGTATTATATCAAATTAACCCCTTATTATTCACAATAATATTTAGAGAAAATTTGATTTTATTCATTAATAAGTTGGGGTCTTACAACTTTATCGGATAATTATCGAGTCTAAGACTCTATTCTGTAACTTAATATCAGTCATATTATTTTTAAATGACTTAATATAATTTATAAACATTTATTATAATTTATCACGAAATTTCAAACATCGGAATCACATTAAAATGATTTAAATACTAATCAATTCTATTATCATTAATATTTAATTAGTATTAAACTAATAATGAAATCATTTCCAAAATATTAAAGTTATTTATAATAACTCAAAATATTTTTAAAGTATTATTATTACCCTTAAATAATTTTTAAAACATTTAAAATCATTTCTAAATAATTACCATTAATATTAAGTTATTAATGTTCTATTTATCAAAATATTAAAAGTCATTATTCATAACCTAAAATATTTTTAATTCATTTATATCCTTTTAAATGATTTTTAAATTAATAAAACTATTTATAAACTATTTATTTAATATAATTATTAAATAAATTTACTATTTTTAATAATAAGTTAATAATCATTAATATTAAACTATTAATGAAATTATGCTTTAAATATTAAAAGTTATGTTTTATAACTTAAAATATCTTTAAACACCTTATTTTTATTTAAAATGATTTTTATAATATTAAAATCATTTCTTAAACTAAATTATTAAATAACTTTTATATCATTAATAATAATTAATTAATAAAATTTATCTTTAAATATTAAAAGTTATATTTTATAACTTAAAATATTTTTAAATACCTTATTATTATTTAAAATAATTTTTAATATAGTAAAATTATTTTTAATTAATTTATTTAATTCATTTAGTAGATAAATTAATTATCATTAATATCAATTTATTAATGAAATTTATCACAAAATATTAAAAGTCATTTAAAATAACTTAAAATATTTTCTTATATCATAATATAATTTTTAATGATTTTTCCAATATTAAAATCATTTTTAAATAATTTATTTAATATTAATTAAATAAATTAAATACTTTTAATATTCCAAAAATATTAAATATTTATGAAATATAATAAAAATAATTAAAAACTAATTTTTGAAATTTTAAATAATTTTTAATAATTTATTTTGTATTTTTAATAATTAAAAACTATTTTTTTCTATTTATTTAATAATTTCCAGAAAATAGGATATTATCTATCGCTAAAGACCACCTATAGCGACAGAACCGTCGCTATAGGTGTTCTTCATGTTCTTGGCCAAAACCAGAAAATCATACACAACCTCGAGATGCCTTGTTTGACCAAAAATTGTGAACTGTGTCATGTGTTTCTGGATATGCTATTGGTCAGATTGTGTAAAGCTAATGCAAGACTACAATATCCAATTAACAACCAAGATCATAACACACATAACCAACGAGATCTAAGCCTTGAAATGGACTGTCAGATCTGTTCTTCATTTTCTGGGTTACCCATAAATGAAGAACAGTTAGACCTGTCCATTTTGGGCTTCCACAACATGCAATACGTGTAACATTTAAGTGATGTAATGGATGCAGTGTGTAGCCAGCATGTAAGAGAGTATATCTATCCCAAAACATCAACAAAATCACAACACAATCGAAAGATCCGGACCGGTCAAACCTCGTCAGACGTAATGATCATGCGTTTTTTGGGTTACCCAGAAAATGCATTTCATGAACGTCCGGCCTAGTTTGACCGCCCACTAAGATCTACCTGTTCAATATTTTAGTGATATAGTGCTATAATATTGTACAAATAACAGACTATAACCTAGATACAAAGATCATTACATAACATCATAACACAGTCAGATCTAAGCCCACAAAGATCTTGTCAGAGCCTTCTGGGCATGATCTGGGTTTTCCAAAAATCCGATAGTCATGGTCGGTCAATGAGGTTTGACCGCCCATAACTTTCATTCTGTGCACGATCTGAGCTAACTTAAAGTTCCAGAATACATATCACATGACATACTACAATTATCAACCTTCAAAACACAAAAATACATAACAGATCAAGATCTACAAGGCCTGACATTTTTTGTCAGACTTTCTGGGCAAACACTGGGTTTCAAAAACAGTCGGTTAATGCCGGTCAACCCACTTTGACCTTAAATAACTTTTAATCTACAACAGATATGACTTTGATTCTTTTTGCAAATTAAAGACAACATTGCAGGCTACAACTAACAACTTAAAATCAATACAAAACATAATCGAGCAAGGATCTGTGGCCTCTGACATTCGTTGTCAGACCACAGAACTAAGTTTTTTCCAGATTTCTAATATCTTCAAATCTGAGCTTCTAGATGTTATGGATCTAACATCTAACAACTCAGATCATCCAAAGACACTAGATTTAACATGTTTAACACAAAAAATCTAACATCTAACAACAGATCGTTGGATGGAAATCATGACTAAGGTTTATACCTTCTATGAATGATTCTTGATTCTGGCTACTGATATGTTATGGTTGATCGTGGGGCTTTGATTTGGGACTAATATAGCTTATATTTTCGGAGGTTTGGAGCTTAAGAGAGAAGGTTTGGGTGTTGGACAAAATAAGTGAACAAAATAATTTTTTTCTCTCTCCCAATCTATTTATAGAAGGTTAGGTGCATTGTATGGCTGAAATATATTGCTTGTTGTTATTATTTTGAGCACATGGGGTGGTTGAAGTGATTCACCCACTCAACCTATTGTCAAAACCTACAAGATAGCCAAAAATAATACACTAGGGGCAAAATGGTCAATTGATAAATCATTTAATGGCAAAATTAGAACTTAGCAAACCCTTAGGGTTTGACCCTTAGGGTTTAACCCTAAGGTTTAACACAAAATAATAATAGAATTTCCAATTAAAGTTTACACAAAAATAAATAAAATCAAATAAAAAATTAAATAAATTTTAGTTTTCTAAAATTTTGAAATTAGGATTTTCTAATTGTGATTAATTTTCTAATTACTTTATACAGTAACATTAGGGTGTAGATCATATAATTATCATTAACATTGCTAAAATATCAATTAGAGTTTACGATTTTGATAATTAGGGTTACCAATTTATAATTAGGTTTTCTAATTATCAAATTAGGGTTTAAAATTTTAGGATTTCCAAAATTAGCAATTGAAATTATAATACTTGCTAATTAATCATATTAACACAATTACAACTAATCTCGAACTCTAATTTAAATTTCAAATTAGGGTTCCTCATTTTCAAAAATTATTTAGGGTTTCTAGATTATAATTAGGGTTTCTAGAAATTAGGGTTTCTAGAATTTTAATTAGGGTTCACCTAATTAATACATTTAATACACGACATAAATTATATAACACACTTATAAAATAATCTTGCACTCTAATTTGGATCTCAAATTAGGGTTTAGCATTATTACTAGGGTTTGGTCATAATACACCGTAATTGACCTACCATTATCAATACGGAAATACAGTACATATTCATAGCACTGAAAAATTAAAATATAATTAATATTATATTATTATTCTTATACCTTGACAATAATCTAAAATTAGGGTTTGGATTCCATATCTGATTTATCTGTCATATTTAACCTTAATAATTAAGGTAAAATAATTAACTTAATAACCTGTACCAAAATTCATATAATAAAATAATTATTATAATTATTCTAAAAATCACTCCATATATTATTTAAATAATATATGACTATATATTCATGGAAAATAATTAATAAAAACATTTCTACTATAAATTAATTATTATAGGAATATACTTTATAAAAATCAATAATTCTAAAATAAAATTATTTGTAAATATTTATGTAATAAATATATTTTTGTTTACAACATAATTATATATACACATTATCTTGTACAAATCCTGATCCTTAATATAAAAAAAAATTTATACGCAAAATTTCTTATTTATTTATGTAGAAAATATCGGGTTGTTACATTCACCCTCCCTTATAAAGATTTCGTCCCAAGAATCACCGTTTTAAAACTTATACATACACGGCACATAGCATACATAATCATTGCAAGTAAATCTCGATCAACTTTGATCGAACTGATCTTTAACTATTCACATAAAGCTTGTCTTTCTGATTAAACGGAAAAATTAGTTTCTAAAAGAACTCAAATTCCTCCTCAAACTTTCTTTATAAAATAATTTACTATATATAGGAAAATCATGTATAAGAAAATAAAAGGCATACGAATAATACCTAGAGTTCCAGTGCCAGCTGCTGCCGTGTCCTGGACTGTCATGTTGTAGACCCTTGTCGTAGATTTTGTCGGCTTGCTCGACGAAATCGGTCCCGTGATTGCTAACGTCCCACTGCCAGTGGCCATGTTCACACTTCCTGTCTCCACCCTCCTCTTCGAACAATCTTTCACCCTGTGCTCTATCGATCCGCATATAAAACATCCACTATTCATCCTAGGATTGGGCCAGTTGGGAGAGATATGGCCCTCCTGCCCGCACTTATAGCAAACAAATTTTCATTTCAAACACTCCCCCGAGTGATTCTTCCCACATGTCTTACATGACACTATCTGTTTCTTAACACCTTCCTGTTTCACTTGTACACTTACAAAACTGCTCACCTTCCTCTTGCTATCTCCACTCCTGCTCCCACTATTAACTCCTACTTTTCCAGCTCCTTCGGTCTTTCCCTTATTCTTCCTCTCCTTATTGTAAACGCTCATGGCCTCACTTCCCTCCTCAGCTATGATATCTTTCTCCATGAGTGCTGCAAATGTAGGAATTTGCAACACCGCCAATTTGTTGTAGAGCCAGGGTTTCAATCCCAGCTCAAACCTTCTCGCTTTCCTAGCCTCCGTATCGACTTGATGCGGGGCAAACCTAGCTAACTCATTGAATTTGGCGGCGTATTCAGACACCGTCATATTCTCCTGCTTCAACTCTAAAAATTTAACCTCCATCCTCGCCTGCATACTTGGTGAAAAATAGTTTTCGAAAAATAAAGTTTTAAATCTATCCCATGTAACTACACCTTCTCCTGCCCTAGCCTGATTCGCTTCCCACCAAAAATTTGCTTCCCCCTTCATCATGTACGTGGCAAAAGCGGTCTTTTGCCCCTCAGATACCCTAGCTACCACGAATGCTTTTTCAATTTCTTTAACCCAAGTTTGGGCTTCAACAGGGTCAGTTGTACCTTTAAATTCCGGTGGTCCTACAGCCTTAAAGTCTTTGAAGTTCGCTAAGCGGTTGTCCGACTGGTTTTCAGCGACTGGTATTCCCTGTTGCATAGCCTGAGCTAACATGTTTGCAAATTGTTGCATTTGATCAGCTTGTTGTTGTCCCTCAACATTATTGACAGACTCTTCTGCCCTATGGTTGCGATTTCGACGTCTTGGCGGCATTATATGATTAAATAAAATCATAATTTAACTTACATTCTAAACCTTATCAAATAAGTTTAATATTCTAAACTTGTTTTATTTCTCAAACTTAGATTCATATTCATTCAACGAATATTTTACATAGCATAGCATATAATGCTTTAAACATCATTCATCCCTTTGTGACTACAAAAGTAGGGATTTACAGACTTGACCAACACAAAAGTTTTAGAATATTACATTACACAGACATACTAAGCACACATATTAAACACACCTACATCACAACAGAACTTATACTACTTATTTATTATTCTTTTTCATTGAACAACTTTTCGCCTGATGACCTTCTATCCCACAGATAAAACATGTTCCTTTTTTGTAGTCAGGACAATACAGAGTAGTATGTCCCTCATAGCCGCAAAGATAACATATTCTTTTCCATTTCTTCTTATTGGATTTTCCTAAGTCATGGTCTTCTATCTTTCTTTTCCCCTTCTTGTCCGGAGCTGCACACGATGTGTTGCTTGTAGCTCCCATCTGACCAATTTAGATTTTAAGCTTATCTTGTCCTTCCATTGTTTCTATTAACGCTTGACGCAACTGACTATTCAACAGCTTTTCTATCTCCCACAGCCTTTCCAGAGAAGAAATCTTGTTCTTCAGATTCTGCACCTCTGTTGATGCTTGATCAGCTTCAACTTTAGTGTCTGAATCGCTATCTGTCAGCTCCACCATCTCCGGATCTGGTACTATATTTTCCACAATAACCACATCTTCTGAGTTATTTTCATTATGAGCCTCTATGTCAGCTATCGACTTCGATATTGGCTCCTTCTTTAAGATCCGAGGGTAATCGAATCCTTTTTCAACTGACATCTATACACATAAATTATCCTGATTAGCATATAGTATATACACACAGCAAATAAGAGTTTTATATAAGTTATCTTTTATTTTGTTTGGCGATGAATTTATTCAATTCATCTCCTTTTTAAACTCTATATGAGTTATTTATATTTTCAACGTTTCCCTCTGTTCTAAGGTTATAGCCTAAGGTCTAGCCCACCTAAGGTTTTTAACCCCTAAGCTCTGATACCAACCTGTGAGGACCCCAAACTCGGGTACTTGAAACCCGAACTCGGTTCTTCACGATACCATTTCTATGAGCGGAATAATACAAATAATAATAACAATAATATAAAAGTCAAACTTAATTTACATAATTATCAGAGTCTAGCTCCCAAGTACGTAACCTTTAAACATTCATTACAACTCATGATAGATAATATATATCATAATTGTCTTAATATTAATATCAACTATTACACCAGATAACATTTGCATTCAATCAGCAACCTTTTCCTTTTTCCTTGGTCTTAGCAGAGCTCTCTGGTCATTCACACTTAGCTGAAAATATTTAAATTAAGCAAGGATGAGCATTTGAGTGCCCAGCAAGTAATAGCAATTATATAAGTTGAAAGAATTAAATGTTTTCTTTGTACTATTCTTCTACAATAATTCAATAGTTGTGAAGTATTCTGAACCGATAATAATAACATAACAACTCTCTTTCAAATTTTTGAAACTACATAATGACTATAACTGGGGTTATGGTGACATGCCATGAACATTATTTTTATTTTCGAAAAGGTTAAACATAAATTCATCTGTAAACCGACATAACTTACGGGCACGGGGGGTGATCAGCTCGTTATGCCCTGCATTGATCAATACTACATTACAAGAACGATAGGATCGTTCACTCTGTTCCGCCTTGGGCGCATAAAAGTTTTCCCGTGTAGGGATGTTCATACTTGTCTGGGTTCAAAATCAAAGGTTTTATCTTGTTTCAACAATAATCTATAATTCAACATATATATATATATATATATATATATATATACGAGTAATTGACAAAGGTATATCAACATACGATTAAATACAATGATTATCCAAGTGGGGACACTTGTTTAACCATTTACAGAAATTAACGAACAGAATATATATATCTGAATTACCATATACTAACATGTTGATAAGCAATGAGCGCATATAATATAAGGTTAATAATCTGTACAATAATAATATAGTTTAGAAACATTCTTACTCATGTCCATTGCATAAAGAAAATGCAAAGGTAAGATACTTGCCTGAAGCGCTGCTTACAGTTTGTAATTTAGATTTATCGCTTATCTCGCGACCTATCATTAATCAGATCATTCGTTCGATTAGAACAACATACTATAACACATAACACTGCTTATTGCAATCAGCACATACCCTAATCACATTGGTACATAGATTTAACAACCATTGAATCACAAATAATCACTTATCTAATCACATTATCTAAGTCCAGATCAATTTCTGAAACATGTCGGTGTACCGACAACTTTATCGGGTAATTGTCGAGTCTAAGACTCTATTTTGTAACTTAATATCAGTCATATTATTTTTAAATGACTTAATAAAATTCTAAAACATTTATTATAATTTATCACGAAATTTCAAACATCGGAATCACATTAAAATGATTTAAATACTAATCAATTCTATTATCATTAATATTTAATTAGTATTAAACTATTAATGAAATCATTTTCAAAATATTAAAGTTATTTATAATAACTCAAAATATTTTTAAAGTATTAATATTACCCTTAAATGATTTTTAAAACATTTAAAATCATTTCTAAATAATTATCATTAATATTAAGGTATTAATGTTCTATTTATCAAAATATTAAAAGTCATTATTTATAACCTAAAATAATTTTAATTCATTTATATCCTTTTAAATGATTTTTAAATTAATAAAACCATTTATAAACTATTTATTTAATATAATTATTAAATAAATTTACTATTTTTAATAATAAGTTAATAATCATTAATATTAAACTATTAATGAAATTATGTTTTAAATATTAAAAGTTATGTTTTATAACTTAAAATATCTTTAAACACCTTATTTTCATTTAAAATAATTTTTATAATATTAAAATCATTTCTTAAACTAAATTATTAAATAACTTTAATATCATTAATAATAATTAATTAATGAAATTTATCTTTAAATATTAAAAGTTATATTTTATAACTTAAAATATTTTTAAATACCTTATTATTATTTAAAATAATTTTTAATATAATAAAATCATTTTTAATTAATTTATTTAATTCATTTAGTAGATAAATTAATTACCATTAATATCAATTTATTAATGAAATTTATCACAAAATATTAAAAGTCATTAAAAATAACTTAAAATATTTTTTTATATCATAATATAATTTTTAATGATTTTTCTAATATTAAAATCATTTTTAAATAATTTGTTTAATATTAATTAAATAAATTAAATACTTTTAATATTCCAAAAATATTAAATATTTATGAAATATAATAAAATTAATTAAAACTAATTTTCAGAATTTTAAATAATTTTTAATAATTCATTTTGTATTTTTAATAATTAAAAACTATTTTTTTCTATTTATTTAATAATTTCTGAAAAATAGTATATTATCTGTCGCTAAAGACCACCTATAGCGACAGAACCGTCGCTATAGGTGTTCTTCATGTTCTTGGCAAAACACAGAAAATCATACACAGCCTCGAGATGCCTTGTTTGACCAAAAATTGTGAACTGTGTCATGTATTTCTGGATATGCTATTGGTCAGATTGTGTAAAGCTAATGCAAGACTACAATATCCAATCAACAACCAAGATCATAACACACATAACCAACGAGATCTAACCCTTGAAAGGGACTGTCAGACCTGTTCTTCATTTTCTGGGTTACCCAGAAATGAAGAACAGTTAGACCTGTCCATTTTGGGCTTCCACAACATGCAATATGTGTAACATTTAAGTGATGTAATGGATGCAGTGTGTAGCCAGCATGTAAGAGAGTATATCTATCCCAAAACATCAACAAAATCACAACACAATCGAAAGATCCGGACCGGTCAAACCTCGTCAGACGTCATGATCATGCGTTTTTTAGGTTACCCAGAAAATGCATTTCATGAACGTCCGGCCTAGTTTGACCGCCCACTGAGATCTACCTGTTCAATATTTTAGTGATATAGTGCTATAATATTGTAGTACAAACAACAGACTATAACCTAGATACAAAGATCATTACATAACATCATAACCCAGAAAATGAGTCACATTTGGTATATATTTGTATCCAAACTCACAACATATGTGTTGTTGTATTTTGCATGACAATTGTTGTAATAAAGTTGTAGTTGTTTTCTGTACCATGTATTTGGCGACTCAGAATAGGTTGGATGGAATGGACCTATTTTGGGGTTGTCACACATAGTGCATGGATAATTTGTGGTCATGATACTAATGAATATCATTGGCCGTAGTGCAGGGATGATGTGGTTTATTTATTAAGCTGAGTCTCAGCGATAAAAGTGATGAAAAACCTTTTAAATCATAGAAAATAGTAGATTTTATTCTCTACTTGACTCTTCTAATGGATTGCTTGTTCCGCTGCAGTTAAACTTGATGTTTGTTATATTTTATCAGTTTAACACTGTTGAAGGCTAACGATAAATTATTCTGCATTATCTTAGTCATAATATTTCTTATTGGACTAGTTGAGCTCACCATTTTTTTCACTGTTCTCTTCAGGAAATGAGAATATAGCTGGGACGAGTCGAGGAACGGATTGACGGCCCAGATGGTTGTTTTAGTAGTTCTCATTATTCTATAAAATAGTGTGACAATAAATGTAATGAGGACTCCATTGAGTGTGGATACTGTCTAGATGACAATATTCTTATTCCCACTCTTAGATTATGTTTTGTCGTATTTTACACGACTGTTGTGTAATTAAGTTGTATTTGAATTTTGTACCATGTATTTGGCGACTCAAGATGGGTGATGTATACCTATTTTGGGGGCGTCACAGTTGGTATCAAAGCTTAAGGATATGATCTCTGGCTAAGATGTGAGACTAGAACTAGGAGGGGAGAAACGGGAAATTCCTTCGCTAGTATGACCTACCTAAGTTTATTTGGTATTTAATTGGTCGGTCAGAGTATAGCGATAATACGTTGCATGTCAATTAACCCTTGTTTTGTGGCAGTATTTAAAAATGACATTCGAGAATGTAGAGAATAGCAATGGAGCACAGGAGACCGTTGAGTCTCCACAGATCAATAATCAGGATAATGTGCATTAGGAAGGTGACAATCCTCATGCAAATAACAACACTGACCAAATGATGAACGATGGAATGTTCAGAGGCTTTATGCAATTCATGTAACATCATACAAGAGCAACTCCTGTCCAAATTGTAGGTGGAAACACTAGAAACTCTCGGACGGTCACCGCTAAACAGTTTAAGGAGCTGGGACCACCGGAGTTTATTGGAGAGCCAAAACCACTTAAGGCGGAAGCATGGATAAAGCGGATCACCAAGATATTTGATGTCTTGGGATGCTTCGAGGAGCAAAAGGTTTCCTTTCCCACCTTTATGTTGCGAGAAGAGGCAGATTACTGGTGGGAATCGATAAAGCGTACTCAACCTGCCGCACTGAAGATGTCTTGGGAGAAGTTCCAAGAACTATTCAACGACAAGTACTTTTTCGAAAGTATTCGTAACATAAAAGAGGTAGAGTTCATCAAGTTAGAGCATAACAATATGACCGTGTCGCAGTACGAAGCTAAGTTTGCCGAGTTGTCCCGGTTTTCGTCTCACTTAGTTGATAATGAGGAGAGAATGACACGAATGTTTCTAAGAGGTTTGAAACCCGAGTTACATCAATACCTTATCTCTCATAAACTATTTTTGTATTCAGATGTTGTGAATAGGGCTCAGTTATTGGAGCGCGATAACGAGTCAACCCAACCAAGAAAAAGCAACCGGCAAAATGATAATACAGTTGTAGCAGTCATCCAAACGGTGACAATAAACGTGAAGGGAATCAACATGACAGAAATGGTAACCACTTCGGTGGTAATCATGGCCAAGACAGTAAGAGTGCACATTTCAAGAAGAGGAGATTCAACAATGATGGAAAGACGTCAGCACCAGCACCCGTTGTTAAGGAAAGAGAACGACTACCTATCATACGCTTCAAATATGGAGGGGAGGGACACATCAGTCCAAACTGCGCGATGCAGTCCAAAGCGTGTTATAATTATGGAAGAGAAGGTCACCTAGCCCGATTTTGTCGCACACCGAAGACAAGTCCAGCTGAGATGGAGGCACCAAAGGTTGTCCCAGAAAAGTCAAAACCGGTAGTTCAAGGGAGAGCGTTTGACGTGACCTCCCAGAAAGCAAGGAACCCGAACGAGGTCATCACGGATAAGCTTATCATAAACTCTAGAAAAGTATATACCTTATTTGATACCGGTTCTACCCATTCTTTTATTTCTTCTACATGCGCTCAACGTTTAAATTTAACTCCGGAGAAATTAGACTTTGACTTATCTGTTGAAACTCCGTTGGGAGAAACCTTCATTACATCCACTGTTTATAAGTCTTGTTTGATTCAAATCGGTAACCGCACGTTACCTGTCGATCTTATCTCCTTAAAAATACTTGTATTTGACGTGATTCAAGGGATTGATTGGTTAACTACTCATCATGCTAAAATTTATTATTTTCGTAAGGTTGTTAGCTTTCATATTCCTAATCAACCTATTATGCGAATTCAAGTAACCAAACCATTAAAATCAATCACGGTCATCTCAAGCCATAAAGCTATTCGTTTATTGAAAAACGGATGTCAAGCTTTCTTAGCTCATGTCACAGATTTAAACAAAAATATGTCAGATTTGAATGATATTGTGACGCCCCCAAAATAGGTCCAATCCATCCAACCCATTCTGAGTCGCCAAATATATGGTACAGAAAATAACTACAACTTTATTATTACAATTATCGTGCAAAATATGACAACACATATACTGTGAGTTTAAATACAAATATTGTCATCTAGACAGTATTCATACTCAATTAAGTACTCATTATACTTATTGATACACTATTTTACAAAATAGTGAGGACTACTAAAATAACTGTCTTGAACCATCATTCCACACCCCGACTAGTACTCGCTACATTCTCGCCTCCTGAGAAGAAAATGGAACAACGAGGAAAAAGATGAGCTTAACTAGCCCAGTAAAGAATATTATGACTAAGATAATATACAACAAATTATCGTTAGTCTTCAACAGGAAAAAATTTAATAGAATACAATAGACAACAAGTTTTTAATCAATAACTGCAGCGGAAACAGCAAACCATTAAAAGAGTCAAGTAGAGAATGAGTTCTACTATCTTCTAAGATTTAAAAGTCCATCATCAATATTTTATCCCTGTAACAACAATCAATAACCATCTTTAATCAAATATTCATCTTTGCACTACAGGCCAAAGATATTCATTTGTATCACCAGTCGATCATGTTCATCTCAACACCTGTTCATCTTTGCACTACGGGCCAAATATATTCATCAGAAATCATTAATCTTTACACTACAGGCCAAAGATATTCAGTAACATCATCATTTAGGACTGAGGATGATGAAAAATATTTTAAAGGAAACGAATCCAGTGAAGCAAAAGAACAAATATTAGGGATTCGTATTACAGTTTATCCATGTCCAAAAATACCTCATAAACAATCATAGTGGAGTAAAATTCAAGAATGATCAAAACATGGATACAATCAAAGCTAGTATCCAGAATAGATATTTTGGACGAAAAGAAGAAAATTTCATTTTTCGGTGAATAGTAACTCGTGAATAGTAACTCGTGAATAGTAACTCGTGAATAGTAACCCCGACATGAAAAGTTTTAAATTTGATAAAAAGTTCAGATCAATACTTCGGTATAATGATATTGAAGAAAATAATATCATTTAAGAAGAAATAACATCCCTTACCTCAGCAAAAACAGTACTTCTAGTTGAAACACCGGATATAGGCTATGACTTGAACTTGCACCGTATAGCAATACTCAAAGTATTAGAATACTCACAAGAATACGCTCACTAATATAGAGAGAGAAAGAGAGAGAAGTTTTCAGTTTCTGGTGTGATTTTCAATTCTAACCTAAGCACCCTATTTATAGGAAAATGCTTAGAACACCAAAACAGAAAATTTAATAAAATATTAATATAATTATATAAATTTTTTTAGCCCACCTTTTGGTCAAAAACACCAGCCACACATGTTAATGATGTCCAACAAAATACAAAAAACGTTTTTCTCAAAATAATTAACTAAAACTCCCAAAAATCAATTATTTCGGAACTTCAGAACTTCAATAATTCATAATAAATAGTCTTTTTATCAGAAAATTCGAATCTCGCGAGTTCTTATAGGAAATTCAATTCTCTACAACTTTACAGAAGAAAATTTTTCCAAATTCCAAACAGAAATTGACCGAAATCCATAAACGGACGATTTTACAGTCAATAATAAATTTTCGGTCAAGAATTGTGTCCACCAACACACAAAACATGTGTTAATCATTTAATGCCACAAAAATACTCTTCCTCCTCATATACTCATATATCCCACATTCATTGTAAAAATATCACCATCAATATATTATTAAAATAATATATTTAAATAAATTATTTTATTAGAAAAAGATAAAATATTAATTTTCAACAATTGTCACATTAAAAATTTTCTCCATCTATATCCACATAAAATCAATATTTTCCTCATCATATAAATCAATAATTAATTATACACAAATAATATTACAGAATCACAGTACTAGCAACCAGGCCGTTCCCAAGAAAGAGGGGGCTTTCCAATAAGGATTTCTCCTTACTGGCGCGCAATTAGATGACCAAACCTCTCCTTAGACAGAACTTTCTAGACATTGCCAATAATGTTATCTAATAATATTATTCAGATAATATGAATTATTGCTCCGATAATAGAAAATACTGTGTAGTGACAATTATTGAAACAACAGTAATATAAAATATCAACGCAGCAATTATTGAATCAATAAAATACAATATTGAACAGTAATTACGGTAACAATTATTGAGTAGTGCCTTCTTACGTAAGAATCAATAATTGATGCAATACCGTGTGCTAGTGTGCAACAACGCGTATTACTGTGTTTTAACCACCGGGTATTCCAACAGTATTAATGGTAACAACTATGCCGTTATTTATAAACAACTTATTTTTGTCGTTTTCTTCATCCAATCGCTTTCCGTTATGGGGTCCACAAAAGTCTGCGCCGTCGTACGAATATTCTCCGACAGTAAGAATATTCCACGACCAAGCGAATATTCCCCGACAACAATGAATATTTTATAACCACTTGCTTATTTAAAATATTTGCGCATTTTACCCATAACTAACCACATTAATCAAATCAACCCTTACTATTTCAGAATAATAAATAGAGGAAATTAAATTTTATTTATTAATAATTTGGGGTCTTACAGATATTTCTATTGTTAATAAATTTCCTGACGTATTCCCCGAAGAATTTCCTGGCCTACCCCCGGAGTGTGAAATTGAGTTTGGTATCGACCTTGAACCCGGTACAAAACCCATTTCCAAAGCCCCATATCGAATGGCTCCTATTGAACTTCAGGAGTTAAAAACTCAACTACAAGAATTGTTAGACATCGATTTCATTTGTCCTAGTACGTCTCCTTGGGGTGCTCATGTTCTATTCGTGAAGAAGAAAGATGGAAGTATGCGACTTTATATTGATTATCGGGAGTTGAATCATGTCACTATAAAAAATAGGTACCCGTTGCCTCGCATTGATGACCTATTTGACCAGTTGCAAGGAGCCAAATTCTTTTCAAAGATCGATCTTCGTTCTGGATATCATCAGTTAAAGATTAGAACCGATGACATTCTAAAGACGGCTTTCAGAACTCGGTCCAGGCATTACGAATTCCTAGTCATGTCTTTTGGATTGACTAATGCTCCTGCTGCCTTCATAGATATGATGAACCGAGTATTCAAGGAATATTTAGATC
Organism: Panax notoginseng; assembly: GCA_016801055.1. NCBI lineage: Eukaryota > Viridiplantae > Streptophyta > Magnoliopsida > Apiales > Araliaceae > Panax > Panax notoginseng. The sequence continues at coordinate 72,599,749 of CM029017.1, read as the reverse complement.
ACTTTGTGGTCGTCTTTATTGATGACATCCTCATATATTCCAAAAGCCGTGAAGATCATGAGCAACACTTGAGGCTGATACTCCAAAAGCTTCGTGAAAACAAGCTTTATGCCAAGTTGAAGAAATGCGAGTTCTGGCTTGAGGAAGTAGCATTCCTTGGATATGTAGTATCAAGTCATGGAATATCTGTTGACCCGACAAAGATTGAAGCTATTCAAAGCTGGAGCAACCTAAATCAGTGACCGAAGTACATAGTTTTCTCGGCTTAGCTGGTTATTATCGGAGATTTGTAGAAGGGTTTACTCGAATCGTTACTCCATTAACTCAGCTGACTCGGAAAGATAAAAAATTCGGTTGGAGTATGGAATGTGAGAAGAGTTTTCAAGAACTCAAGAGGATAATCATTTCAGCACCTATTCTGACAATACCATCTGGCTCGGAGGGATTTGTCATCTACAGTGATGCTTCGGGCAAAGGGTTAGGATGTATTCTCATGCAACATGGGAAAGTCATAGCCTATGCCTCTCGGCAACTCAAAGAATATGAGAGGAATTATCTTACTCATGATCTAGAGTTGGCATCTGTTGTCTTCGCACTTAAAATTTAGAGGCATTACTTGTATGGGGATAAAGTAGAGATCTTTACGGATCATAAAAGCCTCAAAAAAATTTTCACCCAAAAGGAACATAACATGCGGCAACGACGTTGGCTTGAATTATTAAAAGATTATGATCATACCATTCAATACCATCCTGGTAAAGCCAATGTAGTAGCTGACGCATTGAGTAGAAGATCATATACGGGTACGAGTGTGATATTGTCAACGCAAAGGCCCATTTTATATGAATTGCAAAGGATGGAGATAGAGTTAAAGACTCCAGGGACCCATGTGATGATGACGAATATACGAGTAGAACAGACTTTAATCGATAAAGTTAAAGTTGCTCAAGCTACAGACCTGGAGCTGATGCGTATAAGGAAGAAAGTGCAAGAAGGTGTTATACCGGAAGCAAGAATCGATGAAGAAGGAATACTTCGAGTCAACTCCAGACTTTGTGTTCCTAATGACCCTGATTTAAAGTATAAAATCATGATGGAGGCGCACAACACACCATTTGCAATCCATCCTGGGAGTACTAAAATGTATCATGATCTTCGACATACATTTTGGTGGAGCAATATGAAGAAAGAGATAGCGGAATTTATCTCAAGGTGTTTAACTTGTTAACGAGTCAAGGCGGAGCATCAAGTGTCAAAAGGTCCATTGCAACCACTTAAAATTTCAGAATGGAAGTGGGAACACATTACCATGGATTTCGTTACCGGTCTTCCTAAGGTTTCTCAAGGCATAGATGCGATTTGGGTCATTGTTGATAGATTAACCAAGTCTACTCATTTCTTACCAATACGAGAAACTTATACATTTGAACGTCTTGCTAGTATGTACATAAACGAGATTGTAAGATTGCATGATATACCAGTATCCATAGTTTTTGATCGAGACCCAAGATTCACTCCAAGATTTTGGGTAAGTTTGCAAAAAGATATGGGCGCGGATTTATGATTTAGTTCGGCATATCATCCTCAAACGGACGGGCAGTCGGAGAGGACTATTCAAACTCTTGAAGATTTATTAAGACTCTGTGTCCTTGACTTCAAAGGAAGTTGGGACAAATTCTTACCATTGGTGGAGTTTTTCTACAACAACAGTTATCAAGCAAGTATTGGCATGGCTCCATTTGAGGCGTTGTATGGAAGAAAGTGTCATTCTCCAGTATGTTGGGATGAGGTGGGTGAAGCAACGTTGTTGTGACCGGAGTTGGTACGTATAACTACGAAAAAGATTCAAACGATCCGACAACGTATAAAAATCTCACAAGATCGACAAAAGAGTTATGCTGATCTTCATCGAAAGGACGTGGAATTCGATATTGGAGATCATGTGTTGTTATGTGTTGCTCCATGGAAGAGAGTTACGAGATTTGGAAAGAGAGGAAAGCTCAACCCTCGATTCATTGGCCCATTTTTAATCCTCGATCGAGTAGGAACTATGGCCTATAGACTCGCCTTACCGCCAAGTATGTCTCGTGTTCATAACTTTTTTCACATATCTATGTTACGTATGTGACGCCCCCAAAATTAGGTATACATCACCCATCTTGGGTCGTCAGATACATAGTACAGAATACAAATACAACTGATTAATACATCTGTCGTGTACAATACGACAAAACATAAACTGTGAGTTTGAATACAAATATTATCTTTTAGAGAGTATTCATACTCAAAAGGAGTCCTCATTACATTTATTAACACACCATTACATAGAATAGTGAGGACTACTAACTAATACTATCATTCGGACCATCACTCCGTACCCCGACTTGTCCCAGCTACGTTCTCATTTCCTGAAGAGAACAGTGAAAGAAAGGGTGAGCTCAACTAGCCCAGTAAGAAATATTATGACTAAGATAATGCAGAATAAATTATCATTAGCCTTCAACAATGTTAAACTGATAATATATAATAGACATCAAGTTTAACTGCAGTGGAACAAGCAATCCATTAAAAGAGTCAAGTAGAAAATAAACTCTACTATCTTTTATGATTTAAAAGGTTTTTCAACACTGCGATCGCTGAGACTCAGCTTAATAAAATAATCCACATCATCGAATCACCCCTGCACTACGGCCAAGGATATTCGTGTATTCATTAATGGTCATGATCATGCCAACAACTGTCCATCAATGCACTACGGGCCAATGAGGACTTTTACCACATCATTTGTAACATTACGGTCATGATTATACCGAATAATCCCTGGTCATAATCATACCAAGTCCATCTATGCACTACATGCCACAGATGACTTTCAATATTTTATAAACATGAGGATGATGACAATGATATAAGAATTCAATAAAACAAGTTCAAGAATTAATTTATCCAGGAATTAACAACGTCCAAATTGTCAACATGATACTGCATTGTGGAGTAAAATTCAAGAACGCTTAGAAGAATATTTTCTTGAAAAGATACTGGATGAAACGCAACTATCAAGGATATTCCACAAATTTCATGGAGTATAGAAGTCAAAACTTAACCAACTGAGTACAATAAAGAATGGAATAACAAAAGAAATCACCATGCATGCGATAGACCGCACAGACAGGTTATTCCAATAGAATAATAAATAATGGAACCAGGTCCGGCGTAAACGCACAGACAGGATATTCCGACAGAATAATAAATAATGGAACCAGGTCCGGTGTAAAACACACAGACAGGATATTCCAACAGAATAATAATAAAACGGAACCAGGTCCGGTGTAAAACACACAGACAGGATGTTCCAACAGAATAATAAACGGAACCAGGTCCGGTGTAAAACACACAGACAGGATGTTCCAACAGAATAATAGAAGAATGTCACCAAGTATAGGGTAGACCGCGTATACTGGTTATTCCAACAGAATAATAACGAATGGAATAACAGAAGTTCTCTTCATGAATATAAAAGAAATAATATTCCCTACCGTTTTAAAGAAGAGCTGAAGTAAGGAAGTAGTTAAGTAGCAGAATACTCTTCTTCTCTCTCTCTATAGTTTCTCTCTATAGTTTCTCTCTCTAGAGTTCAGTGAATTCGTAAGAAATAATGAAGGAATGAGCTGCTATTTATAGAAAAATAGAATGCATAGTAACTAATCCATGAACGGTCCAGATTGATTACTTTAATCTGACGGTCCATATTTAAAGAAAAATCTTTTAAATAAAATAAAATATATTCTATTTATAGAATAACTTTAATAAAGTATTTTGTTTTATATAAAAAGATGTTTCTGTTTTATTACGTTAATAATACGAATAAAACAAAACGTCATTATCGCTAAATAATTCATATTATTAACTGACAATAATAGAATCAAACTGAGTGACTTCTTACATAAGCATTAATAATCAATACCGTGTGCTACTATGCAACCACACGTATTACTGTACTTTTACTACCGAGTAGTTCAACAGCAACAATGGTAAAATTTCCGCTGTTATTTTTAATAAAATATTTTTGTCGTTTTCTCAATCCGACAATAATTCCGTTGTGGGGTCCACCAATGATTGTGTCGTTGTACGAATATTCCCTGTTAAAACGAATATTCCCCGACCAATCGAATATTATATAACAACTTGCGTACTTTGCAAAATTTATAAATATTACCCACAACTATAACATTATATCAAATTAACTCCATAATATTCAAAAATGATATTTATAAAAAATTCATCTTTATTTATAAAAGTTAGGGTCTTACAACGTAAATATGTGAAAGACCCGAACCACATTATTGAATTAGAACCGGACGAGATAGCAGAAGATTTAACGTATGAAGAGATACCTGTTAAAATCTTGGATAAGAAGGATCATATTCTACGCTCCAAGGTTATACGTCAAGTCAAAGTTTTGTGGAGAAACAACGATGTTGAGGAAATGACCTGAGAGTTAGAATCTGAAATGAAGTCAGGGTATCCTCACCTCATCGACATACCAGGTACGCACCCTAATTTCAAGGACGAAATTTCATAAGAAGGGGAGGTTGTAAGACCCCAACTTTTATGAATAAAGATTAATTTTTCTCGAAATATATTTTTGAATATTATGGTGTGGATTTGATATAATGTTATAGTTGTGAGTATTATTTACAAATTTTACAAAGTAAGCAAGTGGTTATATAATATTTGATTGGTCAGGGAATATTAGTTTTAATAGGGAATATTCATACGTCGGCACAATCATTGGTGCACCCCACAACGGAAGTATTATCGTAGTTAGAAAACGACATAATTATCTTTTTATAAAAATAACGGCGAAAGTTTTACCGTTAAACTGTTGAACTACCCGGTGGTAAAAGTACAGTAATACGCGTGGTTGCATAGTAGCACACGGTATTGATTATTGATGCTTACGTGAGAAGTCACTCAGTTATACTCAATTATTGCTACATCATATCTCTCATATTATTGATTCAATTATTGTCACATTATCATCTGCATAATATTTATTATTATTAAATCAATAATTGAGACGACAAAGTTATTCATATTATTATTTGCAATATTGACAATGTCTAGAAGTTCTGTTAAGGAGATGTTTGGTCACCTCATTGCGCGCCAATAAGGAGAAATATTTATCGGAAAGCTCCCTCTTTCTTGGGAACGACCTGGTTGTTAAATATTGTGAGTTATAATATTAATGATGAATAAGTTCGTGTTGATTAAAGATGAAATTGATAGTTCCATTGTGTTGGGATTATTAGTGTTAGTGGAAATCAACATTTATTTTGATAATAATTGATGTCTGGAGGTTATATTGACCAATCGGGTAATTAATAGGATAAATGAGAAATTAATTGCTATTATTTCACATGCTTATAACTATTTGTTCACATGTGTGTACTATTAATTCACATTTATGTACTATTAGGGGAGGTGGTGCAAGATTGATAATACTTGCCTAACTAAATTTAAAATAGAGGTCTAGATGAAGGTACTATACTGTAATTAGTTTTTTCACATGATTATACTATTAAGTTACATGAATGAACTATTAATTCACATTATTTACTATTAGGGGAGGTGGTGTAAATTTGATAATACTTGCAGGACTAAATTAAAAATGAAGAAAAAGAGGAATGTATTATACTATAATATTTCGAGCCCCAAAACGTACAATTATCGAAACTATATTTTCCTATAAATAGAAGCTCATTCTTCTTTCATTCTCACCAATTCATTAAGTCTCACAAGAGCAATTATTATAGAGAGAAATCATAGAGAAAAAGAAGAAGAGAAGTCTGCTACCTCACTATTTTAGTATCCAATTTCTTCTAAGGTAAGGGGTATTATTTATTTCGTATTCATGAAGAGAGTTATTTTTTTCAATACTCGTAAGGGTTGTTATTCTATTTTTTATTATTCTGTTGGAATAACTTGTCTGTGCGGTCTATCGCATGCCTAATGAATTATTTTGTTATTCCATTCTTTATTATTCTGTTGGAATAACCTGTCTGTGCGGTCTATCGCATGCCTGGTGAATTCTTCTGTTATTCCATTCTTTATTATTATGTTAGAATAATCTGTCTATGTGGACTACCATATGCATGGTGAATGATCCTTATTATTCATTCCTTATTAAATTGTGAAAATGATCTGTCTACGTGGATTACCGTATGGCGGGCAAAAATCCATTTGCAATTTCATATATTCTATTATACTCAGTTGGTTAAAGTTTTGGCTTCTATACTCCATGAAATTAATAGAATATCCTGGATATTTGTGCTTCATCTAGTATCTTTTCATGAAAATATTCTTTTGAGCATTCTTAAATTTTACTCCACAAAACAGTATCATTTTGACAATTTGGACGTTATTGATTTTTGAATAAATTAAATTATAAATCTTTACAAATTTATCCATGAACTTGTTTTATTGAATTCTTATATCATTGTCATCATTCTCATGTTTATAATATGTTGAAAGTCATATGTGGCCTGTAGTGCATAGATGGACTTGGATTATGACCAAAGATTATTCGGTATAATCATGACCGTAATGTTACAAATGATGTGGTAAAAGTCCTTATTGACCGTAATGCATTGATGGACAATTGTCATGATCATGACCATTGATGAATACACGAATATCCTTGGCCCGTAGTGCATGGATAATTTATGGTCGTGATACTAATGAATATCCTTGGCCGTAGTGTAGGGATGATGTGGCTTATTTATTAAGCTGAGTCTCTGCGATAAAAGTGATGAAAAACCTTTTAAATTATAGAAGATAGTAGATTTTATTCTCTACTCGACTCTTCTAATGGATTGCTTGTTCCGCTGCAGTTAAACTTGATGTTTGTTATATTTTATCAGTTTAACACTGTTGAATGCTAACGATAAATTATTCTGCATTATCTTAGTCATAATATTTCTTGCTGAGCTAGTTGAACTCACCCTTTCTTTCACTGTTCTCTTCAGGAAATGAGAATATAGCTGGGACGAGTCGGGGAACGGATTAATGGTCCAGATGGTTGTTTTAGTAGTCCTCACTATTCTATAAAATAGTGTGACAATAAATGTAATGAGGACACCATTAAGTGTGGATATTGTCTAGATGACAATATTCATATTAAAACTCTTAGATTATGTTTTGTCGTATTTTACACGACTGTTGTATAATTATGTTGTATTTGAATTTTGTACCATGTATTTGGCGACTCAAGATGGGTGATGTATACCTATTTTGGGGGCATCACATTTGGAGCGTAATTTTGGTCATCATAAATGTAACTCCCTGAAGAATCCGGGTGATACCCCCAATCTTGGTGATAGTTAGGCTCAGCATAGTTGTTGAGGTAATCACCACTATATGGTACCGGTTCAAAACTGACGGTGCATTGATGACTTGCATGATTGTCAGCACAATAATTGCAAGTAATTGCTATCCTTTGATTACGTTGGGCTACAACAATGTCCAACTTCTTCGAAAGTGTCTCAATTTGTGCTGATAATGCAGAGAGTGCCACGAGTCCATCAATCTCTGCTCCTCTTTGTTGAGTCATTCTTGTATACGGCCATTGATCATTAAATTTCGCCATGGTACCTGAAAAGAAAGGAAAAAAATAGAAAGAGAATTAAAGAAAATAAAAAAATATTTAAATTAAAACTAATTTGATAAAAATTAATATTGGCAAAATTATTAAACTAATTCTCCGGCAACGTCGCCAAAAACTTGTTGGGTAAAATATAATTGCGCACAACACGTAAGTATACGTGGTCAACAAGTAATAAAATGTAAGTAGAGTATCGTTCCCACGAGGAATTGTTTAATAAAAATCACCAAATACTAACCCGTAATTAACTCAATCTTGTTTAATCTTTGGTATTTGGACCAAGTTTGGAGCTGTGCTGCATAGTGCCTTTTGTCTACTGAGTGCTGACTACAGTGCTCGAGTTTTTGATGTTGCTGTGTGCTGGCAGTGCTTGATGTTTGCTAATTTTAATCATGTTAAGGTTTTGAATTATTATGTATTATTAATTTTAGAGATGTATTGACTTTCTTCTTTTGATTGTAATTTGTAATGTTGTAACCTGCTTAGTGTTAAGGTAATTGTTAAGTATGGAAGTCTTTCATTTCGGTTATTTACATAAATTCGGTTATTCGGTAATTCGATTAACAGTTCGGATACTAGAAATGTGTTAATTTCGGTTTTCGGTTATAACTGAATAACTTATTCGGTTCGGTTATAACCAAATGTTCACTCCTAATAATGCTAATAATAGAAACGATGCATTATGTTTGATTTTGAATTAAAAATAGTTGTACAAAGTAATATAAAAAATAGAAAATTTTAATTTAGAAAAAAAAGTAATTGGGTAAACGGGTCGATGACGGAGCGGGTATGAAATGGTGTTTTCGGCGGCAGGTCGGGTTTGGGGAATAACCCCATATTCACGGCACGGGTATGGGACAGTGTCCCTGATGCTAGGCCTACTCATGTCAGTGCCATTCTATCTCTTAAAATTGGATACGGTTGGCATATTAAAAGGACACCATATTTATATTTATAATGTTTAAAAATTACCATCTGATATCGTTTAATCAGGGGATTATTAAACCAAATCCCTATAGATGCAAGAGCAAGAGGGCCCTAAACCCAAACCCAAAACCCTACTTCTTCCACAGTAATTGCACAATTAACGAGCCGGCCATGAATTCCGTTGAAGAATCCAACGTAGGAATCACCTGCTTCATCTCTAAGCTTCCTGGATTTCGTGGCATTCTCAAGCAAAGGTATCTCCATTTCTCAAAATTCAATTTTTGAAAAGATTGAATTTTATTTTCATATTTGTTTTTGGGTTCAATATTTGCAGGTATTCTTGTGAATTTCTACGGATGCTGTTAGAATTTATTGTAGTTACATTAAACAAAATTTATTGAAAAGATTGAATTTTATTTCAATATTTGTTTTTTGGTTCAATTTTTGCAGGTATTCTGATTTTATTGTGAATGAAGTTGATTTGGATGGCAATGTTGTTCATTTAACATCCTTAGTAGCGCCAGCTGAGGTATAGTAAAAGTTCTATGCTTGACACTAAAAACTTTTTGCTTTAATTGTAGATGTTTTGATGATAATTTAGCCAATTTCTTGATGTGTCAGATTGCAGAGGAAAAAGAAATAAAGATAACAGATCAACCGGATAGAAGTTATGCTACTGAAATTGAATCATTTAGAGCTTTAGCTGGTGATTCTGATGCCGACTCTTTGAAAGCTTTTATAGATCAAATTAATTCCGGTTCTGAAGATAGTGTTGCACACATAACTCTTTCTCCAAGTTCTGATAAATCTCACCGGACAGTTTGTATTCCTTTTGCTTGTTGTTCATTAAAATTTTGTTATTGCTTTTTTCTGTTAAGGTTCTTATGACTCGTTAATTTTTTTTTTCTCTCAGGCAATGCATAATTTTTTCAAGGAGAAGCTGAAGTTCCTGGTTACCGACACTGTAGATGGACCAGATACCTCATCCAAATCTATTCGCGTGAGGTTGAATTCAGGTGGTACTACTGGCAGGGGTAGAAACTCCAAGAAACGAAAAGAGAGAGGTGACAAGTCTTATGATAGCAGGGGTTCCAACAATTGGCCAGAGCATCTTGGCAAGTTCCTTAGGTAGTGCTCAACAAAAGTTCTTTTTTTTTTTCCTTCCATCAAGTCAATCTGATGTTCAATATTCCCTACAGTGCACTATTTATGCTTCGAGCAACTTGATAAACATATTCCAATGAATCAATGGATTTAGTGGGAAATGTTGATGACAACATGAAGCCGGAAATAATAAAATTTTAAAACTATAGATTAAGAGAGAAATTGAGATTTTTGTTTTCTATTATTTCTAAGAAGGCAACTGCTTAGACTGGATAGAGTAGAAGGATATTTCAAAAAAATGTGGCTGATAGTTTAACATATTAAATTTGATCCGAAAGCTTTTTATTTCCTTTTTTGGTGTAGTCCTTATCTTACAGTAATATTATGCGGATGTGAGGTCTTGGGTTTACCGATTTGAATGTGTCATACAGTGACAGCGCTTCCTGTAATTCCTCTTTCTGGCAGTGATCAGGTCAAATTTCTTGATCCCGAGCTCTTCATTCTGTGGCTTCTGAGGGAATTGAAAGTAGGTTATACCTTTCATTTTATTGTTTGGTGGGCTGTTTTGGTAATTGCCTTTGGTTTATTTCCAGTATTTGGTCTTTGGCTAACTGTTACCAGAATGTGGCTACTGCTGTTAGAGTGTTCCAATGTCAGGCTAATCGGTTTCTATTTGTTTCCTGTCCGAATACGAGGCTCGTAGGATATTTGCTTTGGGTTCTAGTTCCAGTTTTGAGAAGGTAGCAGGAATTTTGTTCCGCTTGGTTGACTGGGGTCAGAATGTAGTATTTATGGGATTGCAGAGTTACCCTAGAAGATTGATTTCTGTCCTAGGTCTTCGTGTACATGGATGGAGTCGGGGGCTATGACAATCTTTTTGGGTTTTATAATTTTGTTTTTTAAGTATATCATTTAGAGGTATTAACAGATGTTAGGAAGTAATATTTCTGTCTTAATGTAAATAATGGTTTTGACTGATAACTTGTTTAAGAATGATAACAATTCGTTTTTTTTTTCTTTCAGTATAAACTGAAACGAGCCTACTTTTCCATACTGCCTCTGGAAATCAACTTAGGATTATAAAAAGAGAAAAGCTGGTTTGGTTCAAGGGCTGGATTGCTATTAGTTATTACCATATTTATTTCAAATAAGGATGGCGTATGAAATAAAGGCAAACTAGAATGATAGTACCCTCGGAATAATAATACACTTGGATTATAAAAAATACCCCAAAAAGGGGTTAGTACGAAACTCAAAGTGGTGATTGTCTTCTTAGTACCTGGACTATAGGAAAGGGATTGTGGCTAAAAAGTATTAATATCCTTCTATGTCTTGTGCTAACTGCCAATCTGCTATGTGGGTCAGCCTTATAATGGTATTTGCTAAATTTATACCCCTTATATCCTTCGATCAAAAGTGACATTCAAAAAGGAGTAACAATTCTTTTATGGGATTTCAACCAAATACGCTACGACACTAAAAACATGGGGTTCCATAGTACGGATTAATACATATCCCTTACCATTATTCTGCGTGATGGGGACAAGGGTTTTGAGACGAAGAACAAATATCACACAATAATCATCCAAGAGCAAGAGTTTACCTGTAGCTACACCACCTGCAATATCTAGATTCAATCTTCGACGGTACATGGAGATTAAAACTTCTTTAACCCAAGGAAATTCAGACCGTGTAACCAAACTGTAGAACATTGAAGTATACTCGGTTACATATTTACTTCTTTGTACCAACTCAGTTAACTGCAAATATGCTTGCTGCTTATAATTCGAATGTACAAAACGTCGTGTCAATGCAACTTTCATATCCTCCCATCTTCTCACACCTGTATATAAATTTCGCTGATGTTGATCCCACCAAATACGAGTTGTTCCTTTCAACTTTGCTTCAGCAAAGAAAAGTTTCCTTTCATCGGATAATTCATACCAACAAAAGAAGCTTTCCAAACTATGAATCCAATCGAAGAATGTCTCGGGATCATTATCGCCATTGAAATCTCCAACATCTAATTTTGCTCCTCTATCCACTGCATTCACCCTAAGATCTGGAACATGATGATTAACTCGTGGATTAGGGTCACACTACTGTATTCTCAGATGATTAAGATTCGGGATGGGGTCTTCAAAATTATTATTAGCATCTTCTTGTCCCTTATCTACGCATTCCGTGAGTACATCAACTTTAAGTGCTGTAATAGAGGCCTTGACATTTGCATTAAGTGTTGTGATTAAATCTTCAATTCTCTTGAGACACTCATCTTGTTGTAACATATAATTATCAAGCTTGGCATTGATTTCTCCAGCATTAGCCATGGTTCATGCAAATAAAAATATACTTTTTTTTTGCTCTAGGGACTTAAGTGCAGTGTCGACACCAGGAATTTCTGCTCTTTCCTATGTGTTTCTACTCTTTGTCTTTTGCTATGTTAATTTTATTTATCTTTCTTAAAAGGGTGAGATTTTAGAAAAGGACCGATATACATGTCGATGATTTGAAAAGATTGATTTTAATGGTTGGGCCGAATTAGACAGAGTCGCAGTTGGTATGAGTTTAAAGGGTTGTACCAACTCAACTGATTTTTAGAAATATTTTCGCAATATGGCCCAATATGTGGCTCCTTTTAATTGGTCTGGAACCTGAGATTCATAGAGTTCGGGGACTTGCTTAAGTGAGGAAAAGGTGTTAGGCACCCCCAACTTTCGTGAAACACGGTTACCGCTATTTTTTCATTCCCTAAGCATGTGCGTGTTGAAAGCTTTTGTTTTGAAAAGATACTTAATGCTTTATTTTGAAAGTAGTGTTATGCTTCTTTGAACCTATGTACAAATGGTTTGATTTACATAAAAGTTCATTTTTCCATTTAAAGCATATAAAAGTGATGTTTTGAAAAACTGTTTTTCAAACCCTTTTGCCAAATAGGAATCGAGGCCCTTTGATACTTCCAATTTTATTCATTTGATTTTATTTAAGATGCGAGACATTTTTGACAGTATTGAAATAAATATCTACAAGGGTCGGGCTTTTTATGGGCATGAAAGCCATCAAAGTAAGCCCGAACACCTACATACATGGTTCACTATTATGGGGCCTTAAATCCGGATACCGTTTTAAGGCCCAAGATTACATGTACATTGAATTGCAAGCTGGATGTACAACTTAAATAGGTCCATTATGGGAACCAAATCTAGATCCATTGATTGAATCATCGACATTATGGTTCTTAGGCTCACATGATATCATTTAAAAGCTTGCAAGACATATATTTAAACATAATATGTACATCTAACTTAAAGCTTCGCTAAACAAGGGATTTATTGATCAAATCCTTGTACGCGAGTAAACAAGCTTCCCGTTTCCTCTAGATACAGATCTAGGGTCACGTGATTGCTAAATATTTACAAATCTAGAAACTAAACTACATCTATCTAGATCTTAGCCATTCTAGCTCAAATGTTCAATTTTTGCAACTTTTGAATCGATTGAAAGCTAGATCTGGCTATCTAGGATAGATCTAGTCAATACACTTTAAATATTGACTATTTACACGAAATGAACTGTTAAAATCTAGATCTATGCACAACCAAGCAGTATATATATATACAACACTTATATATATATATATTAAAGCAGTAAATGAATACAGATCTGAGAAGACCTTACAATATGTCGCGAGAACTGCACAACGAATGACTAAAAGCTTTCAAGAACTTGATTTCAACCGGTAGAGACTTGATATAACAAAATTTATACGTATATAAATGTTTAGAACAGAGATTTACAGGGTTTAGAAGCAAGATCTAGCCTCTTTTACTCTCTAAACCGAACTCTCTCTCTAGAATGCTCTCTCTAGCTTCTTCTCTCCTCCAAATGAGCTGAAATTCGAGTATTTAAAGAGGAAAAAGGTGGGAGCCGCAGGTAGACCTGCGGTAGCCCTAAAGTGGGCCCTGTTTGCTCGGTTATTATGTCGCGAAGTCGGTTTTTGTGCTGTCTGTTGAAATAGCCATAACTCTCAATCCGGGAGGAGTTAGGAGACGTGCAATATCAATCCGGAAAGCTCTTTCCTATATCTTTGCAATGATATATTATTCACCCAATTCTGAGTTCAGGAAGGCAGAGAAAAAGGGGAAAAACCATCCCTAAGTAAATGCCAGCTAGCCATTCGCCTTGATGTGCGCTGGGAAAATCTTGTTCCTTTCAATTCGAGAATAGTTGGGAGAGGTGCCATATCATTCTGGAAAGCTCTTTTAGAGGGCTATGCAATGACATTGGGCTTGACCATTTCCGAATTCGTGAAGATGAGTCCATGACCAGAATAGCATCTTCAAGGTCTCCGTAGGAAGTCCAATGATCCGTCTTGCGCAGTTTGCACTCGGAATTGCTGCGGTGGCTCTTGTGACCTTATCTGCTGGATGATTGTTTTCTATGTTGTGTTTAGCAAAATGATATCTTTGCCCTCCCTCGGGGTTGTCTCCATGGTTGAAGTGGCAGTTGCTGTCCCTCGGGGTTGTCTCTAGAGTGAAAAAAGATGCTTTTGCCCTCCTACAAGGTTAGTAAAAGGAAAGCAAAATTTCGAGTGTTTACATTCAGGAAATATAAAAAAAGAGGGACTGAACTGAAACGGTTGAAACTTCAGGGGCTGAAATGAAAGAAAATAAAACTGCAGGGACTGATGTATAATTTTAGGGGTATTTTTAAAATTTTAGAAAACTTAAAGGACTAAATTTAAAAATTAATAAAACTTTGGGGTACCTAACGGTAATTATCGAGAAGATATTTGATCAATACGGAATCTTATAGTATTTACTTTTCCAAAAAGAGAGACAAAAGCTATTTTACTCCTTTTCCAAAAAGAGAGTGACAGAAGGAAGACAACTTCACACAGATAGACGGAAAAGAGAGAAAAAAAATAAAAATCTTGAAGGGAATATAAGGCTGCAAGAGGCGTTGGCGGCAACAAGAGGATGTGGCGCAAGGAGTTGATCTATTTCTGCTTCTACTTCTTCTCCTCCCCTTTTTTTTTTGGAACAGAAAAGAGTGGGCCGAGTATGGGTTTTGACAGTGTGTTTGGGATGATACGTGGCCTAATTCGGGACTGTTATAGGTTTTGTCTGCAGACCTGTAGAAGGAGTGGAGGTTGTAATTTGTGGATTATGAAGGTTAACTATGATAGTACGTTGTAGGCGATGACGATGTTACGTTTTGGGTTTGGGAGATGGTTTAGGGTTTGGGTAAGGCTTTTTTTGGCTGGTAGTTTTTTTTTTATGATGATGGGACAATGATTTTGGGACAGAGGTTGAGGTGCTGAAGGTGGTTTTGAGATTTGTCTTTGATACCAAAAATGATGGGGATGGGGGTTTTGAGACGAAGAACAAATATCACACAATAATCTCATACACAATTCAATCAATTCTAATAATTCAATACCTCCAAATAATGAAGTACATCACTATATATAATACTCTTAAACAACTTTCCTAACCTAAATTGGACTCTAATACGACAACTACAAATTAAAGAAACTAATTAAAATACAACTTCTAATTCATATAGGCTTCCAAAGCCTTTTTTATTGTTCTAACCAACTTTCACGGACTCGTCTTGCATCATTGCGGATTTATAAAACCCCCTTTTCAATCATTGAATCAAATGGGCTCTAATAGCACAGTTACAATTGAAAAACCTTTCAACATTTTTCGTAACCGTCTCTAGAGACGGGACATTAATGAGAGCCTTATCTTTGTTTTGATCTACTAAATATTAGCTGTGTTTAAGTGGAGGTAGTTTCTTTGGTCAACGCCTTCTAAGTTATTGTCACCATTTTACAGGTTTCATCTGTACAAGGAGAACAAGGATACACAAGAGGCAATAGGGCTGATAGGAAAGATGCTTGGCATTCAGGTATTTTTGCGGCAATTGTGTTTTGGAAGGCATATATTTGATCTGTATGCTGATGTGACTATGAATAGTGGATAATCCAGCATTCTAACCTCTCAATAGGTTAAGGTTTAATTGCAGATGCCTGCAGTCTTATTAATATTGTTAGTGGGTTATTCTGCTTTATATTATGCCTTTGTTGCTTATAGCTATTTATTTGTAGAAATTCATTGTTGAGCAGCTGATGTTCATTTGGAAGTTACTATACTTGTTGAGTATGTATCTTTGAAATTTATTATTTTATTTAACAGCCACAGTCATTTGGATTTGCTGGGACAAAAGATAAGCGCTCTATATCAACTCAAAGGGTATGTTATATTTTTCATTTTGTTTATTATCCAGCAATGAGAAATTTTAGTTATTCTGGCACTACCCGGTTGGAAATATTTCAATTAGGAATTCAAGTAGTAGAATTCTAGAACTTACGTTTCACCAACAAGTTTTCAAGGTTGTCTTCAAGCTCTGATGAAATACTTTTTAAGGATGCAGTTTTTATTTAGAATGGATATCTAGACATGTTGCTTTCTTCAAGGCACATTCCGTTATGGCATTTGTAACAAGCATAACATACTTAATTTAGTGGTGCAGAACATTCTGCTGTGGCATTTGTGTATTTTTCCTTCAAGTGAGAAGTTGTAGCTTAGGGTCCACTTCTCTATTTTTGATATTAGTTGCAAAAAACGTTGTTTGATAACTGTATTTGTTTCATGAAACTGGGAGCAAAAAAGGGAAAACAACAAAAACTTGCTTCCTTCAATTTTTGGAACATGCGAAACCATTCAAAGTGAGTGATGTAGAACAGGTTTAGAGTGTTAGAAATAAAGTTTAAGATGAGAAAGAAGGGCTGAGAGTACCTATTCCCTTCCCCGCAGAGGACTGGTAGAGAAACACAAGTGCGAAGCAAAAAGCTTTCATTTCAAATCAATTCATAATTCCAGTCTCTAAAATAATGAAGTATTACAATGCTTCAATAGTTTTATCTTTTTCCCTTTAAATATGCATTGCAATCCCCAAGATTATGTAGACTATTGATTATTGAAGTTGAACGAGTTATATTTCTTTTGTTTGTGAGTGAGTGAGTGATCTTTGCAAAGCAGATAGGCTAAAATCTATCTATTTTTTTAACTGTTTTACATCTTTCAATTATGTTGTCCAGCGTCTGCTTTGTTTCTACTGATATAGGTAATTAAGAAACCAGACCTGGAAACATATTACCTTCTCTCTCCGTGTGTTTAGCTCAATCTTTTTGTGGTATTCCTTTTCTCTTTAACATGATTAGAAATCATCTCCAAACAGTGTTCATGTTGAAGGTACTTTTTTCATGCATTGTGCAATTGATTAGCATATTCTAGTGGATGGTTGATTAATAATGAGGTTAATGACTGTTGCTTTTTGTTTCCTTTTAATATTCATATTGTAGGTTACGCTTTATAAGTTGCGTGCGAGTAGATTAGCTGCTCTTAATGAACGATTAATTGGTATCAAAATTGGTGACTTTTGGTAAGGTCAATGAATTTACAAATTTTAGTTTTTATTTCATAACTTAATAACGGTGCACGAAGATGTAACTGTGATTTTGTACAGCCATGTCAATGAAGGTCTTCTTCTTGGACAGCTCTATGGAAACAGATTTACAATTACATTGAGGTAAGATTGATCTACAAATGATTTCAGTTCTTGTATTTTAAAATTACTAAATACAACGTATATGTTTAGTTATGCTCAACTTTATATAGAATTTACTTATGAGTTTCACATGCTTTGGAAGGGGGGTGATTGCGGATTCTGATGAATCCGTAAAAGCATCAGCAGATGGCTTGGAAAAGCATGGATTTATCAACTATTTTGGTCTACAAGTACTCTCTTGATCAACATTATGCTTTTATGTTAATGTTCCCCCTTTATATTTCAGAATAGTTTCTTAGAGTTGATGAGCTCAAATTCTACCATTTTTGCTTTCTTTCTTTGTTAATTGTATGAATTCCTTTAGACAATTTACTAATTTTAACCATGCTAGAATTTTCTATTATATTTATAAAAGAAGAAATTTTATTAGAAAGAAGAGAGAGTACAGCAGGGAGGACAGTGACGAAGATTTTTAATCAAGCGTAGCTAGCAAATCTCTATGCTAGAGCTTGTTAGTTGACTACTATTTTCTGAATGGTTCATGTGAATGCTAAAGACGATGTTTCTTCTATAAATCTATCCTTAGAATATACGTAAGAGAGCCTTTATATAGGCTAAGACAAAAGCTATACATGATTAGAGATCGACTACTAGGTGCTCTGAAGGGAATATTCTGAACTACATGATGCTCAACCTACTTTATTTTCCCTGAAAGAAATTTTTGACGGGTTCCATTGATTTCTTGGGGGTTGTAGTTCTCAAAACTTAAGGTTCGTTTGGTAACTGTTTCTACTTTTATGTTTTTGATTCCTATTTTTGTTCTCATATATTTATGCTTTTATCTACTTTCATTAGTGAAAACAAAAATCAGACAACGTTGTTTTATAATTTTATTTTAATGCAAGTTTTATTTAGAGTTTAAAATTTTGTTGTTAACAAGGTTCAATGCTTGGACTTCATTAAAGTTGGAATGGCTCCTTGTGTTGCCAAAATTGAAAGAACAACTTTTTTGTGTTTTCACTTCTTTGCTGTCAAAGTGGATTTTACCAACACTTTTTTCAAAGTAGAAACAGTTACCAAACACTATTTTTTGCTTCTGATTTCAAAAAAATAAAAGTTGAAACAAAAAATTGTAAGCACAAACAATTACCAAACAGACCCTTGGTTAATCTATTTTCTAAGGCGATTCTAGCTTGGATTGGGAGTCTTCTTTCGTGCACTTTGTAATATCCTGTTTCTAATATTGGGGTGCTTCCTTGTATAATAATATGCAAAGCATGTATATTTGTTTTGCCACCTTTTCCCATTTTTTAATACAATATTTTATCTCACAGATAATAAATTTTAATATACACTTTCAATGATATCAATTATGATAGTCTGATTTATGGCTAAATGTTATTTTATTCTAACTGATCAGAGATTTGGAAGCGGTTCAGTGCCAACTCACCTTATCGGAGCTACCTTATTTCGAGGAGAGTGGAAAGCTGCAGTGAGCATGATCCTTGATCCAAGAGAAGGGGATATCCTTTTATTAATTTCAACTTCTCCAAAAAAAAAGAAAAAAGTAAACATAAAAAACTAATTGCTTGTTTATTATACCATACTCTGAGTCAGATATCCTCTTGCATATTGTTTTGTGACTTCTGATATATCTTCAACTAGGTAAGTTATTTTTCTTAACTAAGATGTTGGAACACAAAAGGACTACATAAGAGAAGTACGGGAATATTACAAAGAAAGTGATGATATTGAAGGGACCTTGAAGCAATTACCTCGCCATCTGGTTGCAGAAAGAGCTATAGTAAGCTGAAACTATCATGCCTTTTTTTCCTTTCTATTTTGATACATTATGCAACCTTGAGTCTTTGTGGAAGACTAATTATTAAATATTCATCATTTTGTTATACTACCTCTCGCAATAGTTTTACTTCTTGACCTCCTAACACGGGTATGCATGCATGGTTTGTTTTTCTGTAATTCTTGTTGAAATGTGTTTGTTAAATTTGTTTCCGGGTAGACATTATTAGATCCCTATGCAAACTTGTTAAATGATAAACTGAATTTGATGTTGTACTCTTGTTTAATAAGCCTCCCATTTTACTGCCATTGCAACACATTTAAGACTTGTCATTTAAAAGCGTTAACATGTGTTCTTGTATAAAATCTTCTCATTTAAAAGCGTTAACATGCGTTCTTGTATAAAATCTTTCACATGTGTTGCACAACAGTTCCTCGTCAATCTTATGTTTTGACATAAAATAGACTAAGAGGGGGGAAAAGATGTATTAACATACCTAACCATTCATATATGCCAGAAGACTCTTCTGGGCAGCCAAATTTACATATTTGAGTGGAATTTATCTCACATTTTCAATTAACTATATGAGTTCCTTCAACCCTTCAGGTTTTTACTCGAAAACCAACATTATTTTGTGCGTAAAAGACTTGGGGTCCTTGCTTTTAAAAATGAAAAAAAGAGAGCAGAAGATAGTCTTGAATCCTTACAGACACTTCAACTGCTAGTTCATCTTGAATAATTCACGGCTTATTTCTGACAAAAAATAGACTTGATGATCCAAAAATTGAAATTTACATTTTCTTTCAATATAACCCACAAGCTCTTTTTTTCCTTCAATTAAACCTATTAACTTTAATAATTAGACAAAAAGTGCCATTGAAGTGAACCATGGTTAACTAATATGACACATAAGCATGTCTAGCTGTCAAGAAGATGCTTGTTTGGACCTAAAATGAGAAGGGAAAATTGTAAATAACCATTTTTCAAAATTAAAAAATTACTTTAAAATAGTTTAACTAATTAACATTTAAAACAATTTAGAGAAAACAAATTTATGTTATCTTCCCAAAATGAAACCCTAATCTTAATCCACCACCACCACGAATTACTATTGTAAATCCCCCCGTAAATTCGTCGACATCAACATCAAACGACATCCAATTTCTTCCCGATAAATCTCCATGTCTTCTTCGATCGTTTCTCTCCCACCATGTCACTGCCCCACACCAAAATCCCAGTGATTCAAGAAGATTCATCGCTGTCGGAGCAGTTGCCAAACCCGTTACCTGTTGCTGGCTTGGGTTTGATGTAGCAGGATGGTGGCAAGGCTAGACGGCGGCACGGCTAGGCTAGACGGCGACGAGGCTGCTAAGTTTGTTGATTTTTAGTTTCTGTATTTCTTTTATAAATTAATTGCATTCAAACTAAAATGCATACTATATCTCTCTTTTCTCGATGTGCTGGTGAAAT
Source organism: Panax notoginseng (assembly GCA_016801055.1). Taxonomy (NCBI): domain Eukaryota; kingdom Viridiplantae; phylum Streptophyta; class Magnoliopsida; order Apiales; family Araliaceae; genus Panax; species Panax notoginseng. The sequence continues at coordinate 72,579,206 of CM029017.1, read as the reverse complement.
ATTGTTTTAATTTGTTGATGTAAATTATTGTTTTAATTTTTTTGAGTAAGTACTGTTTTTGATTTTTGGGTGTATGTATTGTTTTTTATTTTTGGGTTTAATTCATGGTGGTTCAGAGAAATGGAGGTAGGAGGAAGAAGGTGGGGAAAGGGAAGGAAATGGTGTATTCTGTTTTACAGAGGAGAGAGAGAGAGATGGGAAAATAATTTATCAATTCTTTATATATATATTTATGTTTGTGATTTTTTTGTATAATTTTTTAAAAGTAAATTAATGTCAACAAAAAGTAATTATAAAATAATTTATTTTACACATCATATGCCATGCATTATGCCAACTCATCATTGGTTAATTATGGTTCATCATTAGTTAGTTTCAAGGGCACTTTTTACCCAATTATTAGAGTTGAAAGGTTTTTTGTGAAAAAAAGAGAGCTCATAGGTTACATTGAAAAAAAGTGTAAAGTTCAAGGGTTTTTTTGGGTCATTATGTCACAAAAAATATGTACTTAGGTTATAAGCTATCTACATGCTTTATGAACAATCACATATATTAGCTTATTGTCAAGCATGACATGTGCACATTCGCAACAAGTTTTTAGAGCAATTGGTAGTTAGCCTCATAATAAATCTCTAGTTTCATATATTTCATGTTCAAATCTTCCTGTTGCATTTTATTTTCCGTTATGTTTGTGAAAACTGAAAATTAGACCTTGTTATAGTTGTTCATTAGGATGGACCTTCATTTTCCTCCCACGTGTAATTGGAGGTCCCACATGAATGGAAATGTTTAGAGCATGATGTTTATTGCTATGATAATATTTTAACAACTTTAGCTTTAGAGCAAGTGGCAATCTAAGTTTACAGAAATATAAATAGAATTTTTGAGTAACTTGAACCACAATATTGCTCAATAGGTGCAACACTATTTGCAGTATTCTAAAAACTCCCACCTAGGTCCGCTTAATCCCTGCATAGACGCTAGGCGATGGGTCCTCTGCCGCCTAGATTTGGCTAGGCACCTAGGCCCCGTTTAGGCGGAATCAGACCCTACAACATTGATTTAATAAAGAATTTGAATCTCTACAATACTTGAATTGAATTTATTAAGCCTTAAAATATTATTATTTTTTTAGTAATTTTTCATGTAACATTATAAAAGTTACATTTACTTTTTGCTTTGTGTAGTATAACAAGTATATATAATAGCAAAATAAATAAAGGAGACCACTTAAGAATATGCCTAGACTGCCTAGGGCACCGGCGTCCCCTCCGCCGCCTAGGTTTGCCTAGTTTTAGAAGACTGACTATTGTCGTTTTTATGCTTTCACATAATATCTCAAACGCATTAAATTTAAGTAATGTTTTGAAATTTCAGAACAATTATGAATCCATGATCTCTCTTCTCAAATTCCAAGTCTATCTTCCATATAACATCTTTGCAGTATAGTTGAGAAATATTTTGTAATATCACACAATTATTCAATCCATGATCTCTCTTCATTACTGTCAAGTTTTTATTCCTAAAAGCTCTTACAAGTGGCTACCATAACATTTGATACCTTGACTTGTTTTATTTGAGAAACTTCTGTCATTTCTTTTGAAACTCTGGTTGTCAGTCTCCTTCACATTATCAGTGTAGTTGAATCTTGTTATTCCTTAAATTCTATTACTTTTGGTCTATTTGTTTCTGGTCTACAATATGATAACCTTTCCTAACATTAGCTCACCACAGCCATTAAGATATTGTAACCTGTATTGTTCTGCCTCCCCTCCCCCGCTTTTTCGTCCCAACATAGTGTTTCTTACTTTACAAATAGATATGCTAGTTAGGTGCCTCTGAAGTTCACGTACTGCTTGTACTAAAGCTATATGCTATCCTTACGAATCTCATTGTACATCGTTTCCTTTTAGACCGAAAACCACTTTTAACCAATACCACATTTTAATCGCAAACAACTACATCATATTACCAAACACCAACTTTCAGCTTCTCTGGAACCTTCCAATTTAACTAGCAAAATATGATTTCTTGTATGGCAGGTACTTATTAATTGCTTTTCAATATCTTGTTGAAGTGCTCGCATTTTCTGGTTGAACATTTTGAATTATAATTAGTTTCTAGTGTACATGACTTGATACCTTTCAACCTGATCCAGCTACAGTGTTTGAAGAAATCTCCTGGGAACTACTTACTAGCTCTTAAGGCCATACCTAGGACCCTAAGAATGATGTAAGTAATCACTCCTGTAGCAATAATGCAATATAAGTCTTTTTGTTTCTGATTTTTAAATTATCCTTGCAAATTAAACATGTAATAATCACCTTCTGGTAGTTCTCAGTAAGCTATGTATAGTCTACTGTCAGTATAACAAACCTTTATTTACTGGCGACATAATCCTATATGAGTCCATGATTTTTGTTTTACCATGTTTTTAGTGTTAATATTAAGTCATAGACTCGTTCGTGTTACTTTGTCTTATCGGTGGCTCAACCAGTGTTACTTTGCTTACCCCTGTAACCACAACCAACAGCTACATATTCACTACTCATAATTTTAGATAACTTGTCCCTTTGCCATTCACTATGTGCCCCACCTACTAGTGATTGAAAGTTGGATAGTGCATTTATTCTACATAGACGTATCAGTATATTGTTCACCCTTGTACTCTATTCACATTTCAGTATGACCTTATAGTTCTTGCTTTGTTATATGGACTTCTGTCTTCCACCTAGGCTTAACATGTCATGACAAGACCATCATGGGTATGAAACCTGAGATGGAACATAACTGCTTGAAAACAACCCAGCAAGTGAAGAAGAATACTTAATTTTTTTTTGTTTTTGTTCCCTTTCTTTCTAATTATTCATTGATGATTTAGGGATTTCTGAGTTTTTTATGGTGTCAACTATCATTTGAGGTTTGCGGGCTGGGCTTAACTTTGGCTTGAATGTTATGTTAATGGTGGTAAATTTTAGGTACTGAATGAAGCTGAGATTTTATTTAGGAAGGTTGTTTAATCATTTCGCACTTTTTTCAAAATTGAGTGTCAGCAGAATTGTTACAAAAGCAGTTTTGTGAAGGAAGATGGCTCCATGATTAATGAGATGGTGGTGGTAAATGGGTTACTATACTGATAAAGTCAATATGTGCACAAGTATCTGCACGCATATGCTTGGTTATTAAATTGGCATGGCGCTTAGCTCACTTATATATACACATGGATACTGATGCAAAGCAAGTTGAAGATATCTTTTGATTCTTTTCGCAAGCACTTGAACATCCTAGAAAGAGTAAACAGATACAATAGTGCTACTTGTGGTTGTAGTGTGGTTTCTTTACGTGTTTTTCTAAGTCTCGAAGGTAACATGGTTCTTTAGGTTTTATGGAAGATGGTTCCGTGATAAATGAGATCGTAGTGATAAATAGGTAATAATAGAGATGAAGTCAATACAAGCACTGCAACCATATGTACACATACACCTGCACAGAACGTTGGCGCAGTGGCGCTTAGCTCACTTATGTATACACATGCATATTAATGCAACAAAAGTTGAAGATATCTTTTCGCAAGAACTTTAACATCCTAGGAGTAGAAAAAAGAGATCATGAAGATATCATTTTGCTAGAACTTGAATATCCTAGGAAGATTAAACAGAGATCATAGAGCAATTGTGATCTCATTGTGGTTTCCTTAGGTGTTTTTCCAAGTGTGCGAAGGTAATGCAGTTCTTTAGGTGTTTTAAGTTATTATTTTAGTACTATTTGATTTTTAGTTTGATTTATTTTTCTATTAGTATATTAGTTTTAAGCATAACATAGCTGATTCCTTTAATCTTCTCCCTATTTTATAATTCATTTGAATTTTTTCAATGTTCTAAACGTGCTTCTAGTCCCAAGCATTGGGCAGAATCGGTCATCTACAACCTCAATTTGGTCCAATTTTTGATTATTTTTATTAGGTCATGACCTTTTAATTTTCAAGTTTATAATTTAAAAATACATTTCATCCTAATTTTTTCTTTGATTTTTATAATTCATTACATTTTCTAATTAACAGCTCTAAAGTCAAAACCAATTCATTAGTTTTTTTCAGTGCTAAATGAACTTTACCAAAGATTGTAGATTTGAAATTAAAAATAGAAGAATTGTCCAAGTAACTGCTACAAATATGAATTTAAAATAATGACTAAAGGGTAGTTTGATAACACTTAATGGACACTTAATTTGGAATACTTATTTGGTCAGATTCATAGACTTTAAAAACTTGTTATTAGACAAACTTAAGTGGATAAATATATATATTTTTTCTTTCAAAAAGTTACTCCTCCCTAGCTTTTTCAGTCAGCCAGTTACTTGATGACAATTTTAACGAAAATATCCTTGCTTACAAAACTTGCAGGTTGAATGCCAATGGTATACTAACAGGGGTTAACTGCATATCTGACCTTGAAGTATACACCCTTTTACTCCCATCTCGCTACCCAGAGGTTTTAAAGCTCCCATCTCGCTACCCAAAGTAACAATATACTCCCGATATGCACCCTTGTGAAAAATCCTGCCAAAAAAACTACCGAAGTGGTCATGTGCTTCGGGCATGTGCATATAATTACAGTTGACCGTATATATTTTATGTTTGACCGTATTAAAAGTATTTAAATACTAATATAACACTAAAAAGTTTTGTATAAATGCTTTATAAATAAATAAAAAATTATATTTTTCTTATCTTTATCATCTTCAAATGGATTCCAGAATTCCAAAAACTCAAATCATCTTAAATTTGAAGATCAAAGTATGTAAATTTATAAATCAATTTGACAATTCCACGACCCATAATTTCAGAAATCTCAACACCCATAAATTCCAAACCACAGTCAATATACACCAAATAATTCAATAGTAAAACATGCAGAGATTTGAATTTTGTGTAAAGAAAGAAAAGAAGAATAATCTACACATGCTTGGTGATTAGAAGACCTAGGAGCAAATCTTTTCAATTGACGAGCGGTGACGCGATTAAAGAACTCTAACAATGGGAGAATAGCACCAAACCCAAAAAAATCCAAGAAATAAACACATAACAGAAATACAAACCCAAACAAGAACCCTAAATCCATAAATCATTAAAAAAAAAATCAAATCCATAACTTTAACTACTAAATCTAGTGTTTGTGATTGAACATTCATCACAAACAAAAAAAATACCCACATCACTTACCTGGTTCAAATGGCCAAAGCAATTAAGATGCACCCGATCATGTCGTTTTTCAATAACAAATGGTGCATCAATACCAATACATGTGGGAGGATCAAACCCATATCGAACCAGATCAAATCCAACTCGAATTTAGTCTAATTAACAAACTGAATATCTAGCACCAAGCGTAAAATCAAACTCAAATCGAGCCCTTGATTTAAGCATCCATGGTGATCGAGACAAAAGCCAGTCGCATCAATCGTAAATTTGGGTTTGAACCTTCTAGATCTTTCACAAAAATTCATTATAATTCAAGGACCCTTGGGTTGATAATGAAAATGAAGATCAAATGAAAATGAATGAGATGAAGATGGAGATTTTCACTCTGTTTTGGTTTGATGAACGAAATGAGATGGAAACTATTAATATGCAATTTAGTTATATAATTGCATATTTTTACCCTTTATTTTGTTAATCTAGTATTTAACATGTATTTTTATAACTTAAATAGTAAACTATATTTAAATATTAAATTAGGACACATGGTCATTTTTCGGCAAAAAAATTGACCGAAAATCTGAATAGGGTCCATAGTGGTTACTTAACACTACTTTCAGGCTGGATGAGAGCTTTTAAACCCCAGAGGACGAAGTGTAAAAGGGTGTATACTTCGGGGTTCGATATGCAGTTAATCCGACTAAGAAAGTATCTTATATACAATGAAGGAATTTATCCTTTTTAAATTACTCACATAGTTTAAAGTTCTAGTATTTAAATCATTATGTTGTTGTTGTTGTTATTATTATTATTATTATTATTATTATTATTATTATTATTATTATATATTTGCTATGCATGTTATTTTAATAATTATTTATACATTTGAAATTAATTGTATTAAATATTTTTATTATTATGTTTATATATTTTTAATTTATGTAATAGTATATTGAAATTAATGTACTTCATATATTAAAATTATCATATTAATAAATGTTCAAAATTTATTTTGTAATTTTATGGTAAGATTAAATATTTTATTAAAGATATGTTGAAAAAAGTTCAAAGGGTTAGTGGTAAATCCCTCATCTAGTTTCTTCAAATAAATAAAATATCAAACAGGTTTACTCATTCAATGTTTTGTTTTGGAACACAACCTCTACTTTATTCAACTCATTCAGAAAAAATTAATTATTCACACATTTTCATTTAGTTTTATCAAACCCTTAATAGTGGTTACTGTGGTTTTATTGAAGGATTTGAAGATTGACAAATTCTTGAAATATATTATGTCTTATAAGATTGTTTCTTTTGGTAATTTTTCATGTACAATTTAGAATATGTCTTATAAGATTGTTTCTTTTGGTAATTTTCATGTACAATTTAGAATATTTATCTTTAATATATGCTTTATAGTATATGCAAAAATACAATAAAAATAAATAAGATCGCTTAGTTGCTTGTATCCCTTCCACCGCTTAGGTCCATCTACTGATTTATAGAATATTGGTTTTTAAGCTACTATTCAATGCAAATTAGTCTTTTTAAGTTGTAATATTCCGAATATAAGACTTGTAATGTAACCTTATATGATTAATAAAGGACGTTTTTGTGATTGAAATTATGTGTTATGTAGTATAGAATTTTTGTTTTAAACTTAACTAGGAAATAACTATTCATAAAAAGGCTAAATCACTATTCAGAAAAACGTAAAGTCAACTTTGGGAAAGTCAACTTTTTGACTAACCGGATTAGTTAGGAAACCTAACTAGAAGACTATCTCGAAAGTAAATTAAGTTCGATTAACCAAACTAGGTGGAATTTGGTTAGTATGTAGAGAAAGTAGGGATATTTTGGTCATTATGGAAGTATGTAATACTTACAAACTTGTAAGTATTGATACTTGCTTTGAAGCTTTAGTCACCAAATTGAGTTTTACTTGCTTTAATGTGTTGTCAAGCTTAAGATAGTGAGATGTGGCTTATTAATTTGCTTGTGGTGTTGGCTTGTTTTAAGAGGTGAGATGTGACCTCATTTCTTGCTTGTGGTGTTGGTCACTTTGGTTGGTTGTGGTTAGATGATCCTTATGCCCTAGGTCTTGCATGCCTATAAATAAAAGCCTTATGCCATGTTATTTTCCTTCACCAATTCACAAGAATTATAAGAGAGAACTATAGTAAGATCAATTGCTAATTGAAGGAAGGAGTTTAAGGTCTTGCTTAATGAAGTTAAACATAAAGCTTGCGACGAGGTTGATCGAAAGATGCAAAAATTAGCGTAAACTATTGAAGCGAAATTACGCAAGTTTTTCGGACTATGTGCAAGTTTTTCGGACTATATGCAAGTTTCTAACTGTTTTTATGTGCAACGATTATAAAACTATTTTGAATTTCAGTTGTTGTGTGAAGTTAGTTGTGATATGCAAATTACTTGTATAACTTGAGTATTGTGAACTCTGTAACTTGAGGATTGTGAACTCTATAATTTGGGCAGTGTGAACCCTATAACTTGGACAGTGTGAACTCTATTATCTGTATAAACTTGAGAAGTGTGAAATGTGTTTTCTGCTAGACTTGCTGAGCATGTGTGTTCTTGCAAATAAAATCTTATTTGCCGTTAAAGAAGAGTTACCAACATAATCTGGCAATAAAGAGAAAGTGAAAGAAGAATAGTTAGGTCAAGAGAGATTATTATTGTTGTCTTCTTTTCATGTAATAAAACTTATAGTTGCAATAATTTTGGATATATGATTAAAAGAGTTAGAAATTATTATAAGAATGTATTGTTTTTGTACTGTACATTTAAGCTAGTAGATGTAAGAGTCATCTAATTATGCTAGATTAATATTATTGACAATGTCTAGAAAGTTCTGTCGAGGAAACGGGTTAGATTATCTAATTGCGTACCAATAAGGAGAAATCCTTATCGAAAAGCCCCCTATTTCTTGGGAACTGACTGATTGCTAATATTAAAAGTCTAGAATAGATAAATGGTGCTGAAGTTGAGAAGAAGGTTTAATATTGGATTGGAGTATATGAATTACTCAGAAGAATGTAGTGTTGGAAAGTTGCATAATCAATGTATTAGAATACGTCATGAATTATATGATTTTGGTATGTAATAAAAAATTGTAAAGTATACTATTCTGGGATAAGATTATGTTGTAAAGTTTTAAATAAACGAGTTTTTACCAAGTATATTGTTGGTGAATGTTATGGAAGATGATGATTGGTACGCATAAGATCCGATGTGGAAAGCACTCGGATTTTGGGGCGTTATAGTTGTCAAGGGATGAGTTATTTTGCTTGCTTTGGAGTTCTGCTGTGGCGCTTTAGGGTACCTCTGTGACAGATTGCGGAGTGCTGAAATTTTAGTGTTTTTTTTGTTCTTGCTTTTCACGAGTTTGCTGAGGGTGGGCTTCCTGTTCCCCCAATTTATTTACTCTCTTTTCTATTAATAAAATTTCTTCTTTATAAAAAGATTGTCATTCATTTGAAGATGGATAAAGTTTAGTTGTGTAGTTAATTTGATTGCAAAATAGTTTTTTAACAAGACATGCATTCTAATTAGGAATAACAGTTGTCTAGGAGTAATGATATATATATATATATATATATATATATATATATATATATATTAACCAACGAAAATGCAGTAAAAGATATTGAAACACATTAAAACATCATCCATGACATCACCCAAACAATATGCACCAACCATCACACTCCATAAACAGAAATTGAACACCATGTGTTGGGAAAACAAGCCAGAATTCCATCTTCCACTCTTGTCGCTTCTCTGGAGAAGCCTTCGTTGAAAATCTACTTCTCGCTACGAACAAAGAGTGGATTGAGGCCCCTACTTGAGATAATACACCTTATATACCTCCCTATCCCCAAAGTTGCAGCCCCAAGGTGTGCAATTTCCCTCTATACCATAGTTGTCGCGGCGCCACGGCGAGTCATGACGCCACGGCGAGTCATGGCGGTAGCCGACTGCCTGGACGCCTAGGAGGCAAGGCGACCGCCATGGCGTCCGTATGGCGACAAGTCGTTTACAATGTGCAATTTATATATTATTTATTTTACTTAACAAGTATATTGACAATAAAATTTCATATACATTAAAACTCAAAACATAACACTATGGAATAACATTAAATGCATAATTATGTAAATACTTAGCAATAACAATCCAAAAACAAAACACTTGATATTAAAAATTAGTAAAAGAAATGAAGAATTCAACAAACACCACATAGAAAATAAAGTTGCAACCAACCATCACATATATGTAGTTTGATAAAGATGTGTCGAATCCGATTACTAATAAGTTTTTTAGGGTTTTATTTCCTTTCTCCCTGGTTTTTAATCAATGGGTCATGGGTTTGTAATCGATGGGTCATGGGTTAATGGATCAGAACTGTAAAATACTTTGATTGAGCCAGAGCTGCAAAGGCGTGCAGCATGGCATCTCAAGGCGTCCAAGGCGTCCCAAGGCGCACGCCTTAGCAGCTCCACCTCAAGGCGCCCATCGCCGTATCATTTTTTCATCGCCTGGGCGCCTTAACAACTATGCTCTATACCTCCCATTATAACTGAAGGTTGACACCTGCCGTCAAAGTGTGAATCAGTCACCATTATGCATTCACCATTCTTCGCCGATAATTCTGACCACCCATTGCACCACCGCAAGAAGGAAAATAGCGAGACAAGACCAAGACATTTAGACCGAGGAAGACATCAGATCTGTCCCAAAAGAGGATCCATATCTGACTCATCTGCGACGGGGACCCAGTGACCAAGTCCAACAAATATCCATGAGGTTTATAATTGTCATGGTTTAAAGTGTGGTGAAACCAGCAGTACTTCTCTGCGAGAGGTTAAGACGAACAAAGGTTGAATAATCCCAATGAACGAGATGTCATCTCTTATTCACCTTTTGAATATAAAGTTGATTGCTTTGGTCGATGGAGAAGACTGATATCAAGACTATCTTCAAAAGGATACTTTTAAAAATAAATCTAGTTATTACTCTGAATCATTGCTTACAAGCAGATTCAGCTAATCCTATGTGTGCCTGTTGTGTCCCTGCATTTAAATCTGTATATCATTTCTACAGGAAAGGGAGAATAATTGTTGGTGTTGCATTGGGTTCTGTGAATTATGTAGGTCCATGTTTTATAAATCATGTAGTGTCATTTGTTTTTAGGTCATGTAGTGCCAACTTTTCCCTCAAGGAAGGGTCATGTGATAATTTTTCCAATTTGAAATCAATTCACCTCTCTCTCTCTCTTTCTCGCTAATAATCATCGAGAAGTAAATATTCTGACATAGAATCAATGAGGAAGGTGAGTATCCTGAAAGGAGTAAGAACTTTTGAGAATTTAATTCAAATCTACAATTTTATTGACTCTGCAGGTATGTACATAGTTATCAAAGCTATCTGTGGAACCATGCAGCTAGCATGAGAGTGCAAAAATACGGTATGCTGTCTTTCCTGTTTCGATAGTATCTATTGTTCTATCTACGTGCACAGTGGAGAATGCATGCATTCTTTCTTGTCATGGTCACCATCTGGTATTTGCAAACAAGGGCAAATTACAAACTGTCGCCTCATGTTCATATTATTTGGTAATATACCCACTAATGTTTCAATTTTTGCAATGTCATAGCCAAACTTTCAATTTTATGCAAATTTGTCCCCTCTGACCAATTTTGACCGATCATGTGAGATACATGTGAAGATTTTAAGGGCAAAATTGTACGTTTACATGTAAAATAATGTCCCCTCTAAATAAAGGGTAAAACAGTCTCTTTTCATAAGAACCCAAACAAACCCTAGAATGCATGTGAAGATTTTAAGGGCAACATTATACGTTTACATGTAAAATAATGTCCCCTCCAAATAAAGGGTAAACAGTCTTTTTTCATAAGAACCTAAACAAACCCTAGAATTACCACGTGCTCTCTTCTCTCGCTCGTCCCACTCTCCTCTCTCCGATTTCCCAATCCAAGGAAAATTGTCCCTATAGGATGTTATTCTTTCTCTCAGATCTGCTTAGCCTTGAAGCTTCTTCCATACCTTGCTTCGACTTCATGGTCCTAAAATGAAAGATGGAAAGTCTTGATTTGTTGCAGTGCGCTTCCTTTGAAAGGGTCTGGTCCTAAAATTGAAGATGGTTAGCCTCGATTGGTTGTTTGCTTTTTCTGTAAACATTTTAAGGAATGTTTGTATGTGAGATGTGGTTGGAATAGTACAGCAGCAGTGGTAGGAATTTTGGTGGTGCTGGATGTTGCAATTCACTTTTGGTTTTGTGATAATGTGGAGAGAACCCACTTTGTTGGGAGGTAATCTGTTGTAATTGTAGGGTTCATTATTCTCAAAGTGGAGATAAAAAATTAGATAGGTGGAGTTTGTTTGCTAATTCCTTGAGTATTTAATTTTTTTTTCCCCGAATTTATTGTTTAAGTTTTTGAGTTCAAGGCTGGAGTCTTGGAGAGAGGATATACAGAATGCATTATTTTTGTTTTGTTTATTTATTTGTATTAAATCTCTTTTATTTTATTTTTGTTGTTTTCAAATTTATTTTTCCCAATAAATTTTTTGATTGTTTTGTATTTAATCAGATTTTTTGAGCTATGTATTTAGTTACTTTTTAATCTTTGATTTTTTGGTTTAATGAAATGTATTCATGATTGTTTAATTTGTATTTAATTTTTTTTTGGCTGTCCATTAATTTATTGTTTGATGATATTTTCATTTCTTTAAATAGTACATGTGTGTGTATGTCTGCAACATATCATTCCGTTTCAAAATATAAGATCATTATTGACTTTTTTAAAGTCAACCATTTTGAAGTTCAAAATTAACATGGATTACGTTAGTTTTAGTCGATACAACGATGACTATTGCAAACTATCTAATAAATATTACTAATTATAATAAGATTTATTGTTTCATAATTTTTAATAAATCATCCTAATTTTGAGTTTAAAAATGTCTTTGATTGTCTTTCAAAAGTCAATAATGATCTTATAATTTGAAACGGAGTGAGTATAATGGTTGAATATTAGTATTTATGGCGAAGACAACTTTCCCCTTCTATTTGGAAGGAACATTATTTTACATGTAAAAGGACAATTTTGCCCTTAAAATCTGCACATGTATCTCACATGTTTGGTCAGAGGGGATAGATTTGCATAAAATTGAAAGTTCGGTTATGACATTGCAAAACAATAACATTAGCAGGTATATTGCAAAACAATGTAAACATGAGGGGACAGTGCGCTCAAACAATTATATAAGCTTATCAAGGGTTTTGTTTATTCGATCTTCTGCAGGAATTGACCGAGTTGTGTTGGGAGATCTTGTTCAATGCAAAGAAGAATATACTCGAAAAATTACAGAAGTCTCTAATTCCGAATTTGAAGATGAAAGTTGTAATGATACATTTGATTGTAACCATCTGGATGACATATCTGACACAACTGCATCAGAAGTAAAAAGTAATTTAGTGAAGGTTAGACGCTTCGGCATATGAGCCACATAGCCTTCTCTCACTAAAATTTACAACTATATCTTACACATGATGAGGAATAACAAATTATACTGTGGGGTTTGTTTTTAACATCTTCCCATTTAGATTGAGTTAGGTTAAGTTCTTTCATGTTTTTGATTATACAGATAGGAAAGTTACCCCGTTGCATTATATGTCACCAAAAAAATACTGCAAAGCAAAAAATTCCTGTTAGATAACTTATCAGGAAACTGAAAAGTATATAACCCTTTACATTTTATATGAAAATGCATATCATGTCTTTTGCTGCATAAATATTTTATTAGGAAAATTTTAAAAGATTTTGAACTTAGTCAAACAGAAAATGAAATATATAATCAGTTGCTACACCTCTTCTAGATGAGTTAAGTAATGTAGAAGGGGCCTGGTACTAAGAGAATGAATACCTAAAAACTGAATGGGTCAGGGGAGGTTTGGAATGAAACCAGAGTGGATCTGTAACAAAGCAGAGTCTCTGGAGGTATGACTGCCTGTACTTTTCCATCATTTTGAATTCCCAACCAATTTAAAGAATATGTTCTACATACACCTTACACCTTACTCTATAAACTGTTGTTGGGTTCGTCAAGGGGATCAGATAGTATGGTGAATATAAATATAATGTGTATATATATATATATATATATATATATATATATATATATTAATTTGGAATTGTAGGACTTCTATAATTCAGAAATGATGTGGACACATGTGAGTTAATCATTTATGATTTTTGATTTGAAGTTTACTCCTTGAAGTTATTTTTTAGCAGATTGGATATGATTTTTATTACTAGTGATAGATATTTGTTCTAAATCAAACTGTTAAGTTTGAATCCAATTACTTCACCTATTATACAATTTCTCTCCTCTTTTGATAGAAGAAGTTTTATTAGTAGTAAGAAAGGATACAATAAATGGGGAACATTAAGTCCACCATCAACAGAGAACAAAACCTAAAGAGCACTGAAAAAAGAGCTCCTATTATACTATTTTGTGTCACCATACTTTGGAAAAGTTCAAGTACAAGAAGGCCACTTATGTGATAAAGCTATCTGTAAATTATATTTTCTGTGTATCATCTCCCTTGTCTATTAGACCGTTATAGTTTATGATATTCTCCTTTCCCTGTGCAGGCTATAACTCAAGAAGATCTACTTGCTGGTGATTATACAGTTGATGATGTTGTCCTTCCACTGCCTGGGTAAGGGCAAGCCACAGGCATTTACATGCCTTTAATCATTTTAATTTTTGACTACTTGAAATTTTAAATTACAGACTTTAGTTTAACTTCACTATTCTAATAGTCTTACTATGACAGTTCAAGGGTAATTTATCCGCTGAATGATATTGGCAAAGTTTATCATGACTTGGCAAAGAAGGTATTCCCTTTTCTTGAAATTACTAACCTCTTGGAAAAATTTCCAGTTTGTTGCTTTGTCCTTCTGATGCTTTAGTAAGTCCGCCTTTTGTTATTCAAGGTGTAGCACTACGTCGAAACATACTAGCATTGATTTACAGACCTAGAACTCCGAAGTTTGTTTTTCATGGGTTTGAGTTTTGAAATCAGTTCCACCCATGTTGGGTAAACTAGACAGGAGGTGGAGCAGTGAGCACTATCATAACTGGCAAGCATGACTAGATCAGCGAAGTCATTTATTTTTAGTTGAAGTTAAGTAGATATAAAGAGATTGGAGAATGGTGTTTGAACTATGCATGCTTGCCAATATAAAAATGTGGTTTATTTTTTGGTGTTATCTAAATGTTATAATGTAGGCCAGGGACGACATGAGGAGTTTTTTGAGGTCAAATTACGTAACTTTGCAAGAAAAGGGTTACACGTCAACACTTATTTTCAAAAAGTCAGGTCAACATTAAAGAATACTAATGCTTTTTTTCCTATTACAAGGTGTAACAATAACATCTCCTTCTGTTGACGGCCAGCGTGATGGTGTGTTCTCACTGTGGCCGGTCACCCCACAGTGAACACACCATCACACAGTTGACAGTACACGCTAAGTTATTTTAAAACAAAAAGGGCAGCAACGTAATGTAAACTACTTTCTTTTCTTATCTTTTCTACTAAGCTTTTAATCAAAAAGAGGGGGACAAAAACAACTTCTGTTGTAACGCCCCCAAATCCGGGTACTTTCAACCCACAGATATAGTGCTACACTGTACTACTAACTATACATTCATTTCAATGAAAATAGCATCACGATGAGTGTATTTACTACATTCTTATTAAAATAATAATAAATCATTTCCTCGGTTCTGTTAACCATTACATTCTTCATTGTCATAGTATAAGTTCATACAAATATACTGGTCTATTACATGATAATTTATTTATCCATCTTGGCTTTGCCTCTATCCTTATCGGATCCCTCGGTTTGTTCGATCTTAGCTGCAATCATATAATTCAAGCAAGAAGTGAGCATAACTACCTCAGCAAGTCTAACAATATATAATATAATCACTACATCAAGAATCATATGTTTAATCTTCACTAACTGAACAAATAGTTATGACGTACTATGAACCATCGAAATAGCACCTTTCATTCTCATAAAACAATTCCAGAGTACATACAGTAACTTAGGAATTCTGAGCAGGTTAAAAGACCCTGAACATTCTCTTTGGTTTTCATTCATGAAAAGGATAACCCGACATTAAGACCGTAAGTCCGATATATCTTACGAGCACTTCTAGGTAATCAGCCTATAGTACTCTATATTGATCAACACTCATTTGCTAAACGTATTTACGTTTAAGTTCTGGCAACCACGTATGCCCTTCGAATAAACGACGTA
The DNA here is from genome assembly GCA_016801055.1 of Panax notoginseng. Lineage (NCBI taxonomy): Eukaryota > Viridiplantae > Streptophyta > Magnoliopsida > Apiales > Araliaceae > Panax > Panax notoginseng. The sequence goes on along the minus strand of CM029017.1, from coordinate 72,563,633 downwards.
AAATACTTTTGTTTATTCATACTCAGGTTTACCTTTGAATCCGTACCAAACAATTAGCATAGGATAGCGTTATCAATGTTATATTGAAAGACTTGTAAACAAATCAATCAAATTCTTAATGTTTATTTAGCCGAGTTAAAATTGGCATCGACTCTTTTGTAAAATAATTCATGCATAATATAACATGAATCACAGAAACTTGACTAATACGAAGGTCAGACAAGCGTTAGGAAAACTTGCCTTCAAGCGTCTTCAATTAAAGTTCTACCGTTCTCGATTTTTACAGTCTCTACATGATACATTCACATAGCACACTGAAATTAGCTACAAAACAATCTAACCACATTGTTTACACCAATTTCTTTCTCTTCTATAACTTCATTGAAATTATTTCATTAATAATACTCGTTTCAAGTTATTTATCATTCATTACGGCTTAATAACATTCATATGTCATAAACCGACAGTCAACGACCATCGTTTAAGTACAATGATAGTTGAAACCTAATTGGTTCGCTAACTCAACACATTTTCCCTGGATAACCGATATCGGACTCCGTATAGAAAGTACATAAGTTTTATCTTCATTTCTTATCATTCACGTACCACACACATCTATTACATATCATATAACCTTACGACATTCGTTAAACCCGAATATAATTCTCGGTTCACGTTTTCGTATTTTACGTTCTTCGTTTAAATACATTTAACCAACGTTTAATTTCTAAAATCATTGCTATACATGTTATTTAGGAATTGTCTCTTCATGTATATTAAGTGTATACATGCCCCATAATTATCACGCAAAAAGTTGGGTTAACAAATGTTCGCGTGGAATTGTTTTCCCTCGAGGGCGTAGCGTCGCCCAACTCAGACTTAATAGCCGCGCTGCGGCGCCAGCTAGCAGTAGCCAAACCCCCGATCAGGCGCTGCGACGGCAGTTCCTGAGGCTTGGGCGGCGCTGTGGCGCCTGCCCTGAGCCCTTGAATTTTTTGAAGTTTTTCAATTCGATTTCTTTTCGGGCTCGTAACGCGATCGTTCTAAGTCGGAATTGGCTCATTCAAAAGCTGTTATCTCACATATCTCATATACTTTGATTTCATTCCGATAGAATAAGTTTCTGAATCCGTTAACAATAAATTTACCGTTTAAATTTCTCATTAAGCGTTTGTTAAACGTTCGTGAACGTTCTTCACTCGTTTCTTCGTTTTAAGTCCGAATTCGACTGTTCTTAAGTCCACGACTCTTAAATACGTTGTTCTTCGCTACGCCATCGAAAACCTAGGTTTCCGAGTTAAACAATGACTTTTGACTATCGTTCCAGAAATCCTACGATTTCGACAATTATCGTCTAATCCCGTAAATTTCGCCATACTCAAGATTTTTATGCCAAACCAAATGGAATCAATCCATTGGTTAATTATCTATATCTTAACCAAGCAGTTTGCATCTAACTTATACACGATGGTTTTCAATTTGTTTATCAACAACAAATTCCAAGTTTTATGTGTTTTTCTTCGATTAACGCTTAATTAATCGATTATGATTCTCCCTTAAACATGGCTTATTAATGTTTTTGTTCACTAATAGCCATCCTTATTCCTCCGGAAGAGACATGCTCCACCAATTCAAATTCGCTTGTAAAAACTTAATCGAAAGTTTAAGTTTTCGTGTTTTTACCTTCGCGGTCTTCGCATTCTTGCTAGTTTGTGAACTATTTAGCTTCTTTGCTTCTTGATTCCTTGTTATTAGCTCTTCTCTCTCTCTCTCAATATGTGTTCGAATGTTTGGTAAACAAACAAATGACCAACTAGCTAGCTTATTATAGAAATTACAAGGTTAGGGCAATTTGGTTAAAAGCCAAACCTCCTTACTATTCCATTCTTCCTCACCAAGCCATCCCTCTTACTTGGGCACCAAGTGGCCGCCCCTCTTGCCCCAGGGGGACTCACATGGGTTGCCCCATGGGTTTTACCCACCCGGTGATCCACCGGTTCGATCCACGGGTTCGTTTCTTGGTTCGTGATTAGAATTAATTCATATCGGGCCTAACTTTGGGCTTGATTTAATTTAACATTGGGCCTTGATATAATTCATCATTGGGCCTCATTCATTGTCCAATTGGGCTTGACAAAGTCTAGATTCAATACTAAAGTCCATTAAGACTTATTCGTATTCTTATCGTCTTATTCTCGTATTCTCTTTGTATTATTCTCGTATTCTCTTCGTATATACCTCGTACGATATTCGTATTATACGTCGTATTAATATGCATAATATACTCGTATAATAACTAGTATTATACTCGTATTCCTCACGTATAATAACAATTCTTATTATACTTAATCATTTAGTTCTTGGATTTCTCTTTCCCTAACCCTTACGGTTTTAAGTCAGGCGAAAACTTCGTTTGCCATAACTGAAATATTATTGGATATCTCGTCTTAGAATTCTATCATTACATGTTTTTCGGAAATTCAAAATTAATTCCCCGACAGAATCGGATGAAGTGTTTTTACGGAAATTTCTTGAAAATTTTTTATTTTCGTCTTGGAAATTCAAATCATTTAATTCTAGCTCATAGGCATAATCCTAACCACATTCACACATTCTAGGTCATAAAACGACCTTTAAAAAGCTTACTCACTTTAATAAACAATTAAATTCATTTAATTCAAATAATCAAATAAAACTTAATTCACATAATAATTCGATTTTCTCGGGCGTTGCATTCTTCTCCCTTATAAGAATTTTGTCCCCAGAATCTCGATACAATTAAGTAAACAAATGGGGAAAGCTTTTCTTCATTTTACTCTAGAGTTCCCACGTTGCTTCTTCGGCATTGTGGTTCGTCCAAATTAACTTCACTGAAGGTATTATTTTATTTCTTAAGACTTGTTTTTTCTATCAATAATCTGAATTGGAAGTTCTTTATACGTTAAGTCTTTTGCTACCTATATAGGTTCATACTCTATTACGTGCTTATAGTCTGGTTTATAAGGACGCAATACGGACACGTGAAATACATGTATATGGTCCAACTCTGGAGGTAAAGTTACTTCATAAGCTACCTCTCCTACTCTCCTTAAAATCTCGAAAGGTCCTATAAATCTTGAACTCAACTTCCCTTTCGTCCCAAAGCGTATCTTCCCTTTCCAAGGCGACACCTTTAGAAAGACATACGAAATGACTTCAAACTTCCTCTTTTCACGGTGAGGATTCACATAGTTCTTCTGTCTATCTTGAACCGCTACTAGTCGAATACGTATTAACTTCACTACGTCTGCCGTTTGTTGTACCATCTCAGGTCCCAACATCCAACGTTCACCTACTTCATCCCAACACAGTGGCGTCTTCCACTTCCTTCCATATAACGCTTCATAAGGCGGGATGCCTATACTAGCGTGAATACTATTGTTGTAAGCGAACTCCACCAAAGGTAGATGTTCGTCCCAACTCCCCTTGAAATTCATAACGCAAGATCTTAACATATCTTCTAACGTTTGAATTGTCCGTTCACTTGGACCATCAGTCTAAGGATGGTATGCTGTACTCAACCTCTACTGCGTCCCCATTTGCTCTTGCAATCTCCAAAAATTCGATGTGAATCGTGGATCACAATCTAAAACAATTGAAATTGGTACTCCATGTCTTGAAATGATTTCTTTGACATAAAGCTTAGGTAATTGCTCTAGGTCATACCCAACTCTTATCAGCAAAAAGTGAGTCGATTTTGTTAAACAATCCACTATTACCCAAATAGCGTCGTATCCCTTCTTCGTCGTTGGAAGTTCCACCACAAAGTCCATCGTGATATGCTCCCACTTCCACTCCGGAATCTCTAGTGATTGTAATAATCCACTCGGTCGTTGGTGTTCGGCCTTAACTTTCTGACAAGTTAAGCACCTACTAACATATTCTACTATTTCTCTCTTCATGTTCGGCCACCAAAAGTTCTGTCGAAGGTCTTTATACATCTTGGTACTACCTGGATGTATTGAGTACCTCGAACTTTGGGCCTCTTCCATTATCTCTTCTTTTAATTCCGCATTACACGGAATCCAAATTCTTCTTTCAAAACGTAGTAACCCCTCTTTGTCAAGGCTATACTGAGTCTTCTCTCCATCTTCAATTTTCTTCATTTGTTCGCACTCCTCGTCTTTCAGTTGTACTTCCTTAACTCGTTTCAAAATTGTTGGTCGAGTCTCCATTGTAAATAACTTCTCTGCCGATTCTCTCGGCAACCTAACTTCTAGCTCCATCCTTGCCATCTCTGTTACTAACTCGTTCTGACTCGTTAACATTGATAGTTTTTCTCGACCCTTCCTACTTAATGCATCGGCCACAACATTCGCCTTCCCTGGATGATATAAGATATCACAATTGTAATCTTTTATCAATTCTGACCACCTTCTCTGCCTCATATTCAACTTCTTCTGCGTGAAGATATTTTTGACTTTTATGGTCCGTGTATATCTCACACTTCTCCCTATATAGATAGTGTCATCATATCTTTAATGCAAAAACTACTACTGCCAATTTTATGTCATGAGTAGGATAAACTTTCTCATAATCCTTTAGCTGTCGTGATGCATATACAATGACTTGGCCATGTTGCATGAGCACGCAACCCAGTCCTCTATGCGAAGCATCGCTATAAACTATAAAATTTCCCGTATCATCTGGTAAAGATAATACATGTGTTTCACTTAACCTCCTCTTCAGTTCCTGAAAACTGTTCACACTTCTCCGTCCACGCATACTTTACAGACTTACTCGTCAAATTTGTCAACGGAGTAGCTATTTTAGAAAAGTACCGGATGAACCTTCGATAGTATCCCGCTAACCTTAGGAAACTCCGCACCTCGGTTGGTGTTTTCGATTGCTCCCAATTAATATCTGCTTCCACCTTCGCTGGATCCATTGAAATCCCATATTTGTCAATAATGTGCCCTAAAAGCTGCACTCCTTCAAGCCAAAATTCACATTTAGTGAATTTCGCATACAACTTTTCCGTCCATAGTGTTTCCAACACTAACCTTAAATGTACAACGTGATCTTCTGGCGTCTTAGAATAAGCTAGAATATCATCAATGAACACTACGACAAACTTGTTCAAGTATTGCTTGAACACTCGGTTCATCATATCCATAAATGCGGTTGGCGCATTTGTCAACCCAAACGACATAACCATAAACTCGTAATGACCATAACGAGTCCTGAACGCCGTCTTAGGTACATCCTCCTTCCTCACTTTTAGCTGATGATACCCCGTACGCAAATCTATCTTAGAAAAATACTTTGCCCCTTTCAACTGATCAAATAGATCATCGATCCTGAGTAATGGGTATTTATTCTTAATCGTTAAATTGTTCAACTCACGATAGTCGATACAAAGTCGTAACGATCCATCCTTCTTCTTTATAAACAATACTGGTGCTCCCCACGGAGAAACATTCGGTTGAATGTACTTCCTGTCTAATAATTCTTGTTGTTGAATCATTAGCTCCTTTATTTCTACCTGCGCCATACGATATGGTGCCCTAAAACTGGTGCCTCTCTTGGTAGCACATCGATCACAAATTTGACCTCCTTATTCGGCGGAAGACCTGATAACTCATCTGGAAATACATCCGCGAATTCTTGTACTATAGGTATCTGTTCCAATGATGCTCCCACTCTTTGGGTATCAACAACATGGCACAGGTATCCTACACACCCCTTCTTCAGCATCTTCCTAGCTTGTGTCATGGTTAGACAACAAGAGCGTCCCGGTGATTTACTACCGTAGAACACTACCTTGGGTTTCTTAGAAACCCAAAGGTTCACACTTTTCTTTTGACAATTTATTATCGCTCCATGGTTGAACAACCAATCCATCCCGAGAATTATATCAAATTCTCCCAACCTTATCGGTATAAGATCTACCGACAATTTGTTACCTCTAATATCTACGCAACAATTTTTATGAATATTCTTAACGGGAATTATCTCTTCGTTCTCTACCTTATTGTTTAAAGGTATTTCTAATCTTTCCGAGAGTAATCCTAATCGTTTAGCAAATTCACATGCTATAAAAGAACAAGTAGCACCCGAATCAAACAACACATAAGCATTTATTTTATTGATCGGGATAATATCTGCTACTACATCCGCTGATGCAACCGCATCTTGGACAATCTTATTAAAAGTACGAGCCGTAGATCTACCCGGTGGTGTTGCTCCAGTAATGACTAGCTTACCACTAATAGTACCCTTGCTACCCTCCTACCCCTTCTTTGGGCAATTCCTTGCCATGTAATCCATCGACCCACATACAAAACACCCCTGGTTCTTCTTAGGGTTAGGACAATTGGGTGAAATATGACCTTCCTTCCCACAGTTATAACAAACTGATTTCCCCTTGAGACAAATTCCTAGATGAGCCTTCCCGCATATCTTGCATGCTTCGATCCTACGCTTAAGATCCCCTTGTTTTACTCCAGTATTCCCCGAGTTAAAACCCTTCCTATTGGGCATACTTCCACTAGCTCCCTCAGTCTCCTTTATTCTTATTCTTCCTCTCTTTGTGGTATTGGCTTAAAGCCTCACTACCACCCTCGGAAATAATTGCCTTCTCCAAGATTGTTCCGAACGAAGCGCTCTGAAACACAGAAATCCTGCTATAAAGCCAGGGCTTCAGTCCCTGCTTAAACCTACGAGCCTTTCTCTCATCAGTGTCCACTTGATGTGGAGCAAATCTCGCCAATTCATTGAACTTGAATGCGTATTAGGGAACCGTCATGTTCCCCTCCTTAAGTTCTAGGAACTTAATCTCCATCCTACCCTGCATGCTTGTAGGAAAATAGTTCTCGAAGAAGACTTTCTTGAACTGTTCCCACATAACTGCACCTGCTCCAGCCCCACTCTGGTGAGCCTCCCACCAGAAATTGGCTTCTCCTTTCATCATATAGGTCGCAAAAGAAGTCTTTTGCGCCTCCCCGACGTTTGTGATTACAAACGCCTTCTCAATTTCTTTCACCCATGTCTGGGCCTCAATAGGGTCCGTACCTCAATAGGGTCTGTAGTTCCTTTGAACTCTAGCGGACCCACACTTTTAAATTCCTTAAAGGTAGTCGTTCGAGCTACCCTAGGGACCACTGGTACTCTACCCCCAGCTTGGTTAAATACAGCCGTTAATAAATTAACGAACTCCTGCATAGGGTTGTTCTGAACTTCTTGGTTCTCATTATGGAATTCAGCTTCCTGATTACATTGTCTCCTTCTTGGCGGCATTTTTCTGTGTAAATAAAGTTTCATTATTATTTATTTCTTCCTTTTACTTGGTTATTTTTCATCAACCACAACTCGTACTAAAATCAAGCACATTTAATAAAAACCTCGTTATATTAATATGTTTCTTCATAGTTCGAAACTATTTACATATTGGGCTATTACATTTCTATCCCGTGATTGACTTTCACGAAAATTGGGATTTACAAAAGACTACCCTTTAATTATATAAAAGAGGATTTTACGTCACTACACAGATACACAAAATATTTACATATCTATACTTTCTCTATCTACTCTAGCACTGCAAAACAACATTCTCGTGCTTCTGGTTCGCAAGAATTGACACAATATCCCGACTGATAGTATGACGAGTCTGCCCCGACTCAATTGAATAACAAGCAATTTTCAGCTTGAAATCCTCATGAGCACTCTTATGGATGTAAGACTTCCGTGCTATCTTCTGGTTCTTCTCTCCCAATTCTTTGCGAAGCTCAACGGCCTCGTTCTTATAATCCCTCACCTTATTCTTCATGAGCACCTTCTCATCACGCTCTAACTCAAAATCCGCTTTTGCAGACTCCTTTGCTTCGTAGAGGTCACTAACCTCCTCCCTCAGGTTCTGCACATCAGTGCTCAGTTGCACATTCCGGTCAAGCACCGTCAGATACAATGCCCTCATTGCCTCTGGTAGTGTTGGCTCTGGTGTTGGTGGTATCACTGTATTGAATGATGCTACCTCTATATTCTCATCTTCATCGGCCATCACATCGAAATATAATGCTGATCCCAAATTCTCTAAGTCAGACGGATATTCCTCCTCTGGCTCGGACTCCTCTATGTTCACCATCGGTACCTCCGCCACTGACACTGGTACTGACCCTATCATGTTCACCGACTCCTCGCTTACCACATGTATATCCCTATACATAGAGCTATCAATTGACATCTACAATAACACATAACATGTTGATTAGTACATAATACACAATAACATAAGCACAAAATCACATTTAATTTATTTATGGTTAATTTCCATTTTTTAAATCCTTCTGTAATGAGTTTCCTCAATACTTAATTAAGAACTCTACTTGAATTCCTTTACTTCCAACTTCTCCTATTACTACCAAGGTTATTAGCTTAAGGTTCTTCCCCCCTCAAGTTTTATAACCTAATGCTTTGATACCAACCTGTGACACCCCAAAATCTGAATACTTTCAACCCACAGATATGGTGCTACACGGTACTACTAACTATACATTCATTCAAATGAAAACATCATGATGAGTGTATTTACTACATTCTTATTACAATAATAATGAATCCTTTCCCAGGTTCTGTTAACCAAATACATTATTCGTTCGTCATAGTATAATTCATACAAAATACTATTCTATTACAGGATAACTAATTATCCATCTTAGCCTTGCCTTTATCTTTATTAGAACCCTCGGTTCGCTCGGTCTGTAATCATATAATTTAAGCAAGAAGTGAGCATAACTACCTCAGCAAGTCTAGCAATATATAATATAAACACCACATCAAGAATCATATGATTATTCTTCGATAACTGAACAAATAGCTATGAAGTACTATGAAACATTGAATATCACTTTTCATTCTTGTAAAACAATTCCAAAGTACATACAGTAACTTGGGAATTCTAAATAGGTCAAAAGACCATGAACATTCTTTTTTGGTTTTCATTCATGAAAAAGGACAACCCGGCACCAAGTCCGTAAGTCCCATATATTTTACGAGCACTTTTAGGTGATCAGCCTATAGTAGTTTATGTTGATCAACACTCATCCGTTAAACGTATTTACGTTTAAGATTTGGCAACCTCACGTGCCCATCGAATAATCGATGTAAAATATATTTGTTTATTCATACTTAGGCTTACCTTTGAATCTGTACTAAACAATTGGCATATGATAGTGTTATCAATTCTATATCGAAAGACTCGTAAACAAATCAAACTCTTAACAATTGGCATAGGCTTACCTTTCCCAGGTCCTGTTAACCATTACATTCTTCATTGTCATAGTATAAATTCATACAAATAAACTAGTCTATTACAGGATAATATATTTATCCATCTTGGCTTTGCTTCTATACTTGCCAGATCCCTCGGTTCGTTCGATCTTAGCTACAATCATATAATTCAAGCAAGAAGTGAACATAACTAGCTCAGCAAGTCTAACAATATATAATATAACCACCACATCAAGAATCATATGATTAATCTTCACTAACTGAACAAATAGTTATGACATACTATGAACCATCGAAATAGCACCTTTCATTCTCATAAAATAATTCCAGAGTACATAAAATAACTTAGGAATTCTGAGCTGGTCAAAAAACCATGAACATTCTCTTTGGTTTTCATTTATGAAAAGGATAACCCGACACTAAGACCGTAAGTCCGATATATCTTACGAGCACTTCTAGGTGATCAACCTATAGTACTCTATGTTGATCAACACTTGTTCGCTAAACGTATTTATGTTTAAGTTTTGGCAACCTCGTGTGCCCTACGAATAAACGACGTAAAATACTTTTGTTTATTCATACTCAGGCTTACCTTTGAATCTGTACCAAACAATTGGCATAGGATATCGTTATCAATACTATATTGAAAGACTTGTAAACAAATCAATCAAATTCTTAATTTTTGTTTAGCCGAGTTAAAACTGGCATTGACTCTTTCGTAAAACAATTTATGCATAATATAACATGAAACACAGAAACTTGACTAACACGAAGGTCAGACAAGCGTTAGGAAAACTTACATTCAAGCGTCTTCAGTTAAAGTTCAACTGTTCTCGGTCTTTACAGTCTCTACATGATATATTCACATAACACACTGAAATTAGCTACAAAACAATCTAACCACATTGTTTATACCAACTTCTTTCTCTTCTATAACTTAATTGAAATTATTTCATTAATAATACTCGTTTCAAGTTATTTATCATTCATTACGGCTTATTAACATTCATATGTCATAAACCGACACTCAACAACCATCGTTTAAGTACAACGATAGTTGAAGCCCTAATTGGTTCACTAACTCGGACACATTTTCCCCGGATAATCGATATCGGACTCCGTATAGAAAGTACATAAGTTTTATCTTCATTTCTTATTATTCACGCACCATGCAGATCTATTACATATCATATAACCTTACGACATGCACTAAACCCGAATACAATTCACGGTTCACGTTTTTGTATTTTACGTTCTTCGTTTAAATACATTTAACCAACATTTAATTTCTAAAATCATCGCTATACATGTTATTTAGGAATTGTCTTTTCATGTATATTAAGTATATACATGCCCCATAATTATCACGCAAAAAGTTGGGTTAACAAATGTCCGCGTCGAAAATTTTTCCCTTTAAGGGCGCTCCGGCTCCCAATTGCTTAATAGCCGCGCTGCGGCGCTGGCTAGCAGTAGCCAAACCCTCGGCGAGGCGCTAATGCGGCAGTTCCTAAGGCTTGAGCAGCACAGCGTCGCTTGCCCTAAGCCCTTGATTTTTTTTTTTAAGTTTTTCAATTCGATTTCTTTCCGGGCTCGTAACGCGATCCTTCTAAGTCGGAATTGGCTCATTCAAAAGTCTTTATCTCACATATCTCATATACTTTGATTTCATTTCGGACAGAATAAGTTTTTGAATCCGTTACCAATAAATTTACCGTTTAAATTTCTCATTAAGCGTTCGTTAAACGTTTGTGAACGTTCTTCGCTCGTTTCTTCGTTTTAAGTTCGAATTCGACCGTTCTTGAGTCCACGACTCTTAAATGCGTTGTTTTTCACTACGCCACCGAAAACCTAGGTTTCCGAGTTAAACGACGACTTTTGACTATCGTTCCAGAAATTCTACAATTTCGACAATTATCGTCTAATCCCGTAAATTTTGCCATACTCGAGATTTTTATGCCAAACCAAATGGAATCAATCCATTGGTTAGTTATCTATATATTAACCAAGCAGTTTGCATCTAACTTTTACACGATGGTTTTTAATTTGTCCATCAACAAATTTTTTTAAGTTTTATGTGTTTTTTTTCGATTAACGCTTAATTAATCGATTATGATTCTCACTTAAACATGACTTGTTAACGTTTTTGTTCACTAATAGCCATCCTTATTCCTCCAGAAGAGACATGTTCCACCAATTCAAATTCTCTTATAAAAACTTAATCGAAAGTTTAAGTTTTCGTGTTTTTACCTTCGCGTTCTTTGCGTTCTTGCTAGTTTGTGAACTATTTAGCTTCTTTGCTTCTTGATTCATTGTTATTAGCTCTTCTCTCTCTCTCTCAATATGTGCTCAAATGTTTGGTAAACAAACAAATGACCAACTAGCTAGCTTATTTATAGAAATTACAAGGTTAGGGCAATTTGGTTAAAAGCCAAACCTCCTTACTATTCCATTCTTCCTCACCAAGCCATCCCTCTTACTTGGGCACCAAGTGGCCGCCCCTCTTGTCCCATGGGGGACCCACATGGGTTGCCCCATGGGTTTTACCCACTCAGTGATCCACCGATTCAACCCACAAATTCGTTTCTTGGTTCGGGCTTAGAATTAATTCATATAGGGCCTAACTTTGGGCTTGATTTAATTTATCATTGGGCCTTGATATAATTCATCATTGGGCCTCATTTATTGTCCAATTGGGCTTGACAAAGTCTAGATTCAATACTAAAGTCTATTAAGACTTATTCGTATTCTTATCGTATTATTCTCGTATTATCTTCGTATATACCTCGTACGATATTCGTATTATACGTCGTATTAATCTTTATATTATACTCGTATAATAGCTAGTATTATACTCGTATTCCTCACGTTTAATAACAATTCTTATTATACTTAATCATTTAGTTCTTCGATTTCACTTTCCCCAAGGGTTTTAAGTCCGCAAGCGAAAACTTTGATTGCCATAACTGAAATATTATTGGATATTACATCTCGTCTTAGAATTCTATCATTACGCGTTTCTCGGAAATTCAAAATTAACTCCCCTCTCCCTTCTTTAAGGTTTTTCTTTTTTTTTTATTATTATTTTGTCTTTTAAAATTTTATACATATCAATTATTTGTATTTTCAGGATGATATCAGCTTGATAGAGAGTGTACACAGTGTCAAGTAAGTTTCTCAAACATTTCCTTAAATTATAACTGAATTATTTTTCTTCTCCTTTTTGGAATGTTACTGCTGTGCACTGATGGTTTTGGAGTACCTTTGAGAAGGATGAACATTTTGTCTTCTTATCTGAAGAGGATTCTCATATTAAGGGGCTTCTCTACGGAAATGGTTTACTTCACAGCCTTTGCCACACATGCTTCATTGTGTGCATGTGGATGAGTGTGTATTTGCATTGGGGGTGGGGGGGGGGGGGTGGGGGGGGGGTTGAATGAATTGATGAAATAAGTATGCCTGTCTTTTGCTAGGGAGTTCTCACTAACGAGCATGACTGGAGCTTATAGGCGAGTATTCCAGAAACCACAAGACTTTGAATGGTATGCCAAATTTTTTTTCTTCCCTGTGTCTCATTTGGTCTTTTGGTTTTTGTTTTTTTTAATTATTTTTATAATAACATTTTTCTTTGAGATTACCTTTCTTTCTCTTGATGTAGGGAAATGCTCACATATTCGGATGGAAATATACCACTAGCAGAGACAGATTTAGACATTGTTGCTAGGATCAGACCTGAAACTGTGGCCAGAGAGGAGTCGGCCAATGGAAATGAGGATGTGAAACATCAAAATGATCACAAGCAATCAGTGAGCTTTGAGAATAAAGTCGGTGTTTCAACAGATAATAATATACTAGATAATGACAGGAAAGACGAATTGCATCATCAAGAGTTTCCTGCTGGATATTTAGCAAAAAAAAAAAGAGAGTTTCCTGCTGGATCTAATGTTCAGGAAGCACAGAAGGCTATCAGAATGAGCTTTACCCTCCCATCTTCTTGCTATGCAACTATGGCCATTAGGGAGCTGCTGAAAACATCAACTTCAGTACGTGTCTACAACTAAAGCTTACTTGAAATCTAAATTTAGTTGCATTGGAAATTGAATAAATTAGTCATCGTAATTGGATCTTTTGGCAAACCATCATGTACATTTACGACTAGGAAGTTGGAACACAATAACCATACAGGTGGGGTTGGTGATGGAAGTGGGCTATGCCACTCCGACATGGCTACTGAAATTTGGTAAAATTTTGAGGACTGATCAGCCTGCCTGGACCTGATCAGGTGGAGAAGGGGATGGTTACTGGATATGCACTCATAAGTTTATATGTATATAGTACTCCCTCCGTTCCAATATATCGGGTCAAGTTTGACTTTTCAAAGTCAAATTGAAATATTTTCAAATTCACAATTGATGTGATTTATTTAACTTTTGAAAATAATAAATCTTGTAATTAGTAATACTATTTAGATAGTTTACAGTTCCTCAAAATTGTATTGCCTAAACTATATTAATTCATATTAATTTTTAATTTAAAAATATATCAAAATGACCTCAAAAAGTCCATATCGATCCTATATGTTCAGAACCGGGGGAGATTAAACCTCGACTTAAACTGTTTGTGATCCGAGTAACTGATTATAGTATTGATGTCCTTTCCACTGCCATAAACTTCAAATCAACGCAGCTAAAGAATCCCATCCAAAGCTGATTTGGATGCCAACTGTGTTCACTATGGCCGGGGGGATGAATATGCCTTGGTTAACTTGTCCATTCTTTTATCTTTTTCCATGCATGACAATATAATTATGTTGCTTCTAATTTACTTAGCAGCATGCCATAACTCACTGATTTGAACTATGCAGGTTGCTTATCACAAAACACTAAACCAGTAAGAACTTTGTCCACGTAGAAGTTTGAGGAGCCAGGGAATTGACGATTTACTTTCTTGAGATATACTCTCATTTAGGTGCTAGCTGAAATGATCGGGCTTTGCTGATTCTTTTGGATTTGGAGGTCATTGGAACCTCATGATGTCAATCTCTTTTCTTGTAATAGAAGGGGCAAAGGTCGAGTAGAGCGTGGGCCATTTTTTTAGTTCAAATTATCTATGTTGTCGGTAAGATAATACTCCATTTGTTACAATATAGGGGATACGTTTTCATTTTTAATTTATTTTAAAATTAGAGATACATTTATATTTTTAATTATAAATTAATGAAGTTTTTTACATGCCATTACTTGTAATTTAATAGCATTTTTACTCTAAAATTTGTGTCCATGCTAGATTCACCGTATAAACTAGACAAATACTTGGACATAGTATTTGAACGCCCCCACTATAGAGGTATATTAATTAGGACAAGTATAATGGATTGCATAATCAAGCTCAACTCTCTCTTGTAACAATATTAAATATATTTATAATAGTTGTATGGTTGTTGGCCAGCGGTAATTCTTGTGGTTTTCATCAGGTTAGGGGTTCGATTTTTTGGTGTGTGTGTGTGGACATTAGCAAGAAAATAATAATGGGATTTAATGGTTCGAGGGTCTCACTCTTTAATCTAGGAAACAAATTAAAAAAAGATAGAAAAAAGACTTGGACATGGTGTAATTTTTCAATTATGGCTGGCCACATCAAGTAGGAAGAAGAGTACAAATTCAAACTATTTTTTTTAAAGTCAAGTTTTTAATTATTTATGGGGATTGTTAAATTTATAACATTTTTTGTTATTTTCACAATAAAAGTGTCGCTGTAGATGTATAACGACGGTAAAAAATGTTGCTAAAGGTTTTATAACGACTTTTTTGTTGTGGAAATAACATTTGTTGTGGATTTAACAATTTTCTTATTTAAAAAGTGTATTATCCCTTCTTTTCTTCCATGGAAATTGCCAGTTTGACATGGAAGTATAAAAGTTTGACATGATCTTTGTCATAGATGTGGAGTTTCTCTCACTAGTAAGAGGAATTATGTGAAAATATTATGTTTTTATGGAAAAATATTATATTTTCACGTTAAAATGATATTTTAAGTTTTAAATTTTTTTTGGGGGGTTCTCATCATGCTATTTGATTTAATCTTGCAATTGCAAGTTTAATGTTTTAGCATAGTATCACAGTTAAAGGTTGGATTAGGCCTGACAAAATATGGTTATGAGTTAGTTTTAGTTTTCAAAATATGGTTATGGTTCTATTTAAGAATCAAAACCATATTAACCATTTTTAATATGGGTTATGTGGGTTGGATTGGTTAAAAATCATATTAACCACATTAACCATTTTAAAGATGTTTTGACTTTTAAACAGAACTTTTAAATGAACTTTTAATATGAGTGGGGGGTGGGGTGGGGTGGGGGTGGTGTATGCATATTATTTTTTTTGGGTGGGGGTGGGGGTGGAGGTAGGGGTGGGGGGTAAGAGTGTATACATAATCACATAATATTATTTTTTTTGGATAGGGGTGGGGTGGGGGTGGGTGGGGGTAAGGGATGTATACGTAATCACATAATATTATTTTTTTTGGGTGACTGGGGTGGGGGTGGCGTGGGTGGGTGGGTGGGGTGGGGTGGGGTGAGTAGAGTGGGTGAGGTGGGGTGGGTAGATAGGTAGGTGGGGGTGGGGTGGGTAGATAGGTAGGTGTGGTGGGGTGGGTAGATAGGTAGGTGGGGTGGGGTGGGTAGATAGGTAGGTGGGGTGGGGTAGGTGGATGGGGTGGGTGGATAGGTGGGGTGGGTGGGGATGGGTGGGGGTGAATGGGTAGGTGGGTGGGGTGGGGTGGGTAGGTAGGGTAGGTGGGATGGGGTGTGTGAGACCCCAGATTTTATGAATAAAGGTTTAAATTTTTCGAAATATTTTTTTAATATTATGGTGTGGATTTGATATAATGTTATAGTTGTGGGTAGTATTTATAAATTTTGTAAAGTATGCAAGTTGTTGTATAATATTCGATTGATCGAGGAATATTCTTTTTGTCGAGGAATATTCGTACAACGGCGCAATCATTAGTGGACCCCACAACGGAATTATTGTCTGATTGAAAAAACGACAAAAATATTTTATAAAAATAACGGCGGAAGTTTTACCGTTAATACTGTTGAACTACTCGGTAGTAAAAGTATAGTAATACGCGTGGTTGCATAGTAGCACACGGTATTGATTACTGATGCTTACGTGAGAAGTCATTCAGTTTTGTTCAATTATTGCTATAGTAATTGTTGCAAAGTATCTCACGTTATTTGATTCAATTATTGTCGATATTTTATATATTGTTAAAATCAACAATTGAGACGACAAAGTTATTAATATTATTATTTACAATATTAACGATGTCTAGAAGTTCTGTCAAGGAGAGGTTTGGTCACCTAATTGCGCGCCAATAGGGAGAAATCCTTATTGGAAAGCCCCTTCTTTCTGAGAACGACCTGGTCGATTAATATTGTGAATTATAATAAAGATGATAAATGTTGTTAAAATTATTAAGGTGATTTTTATGAAGTTTTGCTTATTTTATGGATTCCTATTTATCCAATTTTCAAAATAATCAGAAGAAAATTATTTAAAAGTGGGGGCCACATGTGGGGCCCATAGGTGTTGAAAAATAATTTTAGAAATGAAAGAGTATACGTATGGAAGTATATGTATGTATTGAGTATATGGGGGGAGAAGTGATATGTGAAAGTGATAGATGTGTGATGTGTGTGTGAGTGGAAAATGGTGAAAAAGTGGTTGTGTGATAGTGATGTGTAAGAGTGTAGTGAAATTAATTTTTGGGTGGGTGGAGAATTGATGTTGGTTATGGGGGAGAAAAATTAAGTGGTGTATATATAATATCGATATATATATAAGTTGAAAACATGTGTTTATATATATATGTATTATATTTTAATTTTGTTGTGATTTTATTGGTTAGTTGATTGACTTTATTGTATTTGGTTGAAGAAATAATTCTGCAAAAATAATTCGTTCATAAACAGTACACTTCCATTCTCCTATAAAAAGAAGCTCATTCCTTCATTATTTCTTACGAATTCACTGAAACTCTAGAGAGAGAAAATTATAGAGAGAAAGAAGAAAAGTTTTCTGCTACTTAACTACTCTTATATTCAGTTTCTTTTACGGTAAAGGGTATTATTTCTTTTGTATTCATGAAGAGAACTTCTGTTATTCCATTATTTATTATTCTGTTGGAATAACCTGTATATGTGGGCTACCCTATACTTGGTAAAATTCTTCTGTTATTCTATTCTTTATTATTCTGTTGGAATATCCTGTCTGTGCGTTTTACGCCGGACCTGGTTCCGTCTTTATTATTCTGTTGGAATATCCTGTCTGTGCGTTCACGCCGGACCTAGTTCCATTATTTATTATTCTATCGAAATATTCTGTCTGTGCGTTTACGCCGGATCTGGTTCCATTATTTATTATTCTGTTGGAATAACCTGCCTGTTCGGTCTATCGCATGCCTGGTGATTTCTTTTGTTATTCCATTCTTTATTATACTCAGTTGGTTAAAGTTTTGACTTCTATACTCCATGAAATTAGTGGAATATCCTTGATATTTGCGCTTCATCCAATATCTTTTCATGGAAATATTCTTCTGAGTATTCTTGAATTTTACTGCACAAAGCAGTATCATGTTGACAACTTGGACGTTATTAGTTCCTGAATAAATTAATTATTGAACTTATTTTATTGAATTCTTATATCATTGTCATCATCCTCATGTTTATATTTTTTGAAAGTCATCTGTGGCCTATAGTGCATAGATGAACTTGGTATGATTATGACCAGAGATTATGCGGTATAATCATGACTGTAATATTACAAATGGTGTGGTAAAAGTTCTCATTGGCCCGTAGTGCATTGATGGACAGTTGTTGGCATGATCATGACCATTAATGAATACACGAATATCCTTGGCTGTGATGCATGGATAATTTGTGGTTGTGATACTAATAAATATCCTTGGCCGTAGTGTATGGATGATGTGGATTATTTATTAAGCTGAGTCTCAGCAATAAAAATCATGAAAAAACTTTTTAAATCATAAAAGATAGTAGATTTTATTCTCTACTTGACTCTTTTAATGGATTGCTTATTCCGTTGCACTTAAACTTGATGTCTATTGTATTTTATCAGTTTAATATTTTTGAAGACTAACGATAATTTATTTTGCATTATCTTAGTCATAATATTTCTTACTGGGCTAGTTGAGCTCACCCTTTCTTTCACTGTTCTCTTCAGGAAATGAGAATATAGCTGGGACGAGTCGGGGAACGGAGTGATGGTCCAGAGGATAGCATTAGTAGTCCTCACTATTTTGTAAAATAGTGTGATAATAAATATAATGAAGACTTATTATGAGAGTGAATATTATCTAGAAGACAGTATTTGTATTGAAACTCACAGCTCTCTTGTGGCATATTAAAGATTGTATTTGTATTCTGTACCATGTAAGTGGCGACCCAAGATGGGTGATGTATACTTAATTTTGGGGGCGTCACAGTTGGTATCAAAGCTTAGGGATATGATCCCTGGCTGAGATGTGAGATAAGAAATAGGAGAGGAGAGACGGGAAATTCCTTCGCTAGTATGACCTACCTAAGTTTACTTGTTATTTAATTGGTCGGTCAGAGTATAGAGATAATATGTGATATGTTAAATAACCCTTGTTTTGTGGCAGTATTTGAAAATAGCATCTGAAAATGTTGAGATAAGCAATGGAGCACATGAGACCGTTGAGTCTCCACAGATTAATAATCAGGACAATGTGCAACAGGAAGACAATAATCCTCATGTAAACAACAACACTGATCAATTGACGAATGACGGTACGTTTAGGAGTTTTTTTAGAATTCATGCAACATCAGACGAAGGCGGCTCCTGTTCATAATGCAGGAGGAAACAATGGCAACCCACGGTTGGTCACCGCTAAGCAATTCAAGGAGCTGGGACCACCAGAGTTTATTGGAGAGCCAAAACCACTTAAGGCGAAAACATGGATAAAGCAGATCACCAAGATATTTGATGTCTTGGGATGCTCCGAGGAGCAAAAGGTTTCCTTTGCCACCTTTATATTGCGAGGAGAGGCTGATTACTGGTGGGAATCTATAAAACGTACCCAACCTGACGCACTCAAGATGTCTTGGGAGAAGTTCCAAGAGCTGTTTAATGACAAGTACTTTTCTGAAAGCATTCGTCACATGAAGGGGGTGAAATTTATCAAGTTAGAACAAAACAATATGACCGTGTCGCAGTACGAAGCCAAGTTTGCTGAGTTATCCCGATTTGCGTCCCACTTGGTTGATAATGAAGAAAGAATGACGCGGATGTTTTTAAGAGGTTTGAAGCCGGAGATACGTCAATATCTTATTTCTCATAAACTGTGTTTGTATTCAGATATTGTAAATAGAGCTCAGTTAGTGGAGCGCGATAACGAGTCAACGCAACTAAAAGAGAGCAGCCGGCAAAAATGATAATATCGGTGATAACAGTCATCAAAACGGTGACAATAAATATGGAGGGAATCAACATGCCAGAAATGGTAACCACTTCGGTGGTAATCATGGTCAAAACAATAAGAATGGACATTTCAAGAAGAGGAGATTCAACAATGATGGAAAGACGTCAGCACTAGCACCCGTTGTTAAGGAAGGAAAACGACCACCTATTATATGCTTCAAATGCGGAGGGGAGGGACACATCAGTCCAAACTGCGCGATGTCGTCCAAAACATGTTATAATTGTGAAAGAGAAGGTCACTTAGCTCGATTTTGTTGTTCACCAAAGACAAGTTTAGCTAAGATGGAGGCACCAAAGGCCGTCCCAGAAAAGTCAAAGCCAGTAGTTTAAGAGAGAGCATTTTTTTTTTCGTGACAGAGAACCTGAATAAAATTATCACGGGTATGTTAGTCATAAACTCTTGTGAAGTCTATACAGTGTTAGATACCGGTTCTACTCACTCTTTTATTTCACTTAGTTGTGTTCAATGTTTGAAGTTAATTCCGGAGAAGTTAGACTTTGATATATCTGTTTAAACTCAGTTGGGAGAAACCTTCGTTACCCCCACTATTTATAAATCTTGTTCAAATCTTTCACGTTACTTGTCGATCTTATCTCTTTGAAAATACTTTCCTTTGATGTGATTTTCGGAAACGATTGGTTAACTATTCATCATACTTTTCGTAAGGTTGTTAGCTTTCATATTCCTTGTAAGACTCTAAATTATTAATAAATAAAATTTAAATTTTTTCTATTTATTATTTTGAAATAGTAAGGGTTAAATTGATTAATGAGGTTAGTTATGGGTAAAATGTGCAAATATTTCAAATAAGCAAGTGGTCATAAAATATTCATTGTTGTCGGGGAATATTCGTTAAGTCGTGGAATATTCTTGTTGTCGGGGAATATTCGTACGACGGCGCAGCCTTGTGTGGGTCCCATAACGGAAAGTGATTGGATGAAAAAAATGACAAAAATAAGTTGTTTATAAATAACGGCGTAGTTGTTACCGTTAATATTGTTGGAATATCCGGTGGTTAAAATACAGTAATACGCGTTGTTGCACAGTAGCACACGATATTGCACCAATTATTAATTTTTACGTAAGAAGACATTACTCAATAATTGTTACAGTAATTATTGTTCAGTATTTTATTTTATTGATTCAATAATTGCTGCGTTGATATGTTATATTACTGTTGTTTTAATAATTATCACTACACATTATTTTCTATTATCGGAGCAATAATTTATATTATCTGAATAATATTATTAGATAACATTATTGGTAATATCTAGAAAGTTCTGTCTAAGGAGAGGTTTGGTCACCTAATTGCGCGCCAGTAAGGAGAAATCATTATTGAAAAACCCCCTCTTTCTTGGGAACGGCCTGGTTGCCAGTACTGTGATTCTGTAATATTATTTGTGAATAATTAATTATTAATTTATATGATGAGGAAAATATTTATTTTATGTGGATATAGATGGAGAAAATTTTTAAAGTGACAATTGTTAAAAATCGATATTTTATCTTTTCTGATAAAATAATATTTTATTATATTATTATAATATAATAATGATGATATTTTTACAATGAATGTGGGATATATGAGTATATGAGGAGAAAGAGTATTTTTGTTACAAAAGTTGTTTAAAACATGTTAAACATGTATGTGGGCCTATTTCTTGACTGAAATTTGATTATAGCCTGTAAAATCGTTCGTTTATGGATTTCGGTCAATTTCTGTTTGGAATTTGGAAAAATTTTCTTCTGTAAAGTTGTAGATAATGGAATTTCCTATGAAAAATTGTGAGTTTCGAATTTTTCTGACAAAAGGGCTATTTATTATGAATTATTGAAGTTTCGGAGTTCTAAAATAATTAATTTTTGAAGTTTTAAATATTTTTTTTACAAAAAACGTTTTTTTCAATGTTGGGACTCATTTAACATGTGATTAGGTGGCTGAATTCAGATGCTAGGTGTGCGCAAGAATTTTATTTAAAAATAATATTATTATATTAAATTTTCTGCTTTGGTGTTCTAAGCATTTTTCTATAAATAGGGTGCTTAGGTTAGAATTGAAAATCACACCAGAAACTGAAAACTTCTCTCTCTTTCTCTCTCTATAATATCGAGTGTATTTTGTGAGTATTTTTATACTTTGAGTATTGCTATACGGTGCAAGTTTTCTTCAGCACTATATCCGGTAGTCCAGCCAGAAGTACTATTCTTTCGAGGTAAGGGATGCTATTTTATTCAAAAATGATATTATTTCTTCAATATCATTATGCCGAAATATTGGTTGGAAATTTTTATCAAATTTAGAACTTTTCATGTCGGGGTTACTATTCATGAGTTACTATTCACGAGTTACTATTCACCGAAAAATGAAATTTTCTTCTTTTTATCCAAAATATCTATTATGGATATTAGCTTTGATTGTATCCATATTTTCATTATTCTTGAATTTTACTCTACTATGATTGTTTATGAGGTATTTTTGGACATGGATAAACTGTAATACGAATCCCTAATATTTGTTCTTTTGCTTCACTGGATTCGTTTTCTTTAAAATATTTTTTATCATCCTCAGTCCTAAATGATGATATAACTGAATATCTTTGGCCTGTAGTGTAAAGATGAATGATTTCTGATGAATATCTTTGGTCCGTAGTGCAAAGATGAACAGGTGTTGAGATGAACATGACCAACTGATGAATATCTTTGGCTTGTAGTGCAAAGATAAATATTAATTGATGTTACAGGGATAAAATATTGATGATGGACTTTTAAATTCTTAGATAATAGTAGATTTCATTCTCTACGTAACTCTTTTATGAATTATTATTTTTCGCTGCGAATATTCATTTAAAACTTGTTGTCTATTGTATTCAATTAGATTTTTCCCTGTTGAAGGCTAACGATAATTTGTTCTGTATTATCTTAGTCATAATGTTCTTTACTGGGCTAGTTGAGCTCACCCTTTTTCTTTTTGTTCCATTTTTCTCAAGAGACGAGAATGTAGCGAGTACTAGTCGGGGTATGGAATGATGGTTCTAGAAGTTATTTTAGTAGTCCTCACCATTTTTGTGAAATAATGTATCAATAATTGTAATGAGGACTTATTTGAGTGTGGATATTGTCTAGATGACAATATTTGTTTTTAAACTCACAGTTATTGTGTTGTAATAATAAAGATGTAGTTGTTTCTGTACCATGTATTTTGGCGACTCAGAATGGGTGTTGTATACCTATTTTGGGGGCGTCACATTCCTAACCAACCTGTTATGCGAATTCAAGCAACTAAACCACTAAAGTCAATCATTGTCATATCAACCCATAAGTAAAGAGCCCTGTTCCTTTCGTTGTTGACTTCCTTGTGTGGAATGCACCGAAGTCAGACTTTCTGTAGGCGACGTCGTGAATGACGATATGAAGTTGATAGGTATCAATGTGACGTACTATCCAAGTCTTGGATGAGGGTCACAGTTTTGAATGATATTTCTATTGTTAATAAATTTCTTGACGTATTTTTGAAGACTTCCTGGTCTACCCCAGAGCGAGAAATCGAATTTTGTATTGACCCCAGTACAAAATCCATTTCTTAAACCCTTAAATATTTCTTCAATTAAAGCGAACGTATCATGCGCCAAAGACGTTGGCTCGAGCTGTTGAAGATTATGACCATACAATTCAATATCATCGTGGAAGAACGAAAGTGGTAGCTGACGAGTTGAGTAGAAGATCGTATGCGAGTGAGATGTTGTTAACACAATCGACTTTAATCGATAAAGTTAAGCCGTTCAAGCTACATACTTAGAGCTGATGAACATAAAGAAGAAGGTTCAAGAGGGCGTTATTCTAGAAGCAAGAATCGACGAAGAGAGGAAATCTCAACCCTCAATTTAATTGGCCCATTTGAAATCCTCGATTAAGTAGGAACTGTGGCTTATAAACTCGTTTTACCGCCAAGTATGTCGCGTGTTCATAACATTTTTAACGTATCGATGTTACGTAAATATGTGGACGACCCGAACCACATTATTGATTTAAAACCGGACGAGATAGCGGATGATTTAACGTATGAAGATGTACCTGTTAGAATCCTGGAATATATTCTACGCTTAAAGGTTATACCTCAACAGTTAGAATCTGACAAAGTGTCCTCATCTGTTCGGCATACCAGGTACGTACGTAAATTTCGAGGGCAAAATTTCATAAGGAGGGGAGATTGTGAGACCCCAGATTTTATAAATAAATGTTTAAATTTCTCGAAATATTTTTTTAATATTATGGTGTGGATTTGATATAATGTTATAGTTGTGGGTAGTATTTATAAATTTTGCAAAGTATGCAAGTTGTTGTATAATATTCGATTGGTCAAGAAATATTCTTTTTGTCGAGGAATATTCGTACAACGGCGCAATCATTGGTGGACCCCACAACGAAATTATTGTCTGATTGAGAAAACGACAAAAATATTTTATAAAAATAACGGCGGAAGTTTTACCGTTAATACTGTTGAACTACTCGGTAGTAAAAGTACAGTAATACGCGTGGTTGCATAGTAGCACACGATATTGATTATTGATGTTTATGTGAGAAGTCATTCAATTTTATTCAATTATTGCTATAGTAATTGTTGCATAGTATCTCACGTTAGATTCAATTATTGTCGATATTTTATATATTGTTAAAATCAATAATTGAGACGACAAAGTTATTAATATTATTATTTGTAATATTAACGATGTCTAGAAGTTCTGTCAAGGAGAGGTTTTGTCATCTAATTGCGCGCCAATAGGGAGAAATCCTTATTGGAAAGCCCCCTCTTTCCTGGGAACAACCTGGTCGATTAATATTGTGAATTATAATAAAGATGATAAATATTGTTAAAATTATTAAGGTGATTTTTATGAAGTTTTGCTTATTTTATGGATTCCTATTTACCCAATTTTCAAAATAATCGGAAGAAAATTATTTAAAGGTGGGGCCCACATGTGGGGGCCACATGTGGGGCCCATATGTGTTGGAAAATGATTTTAGAAATGGAAGAGTATACGTATGGAAGTATATGTATGTATTGAGTATATGGTGGGAGAAAGTGATATGTGAAAGTGATAGGTGTGTGATGTGTGTGTGAGTGGAAAATGGTGAAAAAGTGGTTGTGTGATAGTGATGTGTAAGAGTGTAGTGAAATTGAATTTTGGGTGGGTCGGGGATTGATGTTGGTTATGGGGGAGAAAAATTAAGTGGTGTATATATAATATTGATATATATAAGTTGAAAACATGTGTTTATATATATGTATTATATTTTAATTTTGTTGTGATTTTATTGGTTCGTTGATTTGTAAGACCCCAACTTTTATAAATAAAGATGAATTTTCTATAAATATCATTTTTGAATATTATGGAGTTAATTTGATATAATGTTATAGTTGTGGGTAATATTTATAAATTTTGTAAAGTACGCAAGTTGTTATATAATATTCGATTGGTCGGGGAATATTCGTACAACGGCACAATCATTGGTGGACCCCACAACAGAATTATTGTCGGATTGAGAAAACGACAAAAATATTTTTTTAAAAATAACGGCGGAAGTTTTACCATTGATACTGTTGAACTACTCGGTAGTAAAAGTACAGTAATACGTGTGGTTGCATAGTAGCACACGGTATTGATTATTAATGCTTATGTGAAAAGTCACTCAGTTTGATTCAATTATTGTCAGTTAATAATATGAATTATTTAGCGATAATGACGTTTTATTTTATTCGTATTATTAACGTAATAAAATAGAAACATCTTTTTATATAAAACAGAATACTTTATTAAAGTTATTCTATAAATAGAATATATTATATTTTATTTAAAAGATTTTTTTTTAAATATGGACCGTCAGATTAAAGTAATCAATCTGGACCGTTCATGGATTAGTTACTATGCATTCCATTTTTCTATAAATAGCAACTCATTCCTTCATTATTTCTTACGAATTCACTGAACTCTAGAGAGAGAAACTATAGAGAGAAACTATAGAGAGGGAGAAGAAAAGTATTCTGCTACTTAACTACTTCCTTATTTCAGCTCTTCTTTAAAACGGTAAGGGGTGTGTTATTCTTTCTTATTCATGAAGAGAACTGTTGTTATTCCATTTCTTATTATTCTGTTGAAATAACCTGTACACGCGGTCTACCCTATACTTGGTGACATTCTTCTATTATTCTGTTGGAACATCTTGTCTGTGTGTTTTACACTGGACCTGGTTCCGTCTTTATTATTATTCTGTTGGAACATCCTGTCTGTGTGTTTTACACCAGATCTGGTTCCGTCTTTATTATTATTCTGTTGGAACATCCTGTCTGTGTGTTTTACACCGGACCTGGTTCTGTCTTTATTATTATTCTGTTGGAACATCCTGTCTGTGTGTTTACACCGGACCTGGTTCTGTCTTTATTATTATTCTGTTGGAATATCCTGTCTGTGCGTTTTACGCCGGACCTGGTTCCATTATTTATTATTCTGTTGGAATAACCTGTCTGTGCGGTCTATCACATGCATGGTGATTTCTTTTGTTATTCCATTCTTTATTATACTCAGTTGGTTAAGTTTTAACTTCTATACTCCATGAAATTTGTGGAATATCCTTGATAATTGCGGTTCATCCAGTATCTTTTCATGAAAATATTCTTCTAAGCATTCTTGAATTTTACTCCACAAAGCAGTATCATGTTGACAATTTAGACGTTGTTAATTCTTGGATAAATTAATTCTTGAACTTGTTTTATTGAATTCTTATATCATTGTCATCATCCTCATGTTTATAAAATATTAAAAGTCATCTGTGGCCTGTAGTGCATAGATGGACTTGGTATGATTATGACCAGGGATTATTCGGTATAATCATGACCGTAATGTTACAAATGATGTGGTAAAAGTCTCCATTGGCCCGTAGTGTATTGATGGACAGTTGTTGGCATGATCATGACCATTAATGAATACACGAATATCTTTGGCCGTAGTGCAGGGGTGATTCGATGATGTGGATTATTTTATTAAGCTGAGTCTCAGCGATAACAGTGTTGAAAAATCTTTTAAATCATAGAAGATAGTAGATTTTATTTTCTACTTGACTCTTTTAATGGATTGCTTGTTCCGCTGCAGTTAAACTTGATGTTCGTTATATTTTATCAGTTTAACACTGTTGAAGGCTAATGATAATTTATTCTGCATTATCTTAGTCATAATATTTCTTACTGGGCTAGTTGAGCTCACCCTTTCTTTCACTGTTCTCTTCAAGACATGAGAATATAGCTGGGACGAGTCGGGGAACGGAGTGATGAACCAGATGATAGTATTAGTAGTCCTCACTATTCTATGTAATAGTGTGATAATAATTGTAATGAGGACTCCTTTTGAGTATGGATACTCTCTAGAAGATAATATTTGTATTCAAACTCACAGTTTATATTTTGTCGTATTGTGCACGACAGTTGTATTAGTAAGTTGTATTTGAATTTTGTACCATGTATCTGGCGACCCAAGATGGGTGATGTATACCTATTTTTGGGGGCGTCACAGTTGGTATCAGAGCTTAGGGATATGATCCCTGGCTAAGATGTGAGAATAGAACTAGGAGGGGAGAGACGGGGAATTCCTTCGCTAGTATGACCTACCTAAGTTTATTTTCATGACATTTAATTGGTCGGTCAGAATATAAGGATAATATATGACATATCAATTAACTTTTATTTTGTGGCAGTATCTGAAAATGGTATCTGAGAATGTTGAGAATAGCAATGGAGCACAGGCGACTGTTGATTCACCACATATCAATAATCAGGATAATGTGCATCAGGAAGGTGACAATCCTCATGCAAACAACAACACTGACCAGATGATAAATGATGGAATGTTCAGAAACTTTATGCAGTTCATGCAACAGCAGGCGAGAGCGGCTCCTGTCTAAAATATAGGTGGAAACACTAAAAACTCTCGGACGGTCACCGCTAAACAGTTCAAGGAGCTGGAACCACCAGAGTTTAAGGGAGAGCCAAAACCACTTATAGCGGAAACATGGATAAAGCATATTACCAAGATATTTGATGTCTTGGAATGCTCCGAGGAGCAAAAAGTTCCCTTTGCCGCCTTTATGTTGCGAGGAGAGGCAGATTACTGGTGGGAATCGATTAAGCGTACTCAACCTGCCGCACTGAAGATGTCTTGGGAGAAGTTCCAAGAGCTGTTCAATGACAAATACTTTCCCGAAAGTGTTCGTCACATGAAGGAGGTGGAGTTCATCAAATTGGAGCAGAATAATATGACCGTGTCGCAGTATGAGGCTAAATTTGCTGAGTTGTCCCAGTTTGCGTTCCACTTGGTGGATAATAAAGAGCGAATGACGCGAATATTTTTGCGAGGTTTGAAACCTGAGATACGTCAACATCTTATTTCTCATAAACTGTGTTTGTATTCAGATGTTGTGAATAGGGCTCAGTTAGTGGAGCGCGATAACGAGTCAACGCAACCAAAAGAGAGCAGCCGGTAAAATGATAATACCAGTGAGAGCAGTCATCGAAGCGGCGACAACAAGCATGGAGGGAATCAACAGGCCAGAAATGATAACCACTTCGGTGGTAATCAGGGCCAAAACAATAAGAATGGTCATTTCAAGAAGAGGAGATTCAACAATGATGGAAAGACATCAGCACCAGCACCCGTTGTTAAGGCAGGAGAACGACCACCTATCATATGTTTCAAATGCGGAGGGGAGGGGCACATCAGTCCAAACTACGCGATGCCATCTAAAGCATATTATAATTGTGGAAGAGAAGGTCATTTAGCTCGATTTTATCGTTTACCAAAAACAAGTTCAGCCAAGATGGAGACACCAAAGGCCGTCCCAGAAAAGTCCAAACCGGTAGTGCAAGGGAGAGCGTTTGTTGTGACCTCCCAGAAAGCAAGGAACCCGAATTAGGTCATCACGGGTAAGCTTATCATAAACTCTAACGAAGTCTATACTTTATTTGATACCGGTTCTACCCATTCTTTTATTTCTCCTACTTGCGCTCATCGATTAAATTTGACTCCGGAGAAATTAGACTTTGACTTATCTGTTAAAACTCCATTGGGGGAAACCTTCATTACATCCACGGTTTATAAGTCTTGTTTGGTTCAAGTTGGTACCCACACATTACCTGTCGATTTTATTTCATTAAAAATACTTGCATTTGACGTGATTCTAGGGATTGATTGGTTAACTACTCATCATGCAAAAATTGATTGTTTTCGTAAGGTTGTTAGCTTTCATATTCCTAATCGACCAATTATACGAATTCAAGCAACCAAACCATTAAAATCAATCGCTGTCATCTCAAGCCATAAAGCTATTCGTTTATTGAAAAACGGATGTCAAGCTTTCTTAGCTCATGTCACGGATCTAAACAAAAATACGTCAGTTTTGAATGATATTTCTATTGTTAATAAATTCCCTGACGTATTCCCTGAAGAACTTCCTGGCCTACCCCCAGAGCGTGAAATTGAATTTTGTATCGACCTTGAACCCTATACAAAACCCATTTTCAAAGCCCCATATCGAATGGCTCCTATTGAACTTCAAGAGTTAAAGATCCAACTGCAGAAATTGTTAGACATTGGCTTTATTCGTCCTAGTGCTCCTGTGTTATTCGTGAAGAAGAAAGATGGAAGTATGCGACTTTGTATTGATTATCGGGAGTTGAATCATGTCACCATAAAAAATAGGTACCCATTGCCACGTATTGATGACCTGTTTGACCAGTTGCAAGGAGCAAAATTCTTTTCAAAGATCGATCTTCGTTCTGGATATCATCAGCTGAAGGTTAGAACTGAGGATATTCCAAAGACGACTTTCAGAACTCGGTACGGGCATTATGAATTCCTAGTCATGTCCTTTGGATTGACTAATGCTCCTGCTGCCTTCATGGATATGATGAACCGGGTATTCAAGGAATGTTTGGATCACTTTGTGGTCGTCTTTATTGATGACATCCTTATTTATTCCAAAAGCCGTGAAGATCATGAGCAACACTTGAGGCTGGTACTCCAAAAGCTTCGTGAATACAAGCTTTATGCCAAGTTGAAGAAATGCAAGTTCTGGTTGGAGGAGGTAGCATTCCTTGGGCACGTAGTATCAAGTCGTGGAATATCGGTTGACCCGGCAAAGATTGAAGCTATTCAAAGCTGGGAGCAACCTAAATCAGTGACCGAAGTACGTAGCTTTCTTGGTTTAGCTGGTTATTATCGGAGATTCGTGGAAGGATTTTCTCGAATCGCTACTCCATTAACTCAGCTGACTCGAAAAGATTCATGTCCTTTGGATTTTCTCGTGACCAATGTTTCAATGTAATTTAATCCTTTTAACCTTAATATCTAAGATTAAACTCGAGTCATGGAATGTGTCATACGCTTCATAATTTAATCTGAGTTTTTCTTGATCAATGAGTGGACTATATGAAACAAATCATTATTTGAGCATGGCCATGCATTCCATAGTCCTACTCAATCAAGAGGCCTATGGATATCACCCCTAATATATAGGATGGTTAAATTCCATCTAGATCACTCATATTTCTCACACGATTCATGATGTACCCAATAATCACCTTTATAGTCCACCCTATTAAAGGTGACATTTGATGATATCAAAGTACATAAATTCTCGTGTAGTAATATAGTGATTTCAGGTCGGAGGACCATTACATCATTGTCACTATGAGAATTACTAATGACACTTTGCATAATGCTCCATATAGAATTCTCATGGTGGGTCTGTCCAGTACATTGTTCTCTAACATGTACATATACATTGACTTAATATCTCATATATTTATGACCAATGAGATTTGGTCATCAGTCAATCAAATACTAGTCTTAATGCATCATTGTTGTCCCATCAATAATGATACTCGACTAGGGACATTTAAGAACAATGATACTAATTATAATTATATAATCTCATGTTCAAGTCACATACTTGAAACTATATAATTTGTATCATTATTCTAAGAATTTTTATTATGTTAACATTTATATAACGCAGTAAATAAAACCATAATAAAATCATTCATTTATTCAATCAAACATAATATCAAAACGTTAAGCAATTATATCAAATAATTGGCCTCTAGGGCATAAACTCTAACAGTCTCCCACTTGCACTAGAGCCAATCACTCATGTATCTAATACCCATGGAACTAGTGTGACCGTCGTGCTTCTGCTGCGACAAAGCCTTGGTCAGTGGATCTGCAACATTATCATCTGTTGGCACTCTTCCTATATGTACATCTCCTCTGTCAATGATTTCACGGATGAGATGGCACCGCCTAAGTATATGCTTGGATCGTTGGTGAGATCTGGGTTCCTTAGCCTGTGCAATGGCTCCATTATTATCA
Source organism: Panax notoginseng (assembly GCA_016801055.1). Classification (NCBI taxonomy): domain Eukaryota; kingdom Viridiplantae; phylum Streptophyta; class Magnoliopsida; order Apiales; family Araliaceae; genus Panax; species Panax notoginseng. The sequence goes on along the minus strand of CM029017.1, from coordinate 72,532,425 downwards.
CAGTATATAGCAATCGGATCAACAATGGTTGGAACAACACCAAGTTCAGTGATGAACTTTTTAATCCATACAGCCTCCTTGGCTGCACTAGAAGCAGCAATATACTCAGCCTCTGTTGTAGAATCAGCTACTGTCTCTTGCTTCGAACTTTTCCAGCTAACAGCACCACCATTAAGGCAAAACACAAAACCTGACTGAGACTTATAGTCATCATTGTCAGTCTGGAAACTAACATCATTGAATGTGAGTTAAATTTATGATTTTATTTAATCAGATAATGCCGCCAAGACGTCGAACTCGAAATCAAAGGGCAGAAGAATCTGTCAACAACGCTGAGGGAGAACAACAAGACCTGATGCAGAACTTCGCAAATATGATAGCACAAGCTATGAAGCAGGGAATACCAGCCGCAGGGAACCTGCTAGACAATCTCTTGGCAAAATTTAAAGACTTCAAGGCAGTAGGACCACCAGAATTCAGGGGATCAGCTGACCCTATAGAAGCCCAGACATGGATTAACGAGATAGAAAAAGCGTTCGTAATTACTAGGGTAAATGAGGGGCAAAAGACCTCTTTTACCACTTATATGATGAAGGGGGAGGCTAACTTTTGGTGGGAGGAAAATCAAGCGAGGGTAGGAGAAGGAGTAATGACTTGGGCTAGGTTTAAAACTTTGTTTTTCGAAAACTACCTCTCAGCTAGCATGCAGGCTAGGATGGAGATAAAATTTTTGGAATTAAAGTAGGAGAACATGATTGTTGCGGAGTATGCCGCAAAGTTTAATGAGTTGGCTAGGTTTGCTCCGCATCAAGTTGATACGGAGGCTAGGAAGGCAAGGAGGTTTGAGCTGGGCTTAAAACCCTGGCTCTACAACAAGGTAATAGTGTTGCAGATCAATACTTTTGCAGCACTCATAGAAAAGGCTATCATAGCTGAGGAGGGGAGTGAGGCCATGAGCCTCTACAACAAGGAGAAGAAGAACCAAAGTAAGGCCGGAGGAGCAGTGAAGGTGGAAGGTAATAGTGGAAATAGGGGTAAGAAAAGAAAGGGGAATTTTTCTGGGAATGTTTAGGTAAAGCAGGAAAGTGTGAAGAAGCAGGTGGTGCAGTGTAAGAATTGCGGGAAGAATCACTCTGGTGAGTGTCTGAAGGGGAAGTTTGTATGTTATAAGTGCGGGTAGGAGGGCCATATCTCTCCCAACTGCCCCAATCCTAGGATGAATAGTGGATGTTTTCTGTGCGGATCAACAGAGCACAAGGTGAAGGATTGTCCAAAAAATAAAAATGGAGGCAGGGAGTGTAACCACGGGAAAAGGCAACGGGACTCTGGCAATCACAGGACCGACTTCAGCCAACAAACTAACCGCACGAGTCTTCAATATGACGGTCCAAGATACTGTGGCAGCTGGAAATGGAACTCTAGGTATTATTCAAATAACTTTTATTTTCGTGTATATATATTTGATTTTCCTATATATAGCAAATTATTTTATAAAGAAATTTTGAGGGAGGAATTTGAGTTCTTTTATAAATCAAACTTCCGTTTAAGGAGACAAACAAGCTTTATGTTGAATGATTAAAGAGTTGTTCGATCAATTATGATCGAGATCTATTTGCAATGATTGCGTGTGCTATGTACCCTTGTATGTATGAGTTTTAAAACGGTGATTCCGAGGACGGAATCCTTATAAGGGAGGGTGAATGTAATAACTCAATATTTTCAATATAAACTAAATAAGAAATTTTGCCAATAATTTTTTTTTATTATTATTTATCTTAATGATGAGAATAAGTGTCAGGTAATGTGCAGGTATTTATGTGATAAATAAAATTTATTTATTTCATGAATAATTTTAAATAATTTTATTTTAGAATTTTTGATCATTATAAAATATATTCTTATAATAATTAATTTTATAGTAGAAATGTCTTTATTAATTATTTTCCATAAAAATATAATTTTTGTATTATTTAAATAATATATGAAATAATTATTGGAATTATTATAATTATTATTTTATTATATGAATTTGTTCAGAATATTTAAGTTAATTATTTTAGCTTAATTATTGATGTTGTATATGAAGGATAAACCAGATATGGAATCCAAACCCTAAATTTGGGTATTGATCAAGGGATGAGAATAATAATATAATATTAATTATATTTTGATTTTTCAGTACTATAAATATGTACTGTAAAGGTGTAGACTGATAATGGTTGGCCAAATATGGTAAATTATGTCATGACCCTTATATCGTGTTATTAAACCCTAATTGTCAAACTCAATTATGAGTTTGAGGCTGTGTAGTATTTGTGTATATGAATTTTACTGTGTATTGTAGAATTTCTGTAATTAAGAGAAACCTTAATTATTATTTGAAAGCCCTAATTTGTTAAAATTAGAAATCCTAATTACTATTTTAGTAAATTATAATGATAATTAGGAAACCCTAATTGTTAATTTGGGAACCCTAATAATATTAAGGAACCCTAATTTAAAAACCCTAATTTAATTAGTGTGTTTAAAATTAAAATTTTATTATACTTTAATTTTTAATTGTCCAAACCCTAGTAATTATTTGAAAAACTTTAAGATGTAAAATCTAGTGATTAAACCCTAGATTCAATAACATTGGACAAGAATACCCTTGAAATCAAAAATAATTACCAAAATACCCTTTTGTCTCATTAGTTGAATTATTGCTGGCCAAATCTTGCAAAATCTGGCCAGCCACCCTATTGCCTAGCTAGGAGCTATAACACTCCAATTCTCAGCCATTACTAGCTGCCAAAAGCATTGCATATCAATATACATATAGATTCAAGAGAGAAAATGTTCATTTTTGGCTTAAATTGTTTACAAACACTTGGCCATACTCTCTCAAGACCAAACCTCTGAAATTCCCTTGCTAGATCAGTCCCCAATCAAGCCCCACGAACACCAACATCAAATCAGAAACATAGAAGTCAGAATTTGATCCTAAGGAGGTAAAACCTAATTTAGAAATCTGACTTTTGATCTTGTGTTAGATGTTATGATTTATTGTTAAAACATGTTATTTGTAGTCCATAGAGTTGATCTGGGTTGGTATTTGTTAAGACCCATAACATCAAAGTGCTCAAAATTAAGTTTTTCAAAAATCAGGAAATTGAAGAAATAGGGGTTTGACAGTGAATGTCAGTCCCCATAGATTTTGATCTGTTATGTGTTTTTGTGTTTTTGTGTTTTTAAAGTTTGTACTTGTAGTATGTTAGGAGATCTTTAATATGGAACTTGATTCAGGGACATAGCTGTTGTAGATTAAAATATATTCGAGGTCAAAGTGAGTTGACTGATTAGAAATTCTGAGTTTCTGGGCAACCGAGAAACCCAGAATTTCTGACAGTCATTTTTAGAGCTTCTGTTCTTGCTGATCCGTTATAGTATGGACATGTTCTTGTTCTATAATTGTAGACTGACATGAGTACCATATATATATGTTTTTATATTACCCAAATACGTAACAGAAGCGAATTAAGGGTTGGTCAAACTTGCGTTGACGAAATTGCTCAAGAACATTTTTGGAAAACCCAGAAATGTTCAAGAACAGTTCCGGTAGGGTACTTTGACCGGCCTGTAGATCTTTATTGTTTTGATGTTATGATAATATTATGTTATGTTATTGTACCTTGACATACCTACTATAGCTTTAAACCTTGAGATCACTTGAATCAAGACCTGAGCATAGAAAGAATCTAGCCCAAAAATGGACCCTCGAAGCTGCTGAATTTCTGGGTTACCCAGAAAACCCAGATTTGGTCTGACAGCTACTTTGAAGATTCATTGCTTGCTTGTATGTTGTAATCTGACCCAGATCTTGCGTGGTATTTGTAGTACTACATTAGTACTACAAGATAAATATCTTACCCTGTCCAAAAACACTATAATCTGACAGATTGGGTTGGTCAAACGAAACACCTTGCTAACTGTCTATTAGTGTTCAAGAATACGAAGAACACCTATAGCGACGGTTCTGTCACTATAGGTGGTCTTTAGCGACAGATTATTTATAAAAATTATATTTTTAATAAATAATTATAGAAAATTAGTTTTAAATCATTAAAAATACATAAAAAATTATTAAAAATTATTTTAAAGTCCGAAAATTAGTTTTTAATTATTTTAAGTATATTTCATAAATATTTAATATTTTTGGAATATAAAAAGTATTTATTTATTTAAGTATAATATTAAATAAATTATTTAAAAATAATTTTTAATACATGAAAAATCATTTAAAAATATGTTATGATATAAAAAGATATTTTAAGTTATTTTCTATAATTTTTAATATTTTGTGATGATTTTCATTATTAATTAGATATTAATGATGATTAAGTTATTTAATAAAGATATTAAATAAATGGTGGAAAATAGAATTAATGATTTAAAATTTATATAAAAATGATTTAGAGATTATAAAAATATTTTAAGTTATAAAATATGACTTTTGATATTTTGTCATGAAAAATATTAATATTTTAATATTAAAGATATTAGATTTATTTAATAATTATATTAAATAAAGTAATGTAAAAATGATTTTAATATTAGAAAAATCATTTTAAATAAAAATAAAATATTTAAAGGTATTTTAAGTTATAAAATATAACTTTTAATATTTAAAGGATAATTTTATTAATAATTTAATATTAATGATATTAATTTAACATTAATGATATTAAATTTATTTAATAATTATATTAAATAAATAGTTTTAAAATGGTTTTAATTATTTAAAAATCTTTTAAAAAGGATATAAATGAATTAAAAATATTTTAAGTTGTAATTAATGACTTTTAATATTTAGATAAATAGTACATTAATACATTAAATATTAATGGTAATTCTTTAAAAATAATTTTAAATGTTTTAAAAATCATTTAAGGGTAATATTAATACTTTAAAAATATTTTGAGTTATTATAAATAACTTTAATATTTTGACAATGGTTTCATTAATAGTTTAATATTAATTAAATATTAATGATAATAGAATTAGTAAATATTTAAATCATTTAATAATGATTCCGATGTTTGAAAATTCATGATAAATTATAATAAATGTTTAAAAATTATTATAAGTCATTTTAAAAATAATATAACTGATATTTTTAGTTATTGAACTACATGATAGAGTTTTAGACTCGATAATTACCCGATAAAGCCGTCGGTACACCGAAATATTTTAAAAATTGATATGAACTTAGATAATTTGACATGATAAGTGTTTATTTGTGATTCAATGGTTGTTAAACATATGTGACAATGTGATTAGATAATGTGCTGACTGCAATAAGCAGTGCTATGTGTTACGATATATTATTCTAATCGAACGAATGATATTATTACTGATAGGTCGCTGTATAAAAGATTAATCTAAGTTACGTTATTGTAAACAACAGCTCAGACAAGTATCTGAACTATCCTTTACATTGTGCAAGTATCCTACCTTTGCATTTTCTTTATGCAAGGGGCATGAGTAAGAATGTTTAAGAAATATATTATTACTGTACAGATTATTAATCCTATACTATATACGCTCATTGCTTATCAACATGTTAGTATATGGTAATTCAGATATATATTCTGTTCGTTAATTTCTATAAATGGTTATACAAGTATCCCCACTTAGATAATCATTGTATTTAATCACATGTTGATACACCTTTGTTAATTACCCGTATATATATATATATATATATATATATATATATATATATATATATATATATATATATATGTTGAATTATAGATTATTGTTGAACAAGGCAAAACCTTTGATTTGGAACCAAGACAAGTATGAACATTCCGAAAACGGAAAAACTTTTTATGCACCCAAGGTGGACAGAGTGAACGATACTATCGTTCTGGCATGTAGTATTGATCAATACAGGGCATAACGGGCTGATCACCCTCGTGCCCGTAAGTTATGACGGTTTGTAGATGAATTTCTACTAAACCTATTCGAAAATTGAAAATAATGTTCATAGTATGTCACCTAAACCCCAATTATAGTCATTACGTAGTTTCAAAATTTGATAGAGAGTTGTTATGTTATTATTATCGGTTCAGATTACTTCACAACTATTGACTTGTTGTAAAAGAGTAGTACAACGAAAATATTTAACCCTTTCAGTTAATATTTATAATTGTTATTACTTGCTGGGCACTTAAATGCTCACTCTTGCTTAAATTAAATATTTTCAGTTAAGTATGATCAACCAGAAGGCTCAGGCAAGAACAAGGGGAAAGGAAAGCTGTTCGAATGAGATTTCTAATATGGTGTAATAATTATAGTTTATTAAGACAATGTTACTTATTATCTATGATGTAATAAATGATTAAAGGTCTCGTACCTGGGAGTAAACTTTGATGCATGTAAATAAAGTTTGAATTTTATATTATGGTTATTATTATTAGTATTATTCAGCTTATAGAAATGGTATCGTGAAGTACCGAGTTTGGGTTTCAAGTACCCGAATTTGGGGGCGTCACACCGGATCTGGTTCATTATTTATTATTCTGTCGGAATATCCTGTCGGTGCGTTTACGCATGACCTGGTTCTGTTAATTATTATTCTGTTGGAATAACCTGCCTGTGCGGTCTATCACATGCCTGGTGATTTCTTTTGTTATTATATTCTTTATTATACTCAGTTGGATGAAGTTTTGACTTCTATACTCCATGAAATTAGTGGAATATCCTTGATATTTGCGCTTCATCCAGTATCTTTTCATGAAAATATTCTTCTGAGCATTCTTGAATTTTACTGCACAAAGCAGTATCATGTTGACCACTTGGACGTTATTAGTTCCTGAATAAATTAATTCTTGAACTTATTTTATTGAATTCTTATATCATTGTCATCATCCTCATGTTTATATTTTTTGAAAGGCCACAGTTTTTGAAAGTCATCTGTGGCCTGTAGTGCATAGATGGACTTGGTATAATTATGGCCAGGGATTATGCGGTATAATCATGACCGTAATGTTACAAATGATGTGGTAAAAATTCTCATTGGCCCATAGTGCATTGATGGACAGTTGTTGGCATGATCATGACCATTAATGAATACACGAATATCCTTGGCTGTGATGCATGGATAATTTATGGTTGTGATACTAATAAATATCCTTGGTCGTAGTGCAGGGATGATGTGGATTATTTATTAAGCCGAGTCTCAGCGATAAAAGTCATGAAAAACCTTTTAAATCATAAAATATAGTAGATTTTATTCTCTACTTGACTCTTTTAATGGATTACTTGATCCGCTGCAGTTAAACTTGATGTCTATTGTATTTTATCAGTTTAACATTTTTGAAGACTAACGATAATTTATTTTGCATTATCTTAGTCATAATATTTCTTACTGGGCTAGTTGAGCTCACCATTTCTTTCACTCTTCTCTTCAGGAAATGAGAATATTGCTGGGACGAGTCGGGAAACGGAGTGATGGTCTAGAGAATAGCATTAGTAGTCCTCACTATTCTGTGAAATAGTGTGATAATAATTATAATGAGGACTCCTTTTGAGTTTGTATACTCTGTAGTAGACAATATTTGTATTCAAACTCACAGTTTATGTTTTGTCATATTGTACACGACAGTTGTATTAGTAAGTTGAATTTGAATTCTGTACCATGTATCTAGCGACTCAAGATGAGTGATGTATACCTAATTTTGAGGGCGTCACAGGGTGGGGGTAGGTGGGCGGGTGGGTGGGGTGGGTAGGTGGGTAGGTGGGTGGGTGGTAGGTAGGGTGGGGTGCATAGATAGGTAGGTGGGGTGGGGTAGGTGGGGTGGGTGGGGTGGATGGGTGGAGGTAGGTGGGTGGGGGATAAGGGGTGTATACATAATCACATAATATTATTTTTTTTGGGTGTAGGTGTGGGTGGGGGTGGGCGTAGGGGTGGGTGAGGTGGGGGTGGGTGGAGTGGGGTGGAGTGGGGTGGAGAGGTAGTGGTAAGGGGTGTATACATAATCACATAATATTATTTTTTTTGGGTGTGGGGGTGGATGTGGGTGTGGGTGTGGGTGTGGGTGTGGTGTGGGTATGGGTGTGGGTGTGGGTGTGGGTGGTGGATGGGGGGGTGGGTTGGGTGGGTTAGGTGAGGTGAGTGAGTGGGTAGTTGAGATTCTTGAATATGTAAATATTGGTTGAAAGAATTTTTGATTTGGATTTGGAATAAAATATGGGTCGAAAAATGGTTAACCGGGTTGGAACAATATTTAATATGCTTCCAAACTTTAACCAACCCAAATAAAAAAAAATAGTTAACCAACCCATTTGGTTCCAGTTAATATGGGTTAACCCGACAGTTAACCAACTATATTGTCAGGTCTAAGTTGGATCCTAGACTCCTTAGTAAACAAAACTTCGGTCGTCGATGGGATATAGCTGTCAAATGGGATATTAAATTATTGCATTTTTGCATATGTTACATGAGAATAAAAACATTGTTTACATAATCTAATAGCAACATGACAGTGAAGGTAATTTAGTAGAAAATTAAGTAATTTAAAATTCAGTATTATTAATTAAGCAGTTTTATCATAATAAAATAACATGTTAATATAATTAAAATTTTCCGTCTTGTTTTCCTAATACATGACATATTGCTATTGAGTGATTTTATAGACAGTCCTTTTATAATTCATTCTAATGCTTCATTAGTCCCTACCTGTTTGTCTTTAGATTTATTTCTTTTCCATTTCTCTCTATATCTAATCCATGTATAGCCAGTACTTTGTGTACTGTCCTTGTTGCAGTAAGTAATTTGCGAGCTTTCCCATTGCACTCACACTTAATGTTCGTAGTTGCACTTAGGTCATGTTTGGATATGATTATTAATTTTAAATGTTTTATTTATTTTTAAATTTAGATTTAAGATTATTAGTCTAGAGATAATAAAATAATTTAATAGTATTGGGGTTATAATTATATAAATTATAATATCGAGATTATAATACTTACAAACAAACATAACCTTAAAATATTACTTTCATATATATTTAGCTCATTGGCACAAACAAACGTAACCTTAGAACAACTTTCTCATACATTTAGCACGTTGGCACATTGTATCCGTGTGCATTTAGCTCATTCCATTCACGTGCATTTAGCACATTGCGACTGCATTTTGTTAGTTCATTTGACATTTATGTTTATTTGATGATGTATTGGAATATTTGTGATATTCCGAAATCATATTCGAGAATATAAATGTAAATATAATTGAAATATTCAATGAAAACTAATTTTATAACCTAACACATTTAAATTATGTGTTGGAGATATATGTAATTCAAAAAGAAAAGAAAAGGTAAAAGTTAAAAGTCAAAACTTAAACATACAACGTTAAAAAAAGGATGAAGGAAAAAAAGAAAAAACAAATCAGGGACCAGCCAAGGCATGGCCAAGTGGCCATGTTGCCACACTCACAATGATATAACACATGCTTGCAACTTGTAAGATAAAGAATAGAGAGTGAGCCATAAATCAATTGTTGCTATATAAAATAAAGACTAAAAGATAATTTGCACCCCAAACTTTATTCTCTATTTACTTTTATACCCCAAATTTAAAAAGGTGTCTAAGTACACCACAAACTTCATTATACGTAACAAAACGCACACTTTCTTCATTTAACCAGTCAAAAGTGACCGGCTAAGCCTAAGGCTGTAACACAAGTTTGAGGTACAAATTGTCTTTTAGTCTTAAAAATTGGCAAAAATAATTAATTTTAATATAAAATAAAATAATTTTAAAATAATTAATTTTAAAAATAAAAATAAAAAAAATAATTTTAAAATAAAATAATTAAAATAATAAAATTAAAATAAATATTTAGAATTAATGATTAATAATTAATCATTAACTTGTAAAATGATTATTTTATTTTTATTTTTAAAATTAATTATTAATCATTCCGGTTTAAAAAATCATTAACTTATAAAAAAATCACTTTTGCCACATAAAAAAAAATTCTGTTGTTTTTAAAAACAAAATTTTGTAAAAACAAAATTTTTAAAAATAGAATTTGTTTTAAAACAGAATTTTTCAAAAACAGAATTTTATTTTACAAGTTAAAAAAAAAAATCTATTTTTGTTTTTAAAAACATAATTTTTTTTAAAACAAAATTCTTAAAAACAGAATTTTGTAAAAACAAATTTTTTTTTTAAAATAGAATTTTTTGAAAACAGATTATTTTTTAAAAAAAATCTGTTTTTAAAAACAAAAGTAGAATTTTTTAAAAACTTGTAAAAAAAAATTTCTGTTTTTACAATTTTTTTTTTGTAAAAATAGAATATTTTTTGTAAAAACAGAATTATTTTAAAATTATTTTATTTTATTTAAAATTAATTATTTTTGTCAATTTTTAAGACTAAAAGACAATTTGCACCCTAAACTTGTGTTACAGTCTTAGCCGATCACTTTTGACCGGTTAAGTGAAAAAAGTGTGCGTTTTGTTACGTATAATGAAGTTTAGGGTGTACTTAGATACCTTTTTAAGTTTGGGGTGCAAAAGTAAATAGAGAGTAAAATTTAGGGTGCAAATTATTTTTTAGTCTAAAATAAAAAGGGGAGCAAGTGTACTCCCCCACACCCCATATTTTGGTTCAAGGAGAAGAAAAGAAGAGTAAGGCAGCTCGTTGAGCTAGGAGAGGAAGAGAAGAGAAGAAAAGCTTGAAGCCAAAGAAGCTAAGAAAGAAGAGAAGCCAAACTAGGGAGATAATTACCCTTAAACATATTTTAATCTATAGCAATTTCTAAAAATACTTTTTCATTCAAGTTTATAAAACTCTTACCATGCTTAAGTAAAACTTAGCTATCTCTAATAATTTATAATTATAGAACTTAAAGACAAACCAAAAATTTTAAAGAAAAACAAAGATAGAAAAACAAAACTAAACTAGTAAGGGCATGTTTCTGTCCTGTTTTTATACCTTATGGAACATGGGAGGTGGTATACAAGACAAAACTAGACCGGAGAATTTGGGAATTTTTTTCCTTATAGAGTTAAAATTAAAAATTGTGCAAGGAGGCTGACTAATATACTAAAATTTATGGGGAATGGACTATTTTTGGAGTTCAAGAGCGTGGTTGGTTTTGAAGTTATGGACCTTACGGGACATGGGAGGTGCTGTTTGTTATCCGATTTGTATAATGACAATTACTGTGACGCCATCAAAATATGTATACATTACCCATTTTGAGTTGTCAAATACATTGTACAGAATTTAAATACAAACTTCTTTGATACAGTACGACAAAATGTAGCTGAGAGTTTCAACACGGATAATGTCTCGTAGAAAATATACAAACTCAAATAAAGTCCTCATTATAATTATTATCACACTATTTCACATAATAGTGATGGCTACTATAGCCACCTATCTGAACCGTCACTCCGTTCCTCGACTAGTCCCAACTATATTCTCATTTCCTGAAAAGAACAATGAAAGCAAAGGGTGAGCTCAACTAGCCCAGTAAGAAATATTATGACTAAGATAATGCAGAATAAATTATCGTTAGCCTTCAATAGTGTTAAACTGATAAAATATAATAAACATCAAGTTTAACTGCAGCGGAACAAGCAATCCATTAGAAGAGTCAAGTAGGGCATGATATCTACTATCTTCTATGATTTAAAAAGTTTATCAACAGTCACATCATCGAATCATCCCTGTACTACGGTCAAGGATATTCATTAGTATCACCAATGATCATGATCATACCAACAACTGTCCATCAATGCTCTACGGGCTAATGATGACTTTTATCACATCATTTATAACATTTCGGGTCATGATTATACCGAATGATCTCTGGTCATAATCATACCAATCAACAGTCCATCTATGCACTACGGCCAAAGATGACTTTTATCATAATATTAGCATGAGGATGATGACAATGATATAAGAATTCAATTTAAATGAGAGCAAGGATAAATTTTAAAGATTTATAATTCAATTTATCCAGAATTTAATAATGTTCAAATTGTCAGCATGATACTGCTTTGTGGAGTAAAATTCAAGAATAATATTGTATTAAAAATAATTTGGACTGAAAAGAAATTAATTTTTATCATGAATAGTAACCGAGTGAATAGTACCCCATGAATAGTACTTTGGGAATAGTAACTCATGAATAGTACCCCGATATGAAAAGATTAAAAATTATCAAGAATGCTCAGAATAATATTTTTATGAAAAGATACTGGATAAAGCGCAAATATCAAGGATATTCTACTAATTTCATGGAGTATAAAAACAATACTTATCAACATAAGTGTAGAATTAGAAATATAAAACGAAATAATATTACTTACATACTACAGAGTATGGAAGAAAATATTATTTCTTACGAATATTGAATAAGAATAATATCACTTACGAATACGAAAGAAATAATACCCCTTACATTAGTAGTAGATTGGATACTGCAATAGTATAGTGCCAAAATACTCTTCTTCTTTCTCTCTTATTCTCTCTATACTTTCTCTCTCTATAGCTTGAATGAATTGGTGAAAAATAATGAAAAAATGAGCTTCTATTTATAGGTTTGGCAGAGTAAGGGTAAAATAGTCTTTTCGCCATAATTTATGACATCATTGCTGACATCATCGATTATATTACATCATTGTTTACCTCATCGTCTGATGACATCATCGCTTACCTCATCATTCGATGACATCATCGCTTACATCATAGGAATTCAAATTCAATTTGTTCTCTTCCACCTTCTTTTACTTTTATACCATTAATTTACTATAATAATTGTGAGACCCCAAATTTTATGAATAAAGATTTAAATTTCTCGAAATATTTTTTTAAATATTATGGTGTGGATTTGATATAATGTTATAGTTGTGGGTAATATTTATAAATTTTGCAAAGTACACAAGTTGTTATATAATATTCGATTAGTCGGGGAATATTCGTTTTAACAGGGAATATTCGTACGACGACACAATCATTGGTGGACTCCACAACATAATTATTGTCGGATTGAGAAAACGATAAAAATATTTTATTGAAAATAACGGCAGAAGTTTTACCATTAATACTGTTGAACTACTTGGTAGTAAAAGTACAGTAATACGCGTGGTTGCATCCAGGTACTTCTATTCCCGCATGATTTGGTGTTCACTATACAAACATCATATATCTATCTACCCATAATAAAAGCAAACCATGAAATAGATAGAAATAATAAAAGATCTCCCCTTATGGGGTTACATCAACTGCATAATAAATAAATCCCAGGTCACTCTAACCTTAAATCATCTGTGCGGAAATATAAACAAATAAGTCTTAAGCAATATCAATTCTAAATATTATTACATAACCACATAAATAATCAATCTTCATTACTTGCTAAGCTTGCCCTTACCTTTACTAGTGGAAGGTTCATTTGCTTTTTCGTTCTTAACTGCAATGTTATTATTACGCAAGAGTGAGCACGATTGCCCACATGTATAACAGTATAACAAATGAATAATAACATGCGAGTGAATAATAATAACTTCGAATATAAAAGCTCAACTTTTGAATCAAGAATGAATAACAAGAATCAAAAGAATTTCTGAGGGTCATAAGACCTTGAACTATGTCCTAGGTTGTCAAGTGTTTATTCTTGAAACCTTTAACAGTCATAAAACTATGAACTCTTCTTCTCGTACTTAGGGGGATCAGCCCTTAGTACCATACTGTGCACAATATCTTAACGCTAAAGCGTAAATAATCCCCTATACAGGGTTGTTCATCTCAGTTTGACATTCGAGTCCGCACCAAAGGAAGTTTGGTTTGGATAATTCATCAAGGATTCTGAAATTTAGAACGCTCATCAACTATGGACTAGTCGAATCAATAAGGGTTCGCTAGTCTAACAAGGTTTAACAATAATTGATAACTTAATTGAATAAAATCTCAAAAGGTATACAATAGAATAAGTATTGTATAACAGCATCATGCTTGAAAGATTTATAAACTTTAACATACAAAACAGACTTGATCAATAATAATGAGAATTTGCTCAATGTAGAAAGGTGAATTAATCAACTTATATAACGATAACAAGTAGGGTTAGGAAACTTGCCTCGTGCGTAGATTACACTTAATTAACTCGTTCTTTGAATTAAATCCTACATATCAATTATGTTCACAATACCAGTCAATAATAACGTACTAAACATCATAAGTTATTCTTTGTCTAATCTCGAATTCATGATTATATTCAGTCAAATTATCATACTTGTTTTCACATAATATAATACTACACGAACAACAAGTTAATTACATAATCAACGATTCAAATAATATGTAATTGTCTTCTTGACTTGGTAAAACTCATTTAAATATCTCATTATATGTCTGACAAATTTTTATATTCATTAGACTAGGTTACTAACTTATTTCTATACTTGAACATTAAAAAAAATATATTTTCTGGACATTCTGCTAAGTGGCGCTGCGGCGCCACTTTTGTACTGGGTCTTGGCGCTGCGGCACCGTGGCGCTACGGCTTGGTACATGGCGCTGTGGCGCTACGGCGCGGGGCATCAGTGCTGGGGTTGGCGCTGCGGCACGGGACATCAGTTTTGGAGTTGGCGCCGTGGCGCGAAACTCCATAATTTGATTCCTAGTTCGCGAAGAACACAGAGTTCAGCGAATTAAACATTACATGATCATTATTTTCCCAAATTAAACATATCCACATGTTAGAATTAATATATAATCAATACCCAATGTTTATAGAGTGATTTTAACCCATTAAAACACATAATCATAAAATTAAAATATGCAAATTGTACTATTCTTGATGTTCTTGAAGGTTTTTGAACAAAAATAAAGAATTTAATAATACGGATTCGTTATAAGACCAAATCCAACCATTCCAGTTTCGTTTTGTTCGTTTTAGCATGCATAATCACATACAAGTGGAAACTTTTACGGATAATATATGATTGACGTATCAATATCACGTATAAGGCCATATGGCCATATAACATATTCTGTAAATTTTGTAGCAATCATATACGACATGTTTTCATGAATTTGATGATATAGTTTACATAATATATATAATTAAATACGATGTGATATGTCATAACACATACACAACCCATAATCATTACTCCTATCCCAATTACAGAGGTTTAAACCAAAAACTTTGAAACTCATATTCATGAAACTTAACAACGTAAAATAGAAATTGGGAAGGAGGAGATTACCCTGTAGAGTATAAATTAGTACGCTAAATGCTTTTCAATTCCTCACTCTCAATCTCCTTCAAAATTAACTCTGTAAAATTCTCAATCTTTCTCTCTGAAAGTTTTCTATTCTCTCTGGCTTGTTTTCTAGCCTTAGCATACGAATGAAAGAAGTAAGGAAGACGTCGAACAAATAAAGTAAACTGATGCGCATGATGGAGGTCAGTTACCTAACATGGGTAACTGCTCCCAACCTCCCTTAGTGCCATGTTTGTCTAGCTAGAATAGGTTTCAAAAACCATTTCATTTAATAAAGCTTTATCATATAATTTAATTAATGTCACACTCCTTCATAAAATAAATCAATATCTTATTTAGTTTATTTTAAATAAAATATAATAATTTCTCACTAATTCACATAGTCACATACTTAAATTTCTCCTTTAATAATAATGTCAAATTATTAAATCTCTAATTAATAAATAAATTGATTAATATAACATTAGGCTTATTAAATATTTTTTTTAATACAATAAGCTCACATAAATATATGCATCGAATAATAAAATTCTCCACATTAATTTAATAAATGTAACACATATAATTAAATTAATCTACCACAATTGCATAAATTAATTCTTTAATCTAATAATTAAATCATCAAAAATATTTATTTATTTTAATAAATATTAAGAATTAAATTATAAAAATCTCGTTTGTTACAGTAGCACACGGTATTGATTATTGATGCTTACGTGATAAGTCACTCAATTTTGTTTTATTGATATTATTAGTGTAATAAAACAGAAAAACTTTTTATATAAAACAGAATACTTTTATAAAGTTATCTGTTTTATTAGATAATAATTAGAATATATTATATTTTATTATGCATAGTATTTGTATAGTGTCTGCATAGTATTTGCATAGTAAAATCTTTTATAAAGTTATTCATTTTATTAGATTATAAATAGAATATATTATATTTTATTTAAAAGATTTTGCTTTAAATATGGACCGTCCGATTAAAAGTAAATCAATCTGGACCGTTCATGAATTAGTTACTATGCAGTCTATTCTTCTATAAATAGAAGCTCATTCCTTCATTATTTCTTACGAATTCACTGAAACTCTAGAGAGAGAAACTATAGAGAGAAAGAAGAAAAGTGTTCTGCTACTTCACTACTCCTATATGCAGTACTCTTCTTTCTAAGGTAAGGGGTATTATTTCTTTTGTATTCATGAAGAGAACTTCTGTTATTCCATTCTTTATTATTCTGCTGGAATAACCAGTATACGCGGACTACCCTATACTTGGTGACATTCTTCTATTATTTCATCTTTATTATTATTCTGTTGGAATATCCTGTCTGTGCGATTTACGTCGGACCTGGTTCCGTCTTTATTATTCTGTTAGAACATCCTGTCTGTGCGTTTTACGTCGGATCTGGTTCCGTCTTATTATTCTGTTGGAACATCCTGTCGGTGCGAATTTTGCCTGACCTAGTTCCGTTACTTATTATTCTGTTGGAATAACCTGTTTATGCGAAGTACCGCATGCATGGTGAATTCTTTTGTTATTCCATTCGTTATTATACTCAGTTGGTTAAAGTTTTGACTTCTATACTCCATGAAATTAGTGGAATATCCTTGATATTTGCGCTTCATCCAGTATCTTTTCATGGAAATATTCTTCTGAGCATTCTTGAATTTTACTCTACAAAGTAGTATCATGTTGACAATTTGGACGTTATTAGTTCCTAGATAAATTAATTCTTAAACTTGTTTTACTGAATTCTTATATCATTGTCATCATCCTCATGTTTATATTATGTTAAAAGTCATCTGTGGCCTGTAGTGAATAGATAGACTTGGTATAATTATGACCAGGGATTATTCGGTATTATCATGACCGTAATGTTACAAATGATGTGGTAAAAGTCCTCATTGGCCCGTAGTGCATTGATGGACAGTTGTTGGCATGATCATGACCATTGATGAATACACGAATATCCTTGGCCGTAGTGCAGGGATGATGTGGATTATTTATTAAGCTGAGTCTCAGCGATAAAAGTCATGAAAAACCTGTGACAACCCCAAAATAGGTCCATTCCATCCAACCTATTCTGAGTCGCCAAATACATGGTAAAGAAAACAACTACAACTTTATTACAACAATTGTCGTGCAAAATACAACAACACATATGCTGTGAGTTTGGATACAAATATATACCAAATGTGACTCATGTTCCAACCGTGGACATCACCTCACAATGACACCTTACATAAATGTATAGTCAAAAACTGTTTTAAAAATTAGAATCTTTGGTAAGTGCTCAAGGAAACCTTCGTACATGGGAGGCCATGCGTCTAGGTTATGATAGATATCATATGGCCATAGAATTATCCTTGGTTGACCCAATATACCCCAAAGAAAAACGAGAAGATTACTATCATATTCTTCCCAATGGTGAGTCTTCTCTTGACATATCATTATCTCTACTGTCTCTAATTGAGAATTATACTTCAAACAAACACCAAGATTATATAGGTAGTGCTCGTATATATACTCAGGAAGTGGATGAGCACATCCCTGTCTTATGATGACACGAGGTTGTATGTCGTTAGACATCTTGTATGATAGTGGCAAAACACCCTTCCAACGTTGGGTACACCTTACCCTATTGGATTCACCAAATAAAACTACTAAATGAACTTTTCTATATTGCTTCGGGAGAACATCCACAGCTAGAAACCACCGTTCTATTTCCCCGTTACCCTCACTCGACCCAGCTACACTCTTATTACCTGAAAGGAATTGGGAAGCAAAAGGGTGAGCACAACTAGCTCAGTAAAGAATATCATGACTAAAGATAATTAAATTATCAATAGCCTTCATCAATAATAAATCAGAGATTTAGAACATATGGTAAATGATAAAAATTTCAACCATAGTTGCAGCGGAACGAGCAATCCATTAGAAGAGTCAAATAGACTACAAAATCTATTATCTTCTCCATGTTAAAAATCCATCAACAATGTTTTATCCCTGTAATATCAATCAACAATTCTGGTCCACAATCATATGAATAACTCATAATCATAATTGTAGTTCTAAATTCCTCTTCTCATCCAGGACGAAGATAATTTTCATCACCTATCTTTACCTAAAACATCAAAGATCATGATTACACCAAATCACAGTTCATGTTCATAATCATACTAATAACTTCATCTTTGCACTACGGCCAAAGATATTCATTTGTATCACCAGTTGGTCATGTTCATCTCAACACATATTCATCTTTGCACTACTGGCCAAAGATATTCAACAACATGTCATCTTTGCACTACGGGCCAAAGATATTCATCAACAATTCATCTTTGCACTACTGGCCAAAGATATTCAACCACGGGTCATCTTTGCACTATGAGCCAAAGATATTCATCACCAGTTCATCTTTGCACTACAGGCCAAAGATATTCAACAACAATTCATATTTGCACTACAGGCCAAATATATTCATCAATAATTCATATTTGCACTATAGGCCAAATATATTAATATCTCAAAGAAATATATAATCATTTCAGAATTTATATAAACAATAATTATAACCATGTTGAACAATTCACCTTTGCACTTAAGCTAAAGATATTCAATTATAAATTCAATGGTCATGATCATACCAGTCAACAATTCAACTTTGCACTACTGGCCAAAGGGAACCCATAGTCATGATCATACCAAAAATCTACCCATCTTTACACTCAAGTCAAAGAGAAATATCATCATTAGGGTTATAAAAATGTTATATATGATAATAAAATCAATATATAGATTTAATCTCAAGAGTAATATTCATAAATCAACTATAATTTGGTCAGAAAAAGAAACTAATTTTATCGTGAATAGTAACTCGTGAATAGTAACTCATGAATAGTAACTCGTGAATAGTAACTCGACATGAAAAAGGTAGAAATTCCACAATAAAATCCATACCAATATTTCGGTATAATGATATTGAAAGAATAATATTTCTTAAGCTTATAAACAATTTATTTAAATTGTTTACACTTTACTAATTAATGTATTTAATCATCATAAAATGTCAACTCTTAAGATTTTATCACCAATAACCAAAATTCTCATCAAAAATCTGCATATAACTCATATATGATTCTCAAGCTATAAAATCATATTTTCTAATTTTCTTACTTCACAAAACATATTTAATTTATTTACTCATAACTAGACCATTTTCATGAAAAATACCAAATCAGTTCCAAAAATATTTTTTTTCTGGTATTTAGCATAATATAGTCCCATAGTGAAGATATATTTTTCTCAGAATTTTCAAAAGTCATTTACTATTTTTCATATGGCCAAAACAGCCGAATATTTAGACATTTATCAAAAATTGTACTTTTATCTAAAAATTTTGAAATTCACAGAGTATACTCCTATCATATACATGTACTCCCAATAAAAATTTCATCAATTTTAGAGTTAACCACAAGGAGTTATAAGCGGTTACTTTTAAAATAGTCTTTTCTCATAAAATTCATAACTCTTAATTTATACATCCAAAAATCACCATTTTTGGACACAATCAAGAAAACTCAACAAAATATCATTTCAAATTTTTCCAGAATTTTTGAAGGTCAGAAAAATTATGAAACTGAAAAATATAACAACCCTTAAAATCCCTTACTATCCCTTACCTCAAAAGAGCAGTACTTCTAATTGGTATAAGGCTGAAGGAAACTTGCACTGATGAATAGAAACTCACAGAGTATCTAAATACTCATAAAATACACTCAATAATCTAGAGAGAGAAAGAGAGAAAACTTATGAATTCTGGTGTGATTTTCAATTCTAAGTTAGCCCTCTATTTATAGGAAAATGTTAGCACGCCGAATCAGACTTAACCTGTAACCTGATGGCTTTACCTGCTACTATTCCCACCCACCATATTTGAATAAAAATCTCAGCACATTTCTTTACCAACCAAGAGTGGGGCCCACCAATTTTAGAATTTTTCACCAAAATGATTAACTCCGAAAATTCAACAATTTCTTAACCAGTCATCTCGTAAAATTCATAATAAATCATACGTTCATTTTTAACGGTTCAAAATTTGTGTACATATACTCAACTTATATATGTATAACATATCCAAAAATTACCACGATCCAACGGTCGGATTAAAAATTATAACCCCCGCAAAATATCTCAAAAATCCTGATTTTTAATACCTCCATTCCGACAAAAATACTGATAAAAACCTCAACATTAACTCCTTCATTTTTAACCACAAAAATATATCCCTCATTTATATCCACATAAAATAAATATTTCCTTATCATATGAATCAATAATTAATTATTCACAAATAATATTACAGAATCACATTTATGACAACCAGGCCGTTCCTAGGAAAGAGGGGGCTTTCCAATAAGAATTTCTCCTTACTGGCGCGCAATTAGGTGACCAAACCTCTCCTTAGACAGAGCTTTCTAGACATTGCCAATAATTTTATCTAATAATATTATTCAAATAATATGAATTATTGATCTGATAATGGGAAATACTGTGCAGTGACAATTATTGAACAACAATAATATAAAATTTCAACGTAGCAATTATTGAATCAATAAAATAAAATATTGAACAGTAATTACTGTAACAATTATTGAGTAGTGCCTTCTTACGTAAGAATCAATAATTTTAAAAATACTATACAATACCGTGTGCTACTGTGCAATAACGCGTATTTCTGTATTTTAACCACCGGGTATTCCAACAGTGTTAACGGTAACAACTACGTCGTTATTTGTAAAAACTCAAATTTGTCATTTTCTTCACCCGACAGTTATTCTGTTATGGGGCCCACAAATGGCTGCGCCGTCGTACGAATATTCCCCGACAGAAAGAATATTCCACGACCAAACGAATATTCCCCGACAACAATGAATATTTTATAACCACTTGTGTATTTTAAAAAAAATTCATATATCACCCTTAACTTTAACATTTATCAATTTAACCATTTACTGAATAGTAATTATAAGAAAAATTGAATACTATTATTTCATAAAATTCAGGGTCTTACAATCTCACCTCCTTATGAAATTTCGTCCCCGAAATTTACGTACCTGGTATTTCGAAGAGTTGAGAAGACCTTGCTTCCATTTCAGATTCTATCTCTCAGATCATCATGATTTCTCCATTGCTCATCTCCCATGATAACTTCATTTGGGTTCCTCATTTGTTGGGAAGTCATGACAACCGCCATCCCTCGAACTACTCGGCTTTGACTTGTCTGGAGCAGCATTTGGCGTCATCATTACCGTTGGAATATACTTTTCTATAGGACATATTCCTCCCTCAACTGCCTCTTCGTACTCCTCATTCATGATCTGAATCATCAATCTTCGATCCATATCGGATTCAGGTTGACTGCTATGTACAGGGTAATTCAAAACTCGATGTTGGGTTCTCCCAATTGCTTTCTAAAAAGAGAAATTCATATCATCTATTTTAGCCTTCTTAGATCGAACATCTCTTTCCACAATATCCACGTGTCGTGCGGCTTTTGCCCATGCATCACTTATTCTCACTCGTTCAGTTTTTTCTTCTTTCAGCTCAGATTCCATTTTTATCATCTTATACTCCGCCAAAGAATGCTTCTGTTCAAGCATCACATATCGGGTAACACAAGCTTGAATTGTTACATCCTTTTGTTCCACGACCGCCTGTCGTTCTTCTGCCTGCTCTTCTAACTCATGAATACGATTTTTAAATTCTACATTTTGATCATATAATACCTCTAATAAACTCTCCTCAGGTACCTCTTCTTCCTCTTCTTCCTCAGTCTCAACTGTTACCTCTGTGACTATCTCGGGTGCAACTATCAATTCTTCACTCACCACATGGATATCTCTAATTCCTTCTTCGTCTGACATCACATTATCACGGTTAGTGATTAGAGGTATCCCCCAGTCTCATTCACTCCATTGTTAGCATTCTCAGCTGCCATTCTCAAATACTGCCATAAAACAAGGGTTAATTAAACAAATTAACATATCACATAATATCCCGATATTATGACTGACCAACAAATAAGCTTAGGTAGGACACACTAGCGAAGGATTTACTCATCTCTCCTCTCCTAGTTGTATTTCCCGATCTCCGCCAGAGATCATATCCCTAAGCTCTGATACCAAATGTGACAACCCCAAAATAGGTCCATTCCATCCAACCTATTCTGAGTCGCCAAATACATGGTACAGAAAACAACTACAACTTTATTATAACAATTGTCGTGCAAAATATAACAACACATATGCTGTGAGTTTGGATACAAATATATACCAAATGTGACTCATGTTCCAACCGTGGACATCACCTCACAATGACACCTTACATAAAGGTATAGTCAAAAACTGTTTTAAAAATTAGAATCTTTGAGAAGTGCTCAAGGAAACCTTCGTACATGGGAGGCCATGCGTCTAGGTTATGATAGATATCATATGGCCACAGAATTATCTTTGGTTGACCCAATAGACCCCAAAGAAAAACGAGAAGATTACTATCATATTCTTCCCAATGGTGAGTCTTCTCTTGACATATCATTATCTCTACTGTCTCTAATTGAGAATTATACTTCAAACAAATACCAAGATTATATAGGTAGTGCTCGTATATATACTCAGCAAGTGGATGAGCACATCCCTATCTTATGATGACACGAGGTTGTATGTCGTTAGACATCTTGTATGATAGTGGCAAAACACCCTTCCAACGTTGGGTACACCTTACCTTATTGGATTCACCAAATAAAACTACTAAATGAACGTTTCTATACTGCTTCGGGAGAACATCCACAGCTAGAGACCACCGTTCTATTTCCCCGTTACCCTCACTCGACCCAGCTACACTCTTATTACCTGAAAGGAATTGAGAAGCAAAAGGGTGAGCACAACTAGCTCAGTAAAGAATATCATGACTAAAGATAATTAAATTATCAATAGCCTTCATCAATAATAAATCAGAGATTTAGAACATATGGTAAATGATAAAAATTTCAACCATAGTTGCAGCAGAACGAGCAATCCATTAGAAGAGTCAAATAGACTACAAAATCTATTATCTTCTCCATGTTAAAAATCCATCAACAATGTTTTATCCCTGTAACATCAATCAACAATTCTGGTCCACAATTATATGAATAACTCATAATCATAATTGTAGTTCTAAATTCCTCTTCTCATCCAGGACGAAGATAATTTTCATCACCTATCTTTACCTGAAAAAAAATAATCATGGTTACACCAAATCACAGTTCATGTTCATAATCATACTAATAACTTCATCTTTGCACTACGGCCAAATATATTCATTTGTATCACCAGTTGGTCATGTTCATCTCAACACCTGTTCATCTTTGCACTACTGGCCAAAGATATTCAACAACATGTCATCTTTGCACTACGAGCCAAAGATATTCATCAACAATTCATCTTTGCACTACTGGCCAAAGATATTCAACCACGGGTCATCTTTGCATTATGAGCCAAAGATATTCATCACCAGTTCATCTTTGCACTACAGGCCAAAGATATTCAACAACAATTCATATTTGCACTACAGGCCAAATATATTCATCAACAGTTCATATTTGCACTATAGGCCAAATATATTAATATCTCAAAGAAATATATAATCATTTCAGAATTTATATAAACAATAATTATAACCAAGTTGAACAATTCACCTTTGCACTTAAGCTAAAGATATTCAATTATAAATTCAATGGTCATGATCATACCAGTCAACAATTCAACTTTGCACTACTGGCCAAAGGGAACCCATAGTCATGATCATACCAAAAATCTACCCATCTTTACACTCAAGTCAAAGAGAAATATCATCATTAGGGTTATAAAAATGTTATATATGATAATAAAATCAATATATAGATTTAATCTCAAGAGTAATATTCATAAATCAACTATAATTTGGTCAGAAAAAGAAACTAATTTTGTCGTGAATAGTAACTCATGAATACTAACTCGTGAATAGTAACTCGTAAATAGTAATTCATGAATAGTAACTCGACATGAAAAATGTAGAAATTCCACAATAAAATCCATACCAATATTTCGGTATAATGATATTGAAAGAATAATATTTCTTAAGCTTATAAACAATTTATTTAAATTGTTTACACTTTACTAATTAATGCATTTAATCATCATAAAATGCCAACTCTTAAGATTTCATCACCAATAACCAAAATCCTCATCAAAAATCTGCATATAACTCATATATGATTCTCAAGTCATAAAATCATATTTTCTAATTTTCTTACTTCACAAAACATATTTAATTTATTTACTCATAACTAGACTATTTTTATGAAAAATACCAAATCAGTTCCAAAAATATTTCTTTTCTGGTATTTAGCATAATATAGTCCCATAGTGAACATATATTTTTCTCAGAATTTTTAAAAGTCATTTACTATTTTTCATATGGCCAAAATAGCCGAATATTTAGACATTTATCAAAAATTGTACTTTTATCTAAAAATTTTGAAATTCACAGAGTATACTCCTATCATATACATGTACTCCCAATAAAAATTTCATCAATTTTAGAGTTAACCACAAGGAGTTATAAGCGGTTACTTTTAAAATAGTCTTTTCTCATAAAATTCATAACTCTTAATCTATACATCCAAAAATCACCATTTTTGGACACAATCAAGAAAACTCATCAAAATATCATTTCAAATTTTTTCAGAATTTTTGAATGTCAGAAAAATTACGAAACTGAAAAACATAACAACCCTTAAAATCCCTTACTATCCCTTACCTCAAAAGAGCAGTACTTCTGATTGGTATAAGGCTGAAGAAAACTTGCACTGATGAATAGAAACTCACAGAGTATCTAAATACTCACAAAATACACTTAATAATCTAGAGAGAGAAAGAGAGAAAACTTATGAATTCTGGTGTGATTTTCAATTCTAAGTTAGCCTTCTATTTATAGAAAAATATTAGCATGCCGAATCAGACTTAACCTGTAACCTAATGGCTTTACCTGCTACTATTCCCACCCACCACATTTGAATAAAAATTTCAGCACATTTCTTCACCAATCAAGAGTGGGGCCCACCAATTCTAGAATTTTCTACCAAAATAATTAACTCCGAAAATTCAACAATTTCTTAACCAATCATCTCGTAAAATTCATAATAAATCATACGTTCATTTTTAACGGTTCAAAATTTATGTACATATACTCAACTTATATATGTATAACATATCAAAAAATTACCACGATCCAACGGTCGGATTAAAAATTATAACCCCCGCATAATATCTCAAAAACCCTGAATTTTAATACCTCCATTCCGACAAAAATACTAATAAAAACCTCAACATTAACTCCTTCATTTTTAACCACAAAAATATATCCCTCATTTATATCCACATAAAATAAATATTTTCTTATCATATGAATCAATAATTAATTATTCACAAATAATATTACAGAATCACATTTATGACAACCAGGTCGCTTCCAGGAAAGAGGGAGCTTTCCAATAAGAATTTCTCCTTACTGGCGCGTAATTAGGTGACCAAACCTCTCCTTAGACAGAACTTTCTAGACATTGCCAATAATGTTATCTAATAATATTATTCAAATAATATGAATTATTGATCTGATAATGAGAAATACTGTGCAGTGACAATTATTGAACAATAATAATATAAAATTTCAACGTAGCAATTATTGAATCAATAAAATAAAATATTGAACAGTAATTACTGTAACAATTATTGAGTAGTGCCTTCTTACGTAAGAATCAATAATTTCAAAAATACTATGCAATACCGTGTGCTACTGTGCAATAACGCGTATTTCTGTATTTTAACCACCGGGTATTCCAACAGTGTTAACGGTAACAACTACGCCGTTATTTGTAAAAACTCAAATTTGTCATTTTCTTCACCCGACAGTTATTCTGTTATGGGGCCCACAAATGGCTGCGCCGTTGTACGAATATTTCCCGACAGAAAGAATATTCCACGACCAAACGAATATTCCCCGACAACAATGAATATTTTATAACCACTTGTGTATTTTGAAAAAAATTCATATATCACCCTTAACTTTAATATTTATCAATTTAACCATTTACTGAATAATAATTATAAGAAAAATTGAATACTTTTATTTCATAAAATTCAGGGTCTTACAAAACTTTTTAAATCAAAAAAGATAGTAGATTTTATTCTCTACTTGACTCTTTTAATGGATTGCTTGTTCCGCTGTAGTTAAACTTGATGGTTGTTATATTGTATCAGTTTAACACTGTTTAAGGCTAATGATAATTTATTCTGCATTATCTTAGTCATAATATTTCTTATTGGGCTAGTTGAGCTCACCCTTTCTTTCACTGTTCTCTTCAGGAAATGAGAATATAGCTGGGACGAGTCGGGGAACGGAGTGATGGATCAGATGATAGTATTAGTAGTCCTCACTATTCTGTTAAATAGTGTGACAATAAATATAATGAGGACTTATTCTGAGAGTAGATATTGTCTAGAAGACAATATTTGTATTAAAACTCAAAGTTCTCTTGTTGTATATTAAAGATTGTATTTGTATTTTGTAACATATATTTGGCAACTCAGAAT
The DNA here is from genome assembly GCA_016801055.1 of Panax notoginseng. NCBI lineage: Eukaryota > Viridiplantae > Streptophyta > Magnoliopsida > Apiales > Araliaceae > Panax > Panax notoginseng. The sequence goes on along the minus strand of CM029017.1, from coordinate 72,505,447 downwards.
AGGTGATGTATACCTATTTTGGGGCGTCACAGTTGGTATCAAAGCTTAGAGATATGATCCCTGGCTGAGATGTGAAATAAGAATTAGGAGGGGAGAGATGGGGAATTTCTTCGCTAGTATGACCTACCTAAGTTTATTTGTTATTTAATTGGTCGGTCAGAGTATAGAGATAATATGTGATATGTTAATTAACCCTTTTTTTGTTGCAGTATTTGAAAATGGCATATGAAAATGTTGAGATAAGCAATGGAGCACAGGAGACCGTTGAGTCTCCACAGATCAATAATCAGGACAATGTGCAATAGGAAGACAATAATCCATATGTAAATAACAACACTGATCAATTGACGAACGACGATATGTTTAGGAGTTTTTTAGAATTCATGCAACATCAGGCGAAGGCGGCTCCTGTTCATAATGCAGGAGGAAACAATGGCAACCTACGGTTGGTCACCGCTAAGCAATTCAAGGAGTTAGGACCACCAGAGTTTTTGGGAAAGCCAGAACCACTTAAGGCGGAGACGTGATTAAAGTAGATCACCAAGATATTTGATGTCTTGGGATGCTCCGAGGAGCAAAAGGTTCCCTTTGCGACTTTTATGTTGCGTGAAGAGGCAGATTACTGGTGACGCACTCAAGATGTCTTGGGAGAAGTTCCAAGAGTTGTTCAATGACAAGTACTTTCCCGAAAGCATTCGTCACATGAAGGAGGTAGAATTTATCAATTTGGAGCAAATCAACATGACCGTGTCGCAGTACGAAGCCAAGCTTGCCGAGTTGTCCCGATTTGCGTCCTACTTGATTGATAATGAAGAGAGAATGACGCGGATGTTTTTAAGAGGTTTGAAGCCGGAGATACGTTAATATCTTATTTCTCATAAACTGTATTTGTATTCAGATATTGTAAATAGGGCTCAGTTAGTGGAGCACGATAACGAGTCAACGCAACCAAAATAGAGCAGCCGGCAAAATGATAATATCGGTGATAACAGTCATCAAAGCTGTGACAATAAACATGGAGGGAATCAACATGCCAGAAATGGTAACCACTTTGGTAGTAATCATGGTCAAAATAATAAGAATGGACATTTCAAGAAGAGATGATTTAACAATGATGGAAAGACGTCAGCACCAGCACCTGTTGTTAAGGAAGGAGAACGACCACCTATCATATACTTCAAATACGAAGGGGAGGGACACATCAGTCCAAACTGCGCGATGCCATCCAAAGTATGTTATAATTATGGAAGAGAAGGTCACTTAGCCCGATTTTGTCGTTCACCGAAGACAAGTTTAGCTAAGATGGAGGCACCAAAGGCCGTCCTAGAAAAGTCAAAGTCGGTAGTTTAAGAGAGAGCATTTTTTTTCGTGACAAGGAATCTGAATAAAATTATCACGGGTATGTTAGTCATAAACTCTTGCGAAGTATATACTTTATTCGATACCAATTCTAACCACTCTTTTATTTCACCTAGTTGTGTTCAATGTTTAAATTTGACTCCGAAGAAATTAGACTTTGATTTATCTATTGAAACTCTGTTGGGAGAAACCTTCGTTACCTCCACTGTTTATAAATCTTGTTTAATTCAAATCGACACTTTCACGTTACCTGTCGATCTTATCTCTTTGAAAATACTTGTCTTTGATATAATTTTAGGAATCGATTGGTTAACTACTCATCATGCTTTTCGTAAGGTTGTTAGCTTTCATATTCTTAACCAACCTGTTATGCGAATTCAAAGTAACCAAACCACTAAAGTCAATCATTATCATATCAAGCCATAAGTAAAGAGCCCTGAGCCTTTATCTGGTGACTTCCTTGTATGGAATGCACCGAAGCCAGACTTTCTGTAAGCGACGTCGCGAATGACGATGGCAAGTTGATATGTATCAATGTGACGTGCTATCCAAGTCTTGAGATGAGAGTCACAGTTTTGAACGATATTTCTATTATTAATAAAGTTCCTGATGTATTCTTGAAGACTTCTTAGCCTACCCCAGAGCATGAAATCGAATTTTGTATTGACCCCAGTACAAATTCATTTCTTAAACCCTTAAATATTTCTTCAACTAAAGCGTACGTACCATGCGCCAAAGACGTTGGCTCGAGCTGTAGAAGATTATGACCATACCATTCAATATCATCGTGGAAGAACGAAAGTGGTAGCTGACCAGTTGAGTAGAAGATCGTATGCGAGTGAGATGTTGTTAACACAAAGACCCATTTCGTATAACTTACAAATGATGAAGATAGATTTAAAGACTCTAGGAACCCACGTGAAGATAACGAATATACGATTAGAATCGACTTTAATCGATAAAGTTAAAGCCACTCAAGCTACATACTCAGAGCTAATGAATGTGAAGAAGAAGGTTCAAGAAGGCGTTATCTCAACTCTCAATTTAATTGACCCATTTGAAATTCTCGATCGAGTAGGAACTGTGGCATATGGACTCATTTTACCGCTAAGTATGTCGCGTGTTCATAACGTTTTTCACGTATCGTTGTTAGTAAAAGCTTAGTCTTGGGGGACTTTGGAGCCAAATTTTGGAATAATTCATGAATCTAAAAAATTATGAAATCATGGGTGTTTTGTAGAGCATGTTACAAGCTTTTCATAGCCTCAAAAACGGACTAATTCCGATAACGGATGAAGAAGTTATGAAGATTTGAAGTATATGTGTCAAAAGTTGCTAAATCTAAAAAATTGGAGTTAAGTGCCAAAGGTCGAGCGCCTAGGCACTAGACTCGGCACTTGGAATATGTTCTTGGGCGCCTAGGCGCTTGCCCAAGGCCAATTTTGGGCTCCTAGGCGCTGGTCTAGTGTTAAGCCAAAATATGTTTGGACGTCCTTTAGTAAATTGGGCATAACTTTTTCATATGAACTCCGATTGAGGTGATTTAAGATGATCCAGAACGAGGACGAATAGACCTACAATGTTTGTTCTTTAAGTTATTTAATTTGAGATCGTTAGAAGGGGTAAAAATAGTTATCTTTGGGACTATTGTGTTTTCAGAGGCAATCGGAGGACGTCGGGCATGCACGTATGCAACGTGCAATGTTTTCGACGGTAAAAGTATTCAAGGTTATACCTCAAGTGCTAGAATCTGAAATAAAGTCAAGATATCCTCACCTCTTTGGCATATCAAGTGCGTACTTAAATTTCGAGGGCGAAATTTCATAAGGAGGGGAGATTGTGAGACCCCATATTTTATGAATAAAGATTTAAATTTCTCGAAATATTTTTTTGAATATTATGGTGTGGATCTGATATAATATTATAGTTGTGGGTAATATTTATAAATTTTGCAAAGTACGCAAGTTGTTATATAATATTCGATTGGTCGGGGAATATTCGTTTTAATAGGGAATATTCGTACGACGACACAATCATTGGTGGACCCCACAATAAAATTATTATCGGACTGAGAAAATGACAAAAATATTTTATTGAAAATAACGACGAAAGTTTTACCATTAATACTGTTGAACTACTCGGTAGTAAAAGTACAGTAATACGCGTGGTTGCATAGTAGCACACGGTATTGATTATTGATACTTACGTGATAAGTCACTCAGTTTTGTTTTATTGGTATTATTAATGTAATAAAACAGAAAAGCTTTTTATATAAAACAGAATACTTTTATAAAGTTATCTATTTTATTAGATAATAATTATAATATATTATATTTTATTATGCATAGTATTTGTATAGTGCCTGCATAGTATTTGCATAGTAAAATCTTTTATAAAGTTATTCGTTTTATTAGATTATAAATAGAATATATTATATTTTATTTAAAAGATTTTGCTTTAAATATGGACCGTCCGATTAAAAGTAAATCAATCTGGACCGTTCATGAATTAGTTACTATGCAGTCCATTCTTCTATAAATAGAAGCTCATTCCTTCATTATTTCTTACGAATTCACTGAAACTCTAGAGAGAGAAACTATAGAGAGAAAGAAGAAAAGTGTTCTGCTACTTCACTACTCCTATATGCAGTACTCTTCTTTCTAAGGTAAGGGGTATTATTTCTTTTGTATTCATGAAGAGAACTTCTGTTATTCCATTCTTTATTATTCTGCTGGAATAACCAGTATACGCGGACTACCCTATACTTGGTGACATTCTTCTATTATTCCGTCTTTATTATTATTCTGTTGGAATATCTTGTCTGTGTGTTTTACGCCGGACCTGGTTTTGTCTTTATTATTTTGTTGGAACATCTTGTCTGTGCATTTTACGCCGAACCTGGTTCCGTCTTTATTATTCTGTTGGAACATCCTGTCGATGCGAATTTTGCCTGACCTGGTTCCGTTACTTATTATTCTGTTGGAATAACCTATTTATGCAAAATACCGTATGCATGGTGAATTCTTTTGTTATTCCATTCGTTATTATACTCAGTTGGTTAAAGTTTTGACTTCTATACTCCATGAAATTAGTGGAATATCCTTGATGTTTACACTTCATCCAGTATCTTTTCATGGAAATATTCTTCTGAGTATTCTTGAATTTTACTCTACAAAGCAGTATCATGTTGACAATTTGGACGTTATTAGTTCCTAGATAAATTAATTCTTGAACTTGTTTTATTGAATTCTTATATCATTGTCATCATTCTCATGTTTATATTATGTTAAAAGTCATCTGTGGCCTGTAGTGCATAGATGGACTTGGTATGATTATGACCAGGGATTATTCGATATAATCATGACTGTAATGTTACAAATGATATGGTAAAAATCCTCATTGACCGTAGTAGTCCTCACTATTCTGTTAAATAGTGTGATAATAAATGTAATGAGGACTTATTATGAGAGTGGATATTGTCTAGAAGACAGTATTTGTATTAAAACTCACAGTTCTCTTGTTGTATATTAAAGATTGTATTTGTATTCTGTACCATGTATTTGGCGACTCAGAATAGGTGATGTATACCTATTTTGGGGGCATCAAAATAATGTTACCATTCAAATTATAAAAAACGTACTATTATATAATCACATCATACTACTATAATTTAATATTATAATAATATATTTGAATAAATTATTTTATCGGAAAAGATAAAATACTAACTTTCAACAAATGTCACATGCTAAAATTCCTCAGTTTAAATCCACATTGAATAAATATTTTCTTATCATATATATCAACAATTAATTATTCACAAATAATATCACAAAATTACAATATCGACAACCATGTCGTTCTCAGGAAAGAAGTGTCTTTCCGATAAGGATTTCTCCCTATTGGCGCGAAATTAGGTGACCAAATCCCTTTTCTCGACAAAACTTTCTAGACATTGTCAATAATGCAAATAATAATATTATTCAAATAATATGAATTATTGATTTGATAATTTGAAATACTGTGCAATGACAATTATTGAATCAGTAATATAAAATATCAACGTAGCAATTATTGAATCAATAAAATAAAATATTGGACAATAATTACTGTAACAATTATTGAGTAGTAACTTCTTACGTAAGCATCAATAATCCAAGATACTATACAATACCGCGTACTACTATGCAATCACGCGTGTGACGCCCCTAAAACAGGTATACATCACCCATCTTGGGTCACCAAATACATGGCACAAAAATTCAAATACAAACTTAATTATACAACTGACGTGTACAATACGACAAAACATAGCTAAGAGTTTCAACACGGATAATGTCTCGTAGAGAGTATACAAACTCAAATAAAGTCCTCATTACATTTATTGTCACACTATTTAACAGAATAGTGAGAACTACTAATACTATCATCTGGATTGTCACTCCGTTCCCCGACTAGTCCCAGCTACGTTTTCATTGCCTGAAGAGAACAATGAAAGAAAGGGTGAACTCAACTAGTCCAGTAATTATGACTAAGATAATGTAGAATAAATTATCCTTAGCCTTCAACAGTATAACAACTGATAGAATATAATAAACAACAAGTTTTAGATCAACAACTGCAGCGAAAATAAGCAATCCATTAGAAGAGTTAAGTAGAGAATAAAATCTACTATCTTCTATAATTTAAAAGGTTTTTCATCACTTTTATCGCTGAGACTCAGCTTAATAAATAAACCACATCATCCCTACACTACGGCCAAGGATATTCATTAGTATCACAACCACAAATTATCCATGCACTACGGGCCAAGGATATTCGTGTATTCATCAATGATCATGATCATGCAAACAACTGTCCATCAATGCACTACGGCCAATGAGGATTTTCACCACATCATTTGTAACATTACGGTCATGATTATACAGAATAATCTCTGGTCATAATCATACCAAGTCCATCTATGCACTACAGGCCACATATGACTTTCAACATATTATAAACATGAGGATGATGACAATTCAATAAAACAAGTTCAAGAATAAATTTTAAGAATTTATAAGTTAATTTATCCTGAACTTAATAACGTCCAAATTGTCAACATGATACTGCTTTGTTGAGTAAAATTCAAGAATGCTTAGAAAAATATTTCCATAAAAATATACTGGATGAACCCTAAATATCAAGGATATTCCACTAATTTCATGGAGTATGGAAGCTAAAACTTTAACCAACAGAATATAATAGAATATATGAAACTGCAAATGGATTTTTGCTGCCATGCGGTAATCCACGTAGACAGATTATTCCAACAGAATAATAAAGAATGGAATAACAGAAGAATTCACCAGGCGTGCGTAATCCGCACAGACAGGTTATTCCAACAGAATAATAAAGAATGGAACCAGGTCATGCGTAATCCGCATAGACAGGATGTTCCAACAGAATAATAAAGAATGGAACCAGGTCATGCGTAATCCGCACAGACAGGATGTTCCAACAGAATAATAAAGAATGAAATAACAACAGAATTCACCAGGCATGCGATAGGCCACACAGATAGGTTATTCTAATAGAATAATAAAGAATGGAATAACAGAAGAATTTCACCATGTATGCGGTACTTCGCATAGACAGGTTATTCCAACATAATAATAAAGAAATGAATAACAACCCTTACGAGTATTGAAAGAAAATAACTCTCTTCATGAATACGAAAGAATAATACCCCTTACTTTACAAAAACTGAATACTGAAATAGTGAGGTAGCATACTTCTCTTCTTCTTTCTCTCTATAATAATTGCTCTATAGCTTTAGTGAATTGGTGAGAAATGAAGGAAGAATGAGCTTCTATTTATAGGAAAATATAGTTTTGATAATTGCACGTTTTGGAACTCGAAATATTACAGTATAATAACTTCCTATGTTTCTTTATTTTTAATTTAGTCATGTAAGTATTATCAATATTGCACTAACTCCCCTAATAGTACAAGAATGTGAATCAATAGTATATACATGTGAACAAATAGTTATAATCATATGAATTAATAGCAATTAATTTGTAAGACCCCGAATTTTATGAAATAAAAGTATTCAATTTTTTTTATAATTACTATTCAGTAAATGGTTAAATTGATAAAAGTTTAAAGTTATGGGTGGAATGTGAATTTTTTTGAAAATAAACAAGTGGTTATAAAATATTCATTGTTGTCGGGGAATATTCGTTTGGTCGTGGAATATTCTTTCTGTCGGGGAATATTCGTACGACGGCGCAGCTATTTGTGGGCCCCATAACGAATAACTGTCGGATGAAGAAAACGACAAATTTGAGTTTTTACAAATAACGACGTAGTTGTTACCGTTAACACTGTTGGAATATCCGGTGGTTAAAATACAGTAATACGCGTTATTGCACAGTAGCACACGGTATTGCACAGTATTTTTGAAATTATTGATTCTTACGTAAGAAGGCACTACTCAATAATTGTTACAGTAATTACTGTTCAATATTTTATTTTATTGATTCAATAATTGCTACGTTGAAATTTTATATTATTGTTGTTCAATAATTGTCACTGCACAGTATTTCCCATTATCAGATCAATAATTCATATTATTTGAATAATATTATTAGATAACATTATTGACAATGACTAGAAAGTTCTGTCTAAGGAGAGGTTTGGTCACCTAATTGCGCGCCAGTAAGGAGAAATTCTTATTGGAAAGCCCCCTCTTTCCTGGGAACGGCCTGGTTGTCATAAATGTGATTCTGTAATATTATTTGTGATAAATTAATTATTGATTCATATGATAAGGAAATATTTATTTTATGTGGATATAAATGAGGGATATATTTTTGTGGTTAAAAATGAAGGAGTTAATGTTGAGGTTTTTATCAGTATTTTTGTTGGAATGGAGGTATTAAAAATCAGGGTTTTTGAGATATTTTGCGGGGGTTATAATTTTTAATCCGACCGTTGGATCGTGGTAATTTTTGGATATGTTATACATATATAAGTTGAGTTTATGTCCACAAATTTTGAACCGTTAAAAATGAACGTATGATTTATTATGAATTTTACGAGATGACTGGTTCAGAAATTGTTGAATTTTCAGAGTTTATCATTTTGGTGGAAAATTCTAGAATTGGTGGGCTCCACTTGTGGTTGGTGAAGAAATGTGCTGAATTATATTTCAAATGTGGTGGGTGGGAATAGTAGCAGGTAAAGCCATCAGGTTGCAGGTCAAACCTACCAAAATTTTCCTATAAATAGAGGGCTAAGTTAGAATTGAAAATCACACCAGAAACATAAGCTTTCTCTCTTTCTCTCTCTATATTATGAAGCATATTTTGTGAGTATTTAGATACTTTGAGAGTTGCTATTCAGTGCAAGTTTCCTTCGGCTTTGCATACCGATCAGAAGTACTGCTCTTTTGAGGTAAGGGATAGTAAGGGATAGTAAGAGATTTTAAGGGTTGTTATATTTTTCAGTTTCGTAATTTTTCTGAACTTCAAAAATTCTGGAAAAATTTGAAATGATATTTTGATGAGTTTTATTGATTGTGTCCAAAAATGGTGATTTTTGGATGTATAGATTGAGAGTTATGAATTTTATGAGAAAAGACTATTTTAAAAGTAACTGCTTATAATTTCTTGTGGTTAACTCCAAAATTGATGAAATTTTTATTGGGAGTACATGTATATGATGGAAGTATACTCTGTTAATTTCAGAATTTTTGGACAAAAGTATAATTTTTGATAAATGTCTAAATATTCGGCTATTTTGGCCATATGAAAAATAGTAAATGACTTTTAAAAATTCTGAGAAAAATATATGTTCACTATGGGACTATATTATGCTAAATTCTAGAAAAGAAATATTTTTGGAACGGATTTGATATTTTTCATGAAAATAGTCTAGTTATGAGAAAATGAATTAAATATGTTATGTGAAGTAAGAAAATTGGAAAATAGTATTTTATGGCTTGAGAATCCTATATGAGGTATATATAACATTTTTATAACCTTGATGTTGAAATTCTCTTTCACTGAAGTGTAAAGATGGGTAGATTATTGGTATGATCATGACTAGGGTTCTCTTTGGCCTGTAGTGCAAAGTTGAATTGTGACTGGTATGATCATGACCATTGAATTTATAATTGAATATCTTAAGCTTAAGTGCAAAGGTGAATTGATCAACATGGTTATAATTATTGTTTATATAAATTCTAAAATGATTATAATTCTTTGAGATATGAATATATTTAGCCTGTAGTGCAAATATGAACTGTTGATGAATATCTTTGGCCTGTAGTGCAAAGATGATATGTTGTTGAATATCTTTGGCCTGTAGTGCAAAGATGAACTGTTGTTGAATATCTTTGGCCAGTAGTGCAAAGATAAACTGTTGACGAATATCTTTAGCCCGTAGTACAAAGATGAAATTATTAGTATGATTATGAACAAGAATTGTGAATTGGTATAACCATGATCTTTGATGTTTCAGGTAAAGACAGGTGATGAAAATATTCTTCATCCTGGGTGCGAAGAAAACTTTATAGTCACAATTATGATTATGAGTTATTCATATGATTGTGGAAAGGAACTGTTGAATGATGTTACATGGATAAAACATTGTTGGTGGATTTTTAACATGGAGAAGATAATAGACTTTATAGTCTATTTGACTCTTCTAATGGATTGCTCGTTCCGCTGCAACTATGGTTGAAATTTTTATCATTTACCATATGTTCTAAATCTCTGATTTATTATTGATGAAGGCTATTGATAATTTAATTATCTTTAGTCATGATATTCTTTACTGAGCTAGTTGTGCTCACCCTTTTGCTTCACAATTCCTTTCAGGTAATAAAAGTGTAGCTGGGTCGAGCGGGGGTAACAAGGGAATAGAACGGTGTCATCATTTAGTAGTTATATTTGGTGAAGGAAATAGGGTGAGGCGAACCCAACGTTGGAAGGGTGTTTTGTCACTATCATACAAGATGTCTAATGACATACAACCTCGTGTCATCATAGGACAGGGTTGTGCTCATCCACTTGCTGAGTATATCTATGGGCACTACCTATATAATCTTGGTGTTTGTTTGAAGTATAATTCTCAATTAGAGACAGTGGAGATAATGATAAGTCAAGAGAAGACTCACCATTGGGAAGAATATGATGGTAATCTTCTCGTTTTTCTTTGGGGTCTATTGGGTCAACCAAGGATAATTCTGTGGCCATATGATATTTATCATAACCTAGACGCGTGGCCTCCCATGTACGAAGGTTTCCTTGAGCACTTCCCAAAGATTCTAATTTCTAAAACAGTTTTTGACTATACCTTTATGTAAGGTGTCATTGTGAGGTGCTATCCACGGTTGGAACATGAGTCATATTTGGTATATGTTTGTATCCAAACTCACAACATATGTGTTGTTGTATTTTGCACGACAATTATTGTAATAAAGTTGTAGATGTTTTCTGTACCATGTATTTGACGACTCAGAATGGGTTGGGTGGAATGGACCTGTTTTGGGGTCGTTACATAATTGCTCATTTATCCGGTTAATTACCCGATTGGTCAACATAACCTCCAGACATCAATTATTATCGAAATAAATGTCGATTTTCACTAACACTAATAATTCCAACACAATGGAACTATCCATTTCATCTTTAATCAACACAAATTTATTCATCATTAATATTATAATTCACAATATTTAACAACCAGGTCGCTCCCAGGAAAGAGGGGGCTTTCCGATAAGGATTTCTCCTTATTAGCGCGCAATTAGGTGACCAAATCTCTCCTTGACAGAACTTCTAGACATTATCAATATTACAAATAATAATATGAATAGCTTTGTCTTCTCAATTATTGATTTAATAATAATAAATATTATGCAGATGATACTGTGACAATAATTGAATCAATAATATGAGAGATATGATGCAACAATTACTGTAACAATAATTGAGTATAGCTAACTGACTTCTCACGTAAGCATCAATAATCAATATCGTGTGCTACTATGCAATCACAAGTATTACTGTACTTTTACTACCAGATAGTTCAACAGTTTTAACGGTAAAACTTTCGCCGTTATTTTTTTATAAAAAGATAATTCTGTCATTTTCTAACTACGATAATACTTCCGTTGTGGGGTCCACCAATGATTGTGCTGTCGTACAATATTCCCTGTTAAAATGAATATTTCCTGACCAATTGAATATTATATAACCACTTGCTTACTTTGTAAAATTTATAAATATTACCCACAATTATAACATTATATCAAATCTATACCATAATATTAAAAAATATAATTCGAGAAAGTTATTCTTTATTCATAAAAGTTGGGGTCTTACAACCTCCCATTCTTATGAAATTTCGTCCTCGAAATTAGGGTACGTACCTGGTATATCGAAGAAGTAAGGATACCTTGATTTCATCTCATATTCTAACTCCCAAGTCATTTCTTCCACATCGTGGTTTCTCCACAAAATTTTGACTTGAGATATAACCTTGGAGCGTATAATATGATCCTTCTTATCCAAAATTTTAACAGATAACTCTTCAAACGTTAAATCTTCCTCTATCTCGTCTGGTTCTAATTCAATAATGTGGTTCGGGTCTTTCACATATTTACGTAACATAGTTATGTGAAAAACGTTATGAACACGAGACATACTTGGCGGTAAGGCGAGTCTATAGGTCACGGTTTCTACTCGATCGAGGATTAAAAATGGGCCAATGAATCGAGGATTGAGTTTTTCTCTCTTTCCAAATCTCGTAACTTCTTTCCATGGAGCAACACATAACAACACATGATCTCCAATATCGAATTCCACGTCCTTTCGATGAAGATCAACATAACTCTTTTGTCGATCTTGTGAGGTTTTTATACGTTGTCGGATCGTTTGAATCTTTTTCATAATCATACGTACCAACTCTGGTCCCAACAACGTTGCTTTACCCACCTCATCCCAGCATACTGGAGAACGACACTTTCTTCCATACAATTCCTCAAATGGAGCCATGTCACTACTTGCTTGATAACTGTTGTTGTAGGAAAACTCCACCAATGGTAAGAACTTGTCCCAACTTCCCTTGAAGTCAAGGACACAGAGTCTTCAAGAGTTTGAATAGTCCTCTCTGACTGTCTGTCCGTCTAAGGATGATATGTCGAGCTAAATCGTAAATCCGTGCCCATAGCTTTTTGTAAACTAATCCAAAATCTTGAAGTGAATCTTGGATCTCGATCAGAAACTATGAATACTGGCATACCATGCAGTCTTACAATCTCGTTTATGTACATATGAGTAAGACGTTCAAGTGTATAAGTTTCTCGTATAGGTAGGAAATGAGCAGACTTGGTTAATCTATCAATAATGACCCAAATTACATCTATGCCTTGAGAAACCTTGGGAAGACCAGTAACGAAATCCATGGTAATGTGCTCCCATTTCCATTCTGGAATTTCATGTGGTTGCAATAGACCTTTTGGTACTTGATGCTTCGCCTTGACTCGTTGACAAGTTAAACACCTTGAGATAAACTCTGCTATCTCTCTCTTTATATTGCTCCACCAAAATGTATGTCGAAGATCATGATACATTTTGGTACTCCCAGGATGGATTGCAAACGGTGTGTTTTGCGCCTCCATCATGATTTTATACTTTAAATCAGGGTCGTTAGGAACACAAAGTCTGGAGTTAACTCAAAGAATTCATTTTTCATAGATTCTTGCTTCCGGCATAGCACCTTCTTGCACTTTCTTCCTCATAAGCATCAACTCCAGGTCTGTAGCTTGAGCAGCTTTAACTTTATCGATTAAAGTCGGTTCTACTCGTATATTCGCCATCATCACATGGGTCCCTGGAGTCTTTAACTCTATCTCCATCCTTTGTGAGTCATACAAAATGGGCCTTTGTGTTGACAATATTTCACTCGTACCCGCATATAATCTTTTACTCAATGCGTCAGCTACTACGTTCGCTTTACCAGGATGGTATTGAATGTCATGATCATAATCTTTCAATAGTTTAAGCCAACGTCGTTACCGCATGTTGAGTTTCTTTTGGGTAAAGAAATATTTGAGGCTTTTATGATCCGTAAAGATCTCCACTTTCTCCCCATATAAGTAATGCCTCCAAATTTTAAGCGCGAAGACAACAGCTGCCAACTCTAGATCATGAGTAGGATAATTCCTCTCATATTCTTTGAGTTGTCGAGAGACATAGGCTATGACTTTCCCATGTTGTATGAGAACACATCCTAACCCTTTGCCTGAAGCATCACTGTAGATGACAAATTCCTCCGAGCCAGATGGTATTGTCAGAACAGGTGCTGAAATGAGTCTTCTCTTGAGTTCTTAAAAACTCTTCTCACATTCCACGCTCCAACCAAATTTTGTTTCTTTTCGAGACAGCTGAGTTAATGGAGTAGCGATTCGAGAAAACCCTTCTACGAATCTCCGATAATAACCAGCTAAGCCGAGAAAGCTACGTACTTCGGTCACTGATTTAGGTTGCTCCCAGCTTTGAATAGCTTCAATCTTTATCGGGTCAACAGATATTCTATGATTTGATATCACGTGCCCAAGGAATGCTACTTCCTCAAGCCAAAACTCGCATTTCTTTAACTTGGCATATAACTTATTTTCACGAAGCTTTTGGAGTATCAACCTCAAGTGTTGCTCATGATCTTCATGGCTTTTGGAATATATGAGGATGTCATTAATAAAGACGACCACAAAGTGATCCAAATATTTCTTGAATACTCGGTTCATCATATCTATGAAGGCAGCAGGAGCATTAGTCAATCCAAAAGATATGACTAAGAATTTATAATCCCCGTACCCAGTTCTGAAGGTAGTCTTTGGAATATCCTCAGTTTTAACCTTCAGCTGATGATATCCAGAACGAAGATCGATCTTTGAAAAGAATTTAGCGCCTTGCAACTGGTCGAACAGGTCATCAATACGAGGTAATGGGTACCTATTTTTGATGGTGACATGATTCAACTCCCGATAATCAATACAAAGTCGCATACTTCCATCTTTCTTCTTCACGAATAGAACAAGAGCACCCCAAGGAGACGTACTAGGACGAATGAAACCGATGTCTAACAATTCCTGTAGTTGGGTTATTAACTCCTGAAGTTCAATAGGAGCCATTCGATATAGGACTTTGGAAATGAGTTTTGTACCGGGTTCAAGGTCGATACCAAACTCGATTTCACGCTCCGGGGGTATGCCAGGAAGTTCTTCGGGAAATACGTTAGGGAATTTATTAACAATAGAAATATCATTCAAATCTGACTTATTTTTGTTTAAATCTGTGACATGAGCTAAGAAAGTTTGACATCCGTTTTTCAATAAACGAATAGCTTTATGGCTTGAGATGATCGTGATGGATTTTAATGGTTGGTCGCTTGAATTCGCATAATAGGTTGATTAGGAATATGAAAGCTAACAACCTTACGAAAATAATTAATTTTTGCATGATGAGTAGTTAACCAATCAATCCCTAGAATCACGTCAAATGCAAGTATTTTTAAAGAAATAAGATCGACAGGTAACGTGCGGTTATCGATTTGAATCAAACAAGACTTATAAACAGTGGATGTAATTAATGTTTCTCCCAACGGAGTTTCAACCGATAAGTCAAAGTCTAATTTCTCTGGAGTCAAATTTAAACGTTGAGCGCAAGTAAGAGAAATAAAAGAATAGGTAGAACGGGTATCAAATAAGGTATAGACTTCGCTAGAGTTTATGATAAGCTTACCCGTGATGACCTCGTTCGGGTTCCTTGCTTTTTGGGAGGTTACGACAAACGTTCTCCCTTGAACTGCCGGCTTTGACTTTTCTGGGATGACCTTTGGTGCCTCCATCCCAGCTGGACTTGTCTTTGGTGAACGACAAAATCGAGCTTGGTGACCTTCTCTTCCACAATTATAACACGCTTTGGATGGCATCGCGCAGTTTGGACTGATATGTCCCTCCCCTCCGCATTTGAAGCATATGATAGGTGGTTATTCTCCTTCCTTAACAACGGGTGTTGGTGCTGACGTCTTTCCATCATTGTTGAATCTCCTCTTCTTGAAATATCCACTTTTATTGTCTTGACCATGATTACCACCGAAGTGGTTACCATTTCTGGTATGTTGATTCCCCCCACGTTTGTTGTCACCGTACCGATGACTGTTACCACTGATATTTTCATGTTGTCGGCTGCTTTCTCTTAGTTGTGTTGACTCATTACCGCGCTCCAATAACTGAGCCCTATTTACAACATCTGAATACAAACACAGTTTATGAGAAATAAGATATTAACGTATCTCCGGTTTCAAACCTCTTAAAAACATCCGCGTTATTCTCTCCTCAGTATCAACTAAGTGGGACGGAAACTGGGACAACTCGGCAAACTTAGCCTCGTACTGCAACACGGTCATATTATTCTGCTCCAACTTGATGAACTCTACCTCTTTTATGTGACGAATACTTTCAGAAAAGTACTTGTCGTTGAAAAGTTCTTGGAACTTCTCCCAAGACATTTTGAGTGCGACAGTGTAACACCCCAGTCCCACATCGAAAGATAGGAAAAAAATTTGTCTACATATAAGGAAATAAGTTACTACCAATAGTACCTTCAAGTCATGACCTTTTGGGAGCCTGTGGTGGGCTAAGATGACCCAAGAAGATACTATTGGGCCAGTGGTTTGAGGCCTTATTTTGATGGATTTGATTCGATTTGGACTTGGGATTTGACCCGAGATTTGTTCCGGACTCGGAATTTGACCCGAGTTGTTTCATATGGTATCAGAGCCGACTCTCGAAAGCTCGGGTTGGGGTCATCCGATCGGGTTGCCGGAGGTGGGGACACGAAGGCAAGTGGTATTATCCCACAATGGAGAGATGGAGGTCCGGAGGTGGGGACACGAAGCCAGCCGGTATTATCCCACAATAGCTAGAGAGACAAAGATCTTTGGGCTGTGTGTGAGATCAGTTTTGACGGGGACGTAAAAAATTTAACTGGGGGAGTTTGTAACACCCCAGTCCCACATCGAAAGATAGGAAAAAAATTTGTCTACATATAAGGAAATAAGTTACTACCAATAGTACATTCAAGTCATGACCTTTTGGGAGTCTGTGGTGGGCTAAGATGACCCAAGAAGATACTATTGGGCCAGTGGTTTGAGGCCTTATTTTGATGGATTTGATTCGATTTGGACTTGAGATTTGACCCGAGATTTGTTCCGGACTCGGGATTTGACCCGGGTTGTTTCATAGTGAAATCATAACATAATTCGAAAATAAGAAAACAAACGAACAAATCAAATTTAACAAGAGTATCGCTGAAAGAGTACGGAATCCGTACCTGGTTTAAGCAATGTAATACCCAAAATTTATTATTAACAACTTTTACAACTATGTCGGCAAAATTAATCAATTTAAATTAATATAAGGTACTATTGGTAGTAACTTATTTTCTTATATGTAGAAAAATTTTTCCCCTATCTTTCGATGTGGGACTGGGGTGTTACAAAGTTGGTATCAGAGCCGACTCTCGAAAGCTCGGGTCGGGGTCATCCGATCGGGTTGCCGGAGGTGGGGACACAAAGGCTGGTGGTATTATCCCACAATGGAGAGATGGAGGTCTGGAGGTGGGGACACGAAGCCAGCCGGTATTATCCCACAATGGCTAGAGAGGCAAAGATCTTTGGGCTGTGTGTGCGATCGGTTCTGACGGGGACGTTAGAAATTTAAGTGGGGGAGTTTGTAACACCCCAGTCCCACATCGAAAGATAGGAGAAAAATTTGTCTACATATAAGGAAATAAGTTACTACCAATAGTACCTTCAAGTCATGACCTTTTGGGAGCCTGTGGTGGGCTAAGATGATCCAAGAAGATACTACTGAGCCAGTGGTTTGAGGCCTTATTTTGATGGATTTGATTCGATTCGAACTTGGGATTTGACCCGAGATTTGTTCCGGACTCGAGATTTGACCCGGGTTGTTTCAGACAGGCTGGGTACGCTTTACCGATTCCCACCAGTAATCTACTTCTCCTCACAACATAAAGGTGGCAAAGAGAACCTTTTGCTCCTCAGAGCATCCCAAGACATCAAATATCTTGGTGATATGCTTTATCCGCGCTTCAGCCTTAAGTGGTTTTGGCTCTCCAATAAACTCTGGTTGTCCCAGCTCCTTGAACTGTTTAGCGGTGACCATCCGAGAGTTTCCAGTATTTCCACCTACATTTTGGATAGGAGCCGCTCTCGCCTGATGTTGCATGAATTGCATAAAGCCTCTGAACATTCCATTATTCATCATTTGGTCAGTGTTGTTGTTTGCATGAGGATTGTCACCTTCCTGATGCACATTATCCTGATTATTGATCTGTGGAGACTCAACGGTCTCCTGTGCTCCATTGATATTCAATGAGCTTATATAATATAAAGTTCATAATCTGTACAATAATAATATAGTTTAGAAACATTCTTACTCACATCCATTGCATAAAGAAAATACAAAGGTTAGATACTTGCCTGAAGCGCTGCTTACAACTTGTAATTAAGATCTATCGCTTATCTCACGACCTATCATTAATAAGATAGTTCGTTCGATTAGAACAACATACTATAACACATAACACTACTTATTGCAGTCAACACATAACCTAATCACATTAGCACCTATGTTTAATAACCATTGAATCACAAATAATCACTTATACAATCAAAATATCTAAGTCCAGATCAATTTCTGAAACATGTCGGTCTACCGACAATTTTATCGGGTAATTATCGAGTCTAGGACTCTATTTTATAACTTAACATCAGTACGTATTAGTCATATTATTTTTAAATGACTCAGTATAATTTTAAAACATTTATTATAATTTATCATGAATTTTCAAACATTGGAATCATATTTAAATGATTTAAATACCAATCAATTCTATTATAATAAATATTTAATTAGTATTAAACTATTAATGAAATCATTTTCAAAATATTAAAGTTATGTATAATAACTCAAATAACTTTTAAAGTATTAATATTACCCTTAAATGATTTTTAAAACATTTAAAATTATTTTTAAATAATTATCATTAATATTAAAGTATTAATGTTCTATTTATCAAAATATTAAAAGTCATTATTCATAACTTAAAATATTTTTAATTCATTTATATCCTTTTTAAATGATTTTTAAAGTAATAAAACCATTTATAAACTATTTATTTAATATAATTATTAAATAAATTTAATATCATAACTAATAACTTAATAATCATTAATATTTAATTATTAATGAAATTATCCTTTAAATATTAAAAGTTATATTTTATAACTTAAAATATTTTTAAACACTTTATTTTCATTTAATATGATTTTTAATATAATAAAATCATTTTTAATTAATTTATTTAATTCATTTAGTAAATAAATTAATTACCATGAATATCAATTTATTAATGAAATTTATCATAAAATATTAAAAGTCATTAAAAATAACTTAAAATATTTTCTTATATCATAATATAATTTTTAATGATTTTTCTAATATTAAAATCATTTTTAAATAATTTTTTTAATATTATAATTAAATAAATTAAATACTTTTAATATTTCAAAAATATTAAATATTTATGAAATATATTAAAAATAATTAAAAACTAATTTTCGAAATTTTTAATAATTTTTAATAATTTATTTTGTATTTTTAATAATTAAAAACTAATTTTTTCTATTTAATAATTAATTTTCGAAAAATATTAAATAATCTGTCGCTAAAGACCACCTATAGCGACAGAACCGTCGCTATAGGTGTTCTTCATGTTCTTGGCAAAAACCCAGAACACCATAGACAGTTTCGAGGGACCATGTTTGACCAAGATTAAAAGCGTGCGTGATGTGTTTCTGAACATGTTGTTGATAAGATAATGTAGTACAAGTACAAGACTACACGATCCAACAAACAACATCATCAAACCATGCATAACTAACGAGATCTGAAGCGTTGAACAAACTGTCAGAGCTGTTCTTCATTTTCTGGGTTACCCAGAAATGAAGAACAGTTTGACTGGCTCGTTTTGGGCTTCCACAACTTGTTAATCTTGTAATATTTTTGTGATTTAAAACCGGTAGTGTGTAGCTAACATGTAGGAGAGTAGATCTATCACATAATATCAACAAAAAACATAACAAAATCGTCAGATCCAGACCGGTCAAACCTCGTCAGAAACTGTGTTCATAGGTTTTCTGGGTTACCCAGAAAACCGAATCCGTGAACAATGTACCTACTTTGACCGGCCACTATGTTAAATCCATTTGATGTTTAAGGGATTTAAAAGCATGGATCTATAGTACAACTAACAGGCTACAAGATCTACTAAATATCAACATCAGAACATCTATAACATTACGGATATGAGCTTGACAAAAATGTTGTCAGACACTGCAAACTAGTTTCTGGGTTACCCAGAATTGGTCTGGTCATGGTCGGTCAACGACCTTTGACCACAAATAACTTGCAATATGTTGAAGCTATGACCTTGATTCAACTTTCAGACTAAAGAACACATACTCGACTACAACTAAAAGCTTTCAAAACACCAAAATCTATACAGATCACAGAGATATAAGGACTGACATTCACTGTCAGAAGACAAAATTTTATTTTTCCAGATTTTGTAAATCTTCAAATCCGAGCCTCTAGATGTTATGGATCTAACATCTAGCAACCCAGATCATCCTTAGACACCTTATATAACATGTTTAACACAAAAAAATTAATATCTAACACCGAATCGTTGGACAGAAATTCTAGGGTTCGTTCATACCTTTCTTTGAAAAATTTCTGATTTTGTGTTGCTGATCTGTTTATGGTAAACGTGGGGCTTTGATTTGGGACTAATATACTTGTGTAATTTGATGGTTAGAGAGAGAGAGAGAGAGAGAGAGCTTAGTTTGAGTGTTGGACAAAATGTAAGTGAACAAATGAATTTTCTCTCTCCTAGATCTACTTATACAAGTCTTGATGCATGAATTGGCTGATTGATATTGCTTGTTGCTGGAGTTTTTAGCACATGGAGTTGTTGGGTTTGGTTCACCAACTAAACCTAATGTCAAAACCTACATATTAGCCAAAATAATGTAACTAGGGGCAATATGGTCAATTGGTAATTCATTAAATGGCATACTTGGAACTTGGCAAACCCTTAGGGTTTAACCCTTAGGGTTTAATCCTAAGGTTTTCCAACATTTACTTTTCTAGAATTACATTTTAGGGTTTACACAATAAATAAAATCAAATAAAAATTAAATAAAATTTTAGTTTCCTAAAATTTTGAAATTAGGATTTTCTAATTGTGATTAATTATCTAATCATATTATACATAAACATTAGGGTTTAGATCATATAATTATCATTGACTTTGCTAGTATAGCAATTAGGGTTTAAGATTTTGATAATTAGGGTTACTAAATTATA
This sequence comes from Panax notoginseng, assembly GCA_016801055.1. Taxonomy (NCBI): domain Eukaryota; kingdom Viridiplantae; phylum Streptophyta; class Magnoliopsida; order Apiales; family Araliaceae; genus Panax; species Panax notoginseng. The sequence continues at coordinate 72,484,581 of CM029017.1, read as the reverse complement.
ATAAGGTTTTCTAATTTTCAAATTAGGTTTAAAATTTTAGGGTTTCTAAAATTAACAATTGTAATTATAATACTTGTTAATTAATCATATTAACATAATTACAATCAATCTCGAACTCTAATTTAAATTTCAAATTAGGGTTCCTCATTTTAGAAATTAAGATTTTATAATAACTTGAGGTTTTTCAAAAATAATAATTAGAGTTTCTAGATTATAATTAGGGTTTACCTAATTAATCAAATTATTATATAATACACATCATAAAACATATAACACCGTCATACAATAGTCTTAAATTCACAGTTGATTTTCAAATTAGGGTTTAACCAAATAATATTAGGGTTTTGAAATTAAACACCATAATTGACCAATCATTATCAATACAAATACAGTACATATTTATAGCACTGAAAAATCAAAATATAATTAATATTATATTATTATTTTCATACCTTGGCAATAACCCAAAATTAGGGTTTGGATTTCATATCTGATTTATTCTTCCTATTTAACCTTAATAATTAAGGTAAAATATTTACTTTAATAATCCATACAAAAATTCATATAATAAAATAATTATTATAATTATTCTAAAAATCACTCCATATATTAATTAAATAATATATGATTATATATTTCGTGGAAAATAATTAATAAAAACATTTCTACCTTAAAATTAATTATTATAAGAATATACCTTATAAAAATCAATAATTCTAAAATAAATTCATTTGTAAATATTTATGTAATAAATATATTTTTATTTACCACATAAATACATATACACATAATCTTGTACAAATCCTCATCCTTAATATAAAAAAAAAATTATTCATAAAATTTCTTATTTATTTATATAGAAAATATCGGGTTGTTACATTCACCCTCCCTTATAAAGATTCCGTCCCCGGAATTACCGTTTTAAAGCCTATACATACACGGTCACATAGCGTACACAATCATTGTAAGTAAATCTCGATCAACTTTGATCGAACTGATCTTTAACTATTCACATGAAGCTTGTCTTTCTGATTACACAGAAAAATTAGTTTCTAACAGAACTCAAATTCCTCCTCAAAATTTCTTTATAAAATAATTTTACTATATATAGGAAAATCATGCATAAGAAAATAAAAAGGCATACGAGTAATACCTGGAGTTCCAGTGCAAGCTGCTGCCGTATCCTGAACTGTCATGTTGTAGACCCTTGCCGTAGATTTTGTTGGCTTGCTTGACGAAGTCGGTCCTGTGATTGCTAACGTTCCACTGCCAGTGCCCATGTTCACACTTCCTGTCTCCACCCTCCTCTTTGGGCAATCTTTCACCCTGTGCTCTGTCGATCCGCATATAAAACATCCACTATTCATCCTAGGATTGGGGCAGTTGGGAGAAATATGGCCCTCCTGTCCGCACTTATAGCAAACAAATTTTTCTTGCAAACACTCCCCCGAGTGATTCTTCCCACATGTCTTACATGGCACTATCTGTTTCTTAACACCTTCCTGTTTCACTTGTACACTTGTAAAACTGCTCACCTTCCTCTTACTATCACCACTCCTGCTCCCACTGTTAATTTCCACCTTCCTAGCTCCTTCTATCTTACCCTTATTCTTCCTCTCCTTATTGTAAAGGCTCATGGCCTCACTTCCCTCCTCAGCTATGATCGCTTTCTCCATTAGTGCTGCAAATATAGGAATTTGCAACACCGCCACTTTGTTATAGAGCCAGGGTTTCAATCCCAGCTCAAACCTTCTAGCTTTCCTAGCCTCCGTATCAACTTGATGCGGAGCAAACCTAGCTAACTCATTAAATTTGGCGGCGTATTCAGACACCGTCATATTCTCCTGCTTCAACTCTAAAAATTTAACCTCCATCCTCGCCTGCATACTTGGTGAAAAATAATTTTCGAAAAACAAAGTTTTAAATCTATCCCATGTGACTACACCTTCTCCTGCCCTAGCCTGATTCGCTTCCCACCAAAAATATGCTTCCCCCTTCATCATGTAAGTGGAAAAAGCAGTTTTCTGCCCCTCATCTACCCTAGCTACCATAAACGCTTTTTTAATTTCCTTAACCCAAGTTTGAGCTTCTACAGGGTCGGTTGTACCTCTAAATTCTGGTGGTACTACAGCCTTAAAGTCTTTGAAGTTCGCTAAGCGATTGCCCGGCTGGTTTCCAGCGACCGGTATTCCCTGTTGCATAGCCTGAGCTAACATGTTCGCAAATTGCTGCATTGGATCTGGTTGTTGTTGTCCCTCAACGTTGTTGACAGATTCCTCTGCCCTTTGATTGCGAGTTCGACGTCTTGGCGGCATTATCTGATTGAAAAAAAAATATCATAATTTAACTTACATTCTAAACCTTATCACATAAGTTTAATATTTTAAACTTATTTCACCATTTCTCAAACATAGATTCATATTCATTTAACGAATATTTTACATAGCACAAAATGCTTTGAAATTCAGCTATCCCTTTATGACCACAAAGATCGGGATTTACAGTCTTGACTTAATACAAAGTTGGAAACATTACATTACACAAACATACTTATCATATGTATTATATTAAACACTCCTACACAACAGAACCTATACTACCTATTTATTACACCTTTTCCTTGGACATTCTCTCGCCTGATGACCTTCTATACCACAGACATAACATGCTCCTTTTTTGTAGTCAGGACAGTACGGGGTGGTATGTCCTTCATAGCCACAAAGATAACAAATTCCTTTCCATTTCTTCTTATTGGATTTTCCTAAATCATGGTCTTCTATCTTTCTTTTCTCCTTCTTATCCGGAGCTGCACACGATGTGTTGCTTGTAGCTCCCATCTGACCAATTTGGATTTTAAGCTTATCTTGTCCTTCCAATATTTCTATTAACGCTTGACGCAACTGACTATTCAACAGCCTTTCTATCTCCCACAACCTTTCTAGAGAAGAATCCTTGTTCTTCAGATTCTGCACTTCCGTTGATACTTGATCAGCTTCAACTTTAGTGTCCGAATCACTATCTGTCAGCTCCACCATCTCCAAATCTGGTACTATATTTTCCACAATAACCACATCGTCTGAGTTGTTTTCATCGTGAGCCTCTATTTCAGCTATCGGCTTCGATATTGGCTCCTTCTTTACGATCCGAGGGTAATCGAATCCTTTTTCACCTAACATCTACACACATAAATTATCCTAATTAGCATATAGTATAAACACACAACAAATAAGAGTTTTATACAAGTTATCTTTTATTTAGTTTGACGATGAATTTAGTCAATTCATCTCTTTTTAAACTCTATATGAGTTATTTATATTTTCAACGTTTCCCTCTGTTCTAAGGTTATAGCCTAAGGTCTAGCCCACCTAAGGTTTCTAACCCTATAGCTCTGATACCAACCTGTGAGGACCCCAAACTCGGGTACTTGAAACCCGAACTCGGTTCTTCACGATACCATTTCTATGAGCGGAATAATACTAATAATAATAACAATAATATAAAAGATCAACTTAATTTACATAATTATCAGAGTCTAGCTCCCAAGTACGTAACCTTTAAACATTCATTACAACCCATGATAGATAATATATATCATAATTGTCTTAATAACATTAAACTATTACATAACATAGTAATTCGTTCATTCAGCAACCTTCCCTTTTCCTTTGTTCTTAGCAGAGTTCTCTGGTCGTTCGCACTTAGCTGAAAACATTTAAATTTAAGCAAGGATGAGCATTTGAGTGCCCAGCAAGTAATAGCAATATATATATATATATATATATATATATATATATATAAGCTGAAAGGATTTAAATGTTTTCTTTGTACTATTCTTCTACAACAAGTCAATAGTTGTGAAGTATTCTGAACCGATAATAATAACATAACAACTCTCTTTCAAATTTTTGAAACTACATAATGACTATATCTGGGGTTATGGTGACATGCCATGAACATTATTTTTATTTTCGAAAAGGTTAAACAGAAATTCATCTGTAAACCGTCATAACTTACGGGCACGGGGGTGATCAGCCCGTTATGCCCTGCATTGATCAATACTACATTGCTAGAACGATATTATCGTTCATCCTTTGTCCGCCGGAGAGCATAAAAATTTTCCTGTGTAGGGATGTTCATACCTGTCTGGGTTCTAAATCAAAGGTTTTATCTTGTTCAACAATAATCTATAATTCAATATATCTGTATACGTGTAATTGACAAAGGTATATCAACATGTGATTAAATACAATGATTATCCAAGTGGGGACACTTGTTTAACCACTTCTAGAAATTAACGAACAGAATATATATGTCCGAATTATCATATACTAACATGTTGATATTCAATGAGCTTATATAATATAAAGTTCATAATCTGTACAATAATAATATAGTTTAGAAATATTCTTACTCACATCCATTGCATAAAGAAAATGCAAAGGTTAGATACTTGCCTGAAGCGCTGCTTACAACTTGTAATTAAGATCTATCGCTTATCTCACGACCTATCATTAATAAGATAGTTCGTTCGATTAGAACAACATACTATAACACATAACACTGCTTATTGCAGTCAACATATAACCTAATCACATTAGCACCTATGTTTAATAACCATTGAATCACAAATAATCATTTATACAATCAAAATATCTAAGTCCAGATCAATTTCTGAAACATGTCGGTCTACCGACAATTTTATCGAGTAATTATCGAGTCTAAGACTCTATTTTATAACTTAACATCAGTACGTATTAGTCATATTATTTTTAAATGACTCAATATAATTTTAAAATATTTATTATAATTTATCATGAATTTTCAAACATTGGAATCATATTTAAATGATTTAAATACCAATCAATTCTATTATAATAAATATTTAATTAGTATTAAACTATTAATGAAATCATTTCCAAAATATTAAAATTATGTATAATAACTCAAAATACTTTTAAAGTATTAATATTACCCTTAAATGATTTTTAAAACATTTAAAATCATTTTTAAATAATTATCATTAATATTAAAGTATTAATGTTCTATTTTACCCGTGAGGACCCCAAACTCGGGTACTTGAAACCCGAACTTGGTTCTTCACGATACCATTTTTATGAGCGGAATAATACTAATAATAATAACAATAATATAAAAGATCAACTTAATTTACATAATTATCAGAGTCTAGCTCCCAAGTACGTAACCTTTAAACATTCATTACAACCCATGATAGATAATATATATCATAATTGTCTTAATAACATTAAACTATTACATAACATAGTAATTCGTTCATTCAGCAACCTTCCCTTTTCCTTTGTTCTTAGCAGAGTTCTCTGGTCGTTCGCACTTAGCTGAAAACATTTAAATTTAAGCAAAGATGAGCATTTGAGTGCCCAGCAAGCAATATCAATTATATATATATATATATATATATATATATATATATATATATATAAGCTGAAAGGATTTAAATATTTTCTTTGTACTATTCTTCTACAAAAAGTCTATAGTTGTGAAGTATTCTGAACCGATAATAATAACATAACAACTCTCTTTCAAATTTTTGAAACTACATAATGAATATATCTGGGGTTATGGTGACATGCCATGAACATTGTTTTCATTTTCGAAAAGGTTAAACAGAAATTCATCTGTAAACCGTCATAACTTACGGGCACGGGGGTGATCAGCCCGTTATGCCCTGCATTGATCAATACTACATTGCTAGAACGATATTATCGTTCATCCTTTGTCCGCCGGAGCACATAAAAATTTTCCCGTGTAGGGATGTTCATACCTGTCTGGGTTCTAAATCAAAGGTTTTATCTTGTTCAATAATAATCTATAATTCAATATATCTGTATACGGGTAATTGACAAAGGTATATCAACATGTGATTAAATACAATGATTATCCAAGTGGGGACACTTGTTTAACCACTTCTAAAAATTAACGAACAGAATATATATGTCCGAATTATCATATACTAACATGTTGATATTCAATGAGCTTATATAATATAAAGTTCATAATCTGTACAATAATAATATAGTTTAGAAACATTCTTACTCACATCCATTGCATAAAGAAAATGCAAAGGTTAGATACTTGCCTGAAGCGCTGCTTACAACTTGTAATTAAGATCTATCGCTTATCTCACGACCTATCATTAATAAGATAGTTCGTTCGATTAGAACAACATACTATAACACATAACACTGCTTATTGCAGTCAACACATAACCTAATCACATTAGCACCTATGTTTAATAATCATTGAATCACAAATAATCACTTATACAATCAAAATATCTAAGTCCAGATCAATTTCTGAAACATGTCGGTTTACCGACAATTTTATCGGGTAATTATCGAGTCTAAGACTCCATTTTATAACTTAACATCAGTACGTATTAGTCATATTATTTTTAAATGACTCAGTATAATTTTAAAATATTTATTATAATTTATCATGAATTTTCAAACATTGGAATCATATTTAAATGATTTAAATACCAATCAATTCTATTATAATAAAAATTTAATTAGTATTAAACTATTAATGAAATCATTTCCAAAATATTAAAGTTATGTATAATAACTCAAAATACTTTTAAATTATTAATATTACCCTTAAATGATTTTTAAAACATTTAAAATTATTTTTAAATAATTATCATTAATATTAAAGTATTAATGTTCTATTTATCAAAATATTAAAAGTCATTATTCATAACTTAAAATATTTTTAATTCATTTATATCCTTTTTAAATGATTTTTAAAGTAATAAAACCATTTATAAACTATTTATTTAATATAATTATTAAATAAATTTAATATCATAACTAATAACTTAATAATCATTAATATTTAATTATTAATGAAATTATCCTTTAAATATTAAAAGTTATATTTTATAACTTAAAATATTTTTAAACACTTTATTTTCATTTAATATGATTTTTAATATAATAAAATCATTTTTAATTAATTTATTTAATTCATTTAGTAAATAAATTAATTACCATGAATATCAATTTATTAATGAAATTTATCATAAAATATTAAAAGTCATTAAAAATAACTTAAAATATTTTCTTATATCATAATATAATTTTTAATGATTTTTCTAATATTAAAATCATTTTTAAATAATTTATTTAATATTATAATTAAATAAATTAAATACTTTTAATATTTCAAAAATATTAAATATTTATGAAATATATTAAAAATAATTAAAAACTAATTTTCGAAATTTTTAATAATTTTTAATAATTTATTTTGTATTTTTAATAATTAAAAACTAATTTTTTCTATTTAATAATTAATTTCTGAAAAATATTAAATAATCTGTCGCTAAAGACCACCTATAGCGACAGAACCGTCGCTATAGGTATTCTTCATGTTCTTGGCAAAAACCCAGAACACCATAGACAGTTTCGAGGGACCATGTTTGACCAAGATTAAAAGCGTGCGTGATGTGTTTCTGAACATGTTGTTGATAAGATAATGTAGTACAAGTACAAGACTACACGATCCAACAAACAACATCATCAAACCATGCATAACTAACGAGATCTGAAGCGTTGAACAAACTGTCAGAGCTGTTCTTCATTTTCTGGGTTACCCAGAAATGAAGAACAGTTTGACTGGCTCGTTTTGGGCTTCCATAACTTGTTAATCTTGTAATATTTTTGTGATTTAAAACCGGTAGTGTGTAGCTAACATGTAGGAGAGTAGATCTATCACATAATATCAACAAAAAACATAACAAAATCGTCAGATCCAGACCGGTCAAACCTCGTCAGAAACTGTGTTCATAGGTTTTCTGGGTTACCCAGAAAACCGAATCCGTGAACAATGTACCTACTTTGACCGGCCACTATGTTAAATCCATTTGATGTTTAAGGGATTTAAAAGCATGGATCTATAGTACAACTAACAGGCTACAAGATCTACTAAATATCAACATCAGAACATCTATAACATTACGGATATGAGCTTGACAAAAATGTTGTCAGACACTGCAAACTAGTTTCTGGGTTACCCAGAATTGGTCTGGTCATGGTCGGTCAACGACCTTTGACCACAAATAACTTGCAATATGTTGAAGCTATGACCTTGATTCAACTTTCAGACTAAAGAACACATACTCGACTACAACTAAAAGCTTTCAAAACACCAAAATCTATACAGATCACAGAGATATAAGGACTGACATTCACTATCAGAAGATAAAATTTTATTTTTCCAGATTTTGCAAATCTTCGAATTCGAGCCTCTAGATGTTATGGATCTAACATCTAGCAACCCAGATCATCCTTAGACACCTTATATAACATGTTTAACACAAAAAAATTAACATCTAACACCGAATCGTTGGACAGAAATTCTATGGTTCGTTCATACCTTTGAAAAATTTCTGATTTTGTGTTGCTGATCTGTTTATGGTAAACGTGGGGCTTTGATTTGGGACTAATATACTTGTGTAATTTGATGGTTAGAGAGAGAGAGAGAGAGAGAGCTTAGTTTGAGTGTTGGACAAAATGTAAGTGAACAAATGAATTTTCTCTCTCCTAGATCTACTTATACAAGTCTTGATGCATGAATTGGCTGATTGATATTGCTTGTTGCTGGAGTATTTAGCACATGGAGTTGTTGGGTTTGGTTCGCCAACTAAACCTAATGTCAAAACCTACATATTAGCCAAAATAATGTAACTAGGGGCAATATGGTCAATTGGTAATTCATTAAATGGCATACTTGGAACTTGGCAAACCCTTAGGGTTTAATCCTAAGGTTTTCTAACATTTACTTTTCTAGAATTACGTTTTAGGGTTTGCACAATAAATAAAATCAAATAAAAATTAAATAAAATTTTAGTTTCCTAAAATTTTGAAATTAGGATTTTCTAATTGTGATTAATTATCTAATAACATTATACATAAACATTAGGGTTTAGATCATATAATTATCATTGACTTTGCTAGTATAGCAATTAGGGTTTAAGATTTTGATAATTAGGGTTACTAAATTATAATAAGGTTTTCTAATTTTCAAATTAGGTTTAAAATTTTAGGGTTTCTAAAATTTACAATTGTAATTATAATACTTGTTAATTAATCATATTAACATAATTACAATCAATCTCGAACTCTAATTTAAATTTCAAATTAGGGTTCCTCATTTTAGAAATTAGGATTTTATAATAACTTGAGGTTTTTCAAAAATAATAATTAGAGTTTCTAGATTATAATTAGGGTTTACCTAATTAATTAAATCATTATATAATACACATCATAAAACATATAACACCGTCATACAACAGTCTTAAATTCACAGTTGATTTTCAAATTAGGGTTTAACCAAATAATATTAGGGTTTTGAAATTAAACACCATAATTGACCAATCATTATCAGTACAAATACAGTACATATTTATAGCACTGAAAAATCAAAATATAATTAATATTATATTATTATTTTTATACCTTGGCAATAACCCAAAATTAGGGTTTGGATTTTATATCTGATTTATTCTTCCTATTTAACCTTAATAATTAAGGTAAAATATTTACTTTAATAATCCATACAAAAATTCATATAATAAAATAATTATTATAATTATTCTAAAAATCACTCCATATATTAATTAAATAATATATGATTATATATTTCGTGAAAAATAATTAATAAAAACATTTCTACCTTAAAATTAATTATTATAAGAATATACCTTATAAAAATCAATAATTCTAAAATAAATTCATTTGTAAATATTTATGTAATAAATATATTTTTATTTACCACATAAATACATATACACATAATCTTGTACAAATCCTCATCCTTAATATAAAAAAAAATTATTCACAAAATTTCTTATTTATTTATATAGAAAATATCGGGTTGTTACATTCGCCCTCCCTTATAAAGATTCCATCCCCGGAATCACCGTTTTAAAGCCTATACATACACGGTCACATAGCGTACACAATCATTGTAAGTAAATCTCGATCAACTTTGATCGAACTGATCTTTAACTATTCACATGAAGCTTGTCTTTCTGATTACACAGAAAAATTAGTTTCTAACAGAACTCAAATTCCTCCTCAAAATTTCTTTATAAAATAATTTTACTATATATAGGAAAATCATGCATAAGAAAATAAAAAGGCATACGAGTAATACCTGGAGTTCCAGTGCAAGCTGCTGCCGTATCCTGAACTGTCATGTTGTAGACCCTTGCCGTAGATTTTGTTGGCTTGCTTGACGAAGTCGGTCCTGTGATTGCTAACGTTCCACTGCCAGTGCCCATGTTCACACTTCCTGTCTCCACCCTCCTCTTTGGGCAATCTTTCACCCTGTGCTCTGTCGATCCGCATATAAAACATCTACTATTCATCCTAGGATTGGGGCAGTTGGGAGAAATATGGCCCTCCTGTCCGCACTTATAGCAAACAAATTTTCCTTGCAAACACTCCCCTGAGTGATTCTTCCCACATGTCTTACATGGCACTATCTGTTTCTTAACACCTTCCTGTTTCACTTGTACACTTGTAAAACTGCTCACCTTCCTCTTACTATCACCACTCCTGCTCCCACTGTTAATTTCCACCTTCCTAGCTCCTTCTATCTTACCCTTATTTTTCCTCTCCTTATTGTAAAGGCTCATGGCCTCACTTCCCTCCTCAGCTATGATCGCTTTCTCCATTAGTGCTGCAAATGTAGGAATTTGCAACACCGCCACTTTGTTATAGAGCCAGGGTTTCAATCCCAGCTCAAACCTTCTAGCTTTCCTAGCCTCCGTATCAACTTGATGCGGAGAAAACCTAGCTAACTCATTAAATTTGGCGGCGTATTCAGACACCGTCATATTCTCCTGCTTTAACTCTAAAAATTTAACCTCCATCCTCGCCTGCATACTTGGTGAAAAATAATTTTCGAAAAACAAAGTTTTAAATCTATCCCATGTGACTACACCTTCTCCTGCCCTAGCCTGATTCGCTTCCCACCAAATATTTACTTCCCCCTTCATCATGTAAGTGGCAAAAGCAGTTTTCTGCCCCTCATCTACCCTAGCTACCATAAACGCTTTTTTAATTTCCTTAACCCAAGTTTGAGCTTCTACAGGGTCGGTTGTACCTCTAAATTCTGGTGGTCCTACAGCCTTAAAGTCTTTGAAGTTCGCTAAGCGATTGCCCGGCTGGTTTCCAGTGACCGGTATTCCCTGTTGCATAGCCTGAGCTAACATGTTCGCAAATTGCTGCATTGGATCTGGTTGTTGTTGTCCCTCAACGTTGTTGACAGATTCCTCTGCCCTTTGATTGCGAGTTCGACGTCTTGGCGGCATTATCTGATTGAAAAAAAAATATCATAATTTAACTTACATTCTAAACCTTATCACATAAGTTTAATATTTTAAACTTATTTCACCATTTCTCAAACATAGATTCATATTCATTTAACGAATATTTTACATAGCACAAAATGCTTTGAAATTCAGCTATCCCTTTATGACCACAAAGATCGGGATTTACAGTCTTGACTTAATACAAAGTTGGAAACATTACATTACACAAACATACTTATCATATGTATTATATTAAACACTCCTACACAACAGAACCTATACTACCTATTTATTACACCTTTTCCTTGGACATTCTCTCGCCTGATGACCTTCTATACCACAGACATAACATGCTCCTTTTTTGTAGTCAGGACAGTACGGGGTGGTATGTCCTTCATAGCCACAAAGATAACAAATTTCTTTCCATATCTTCTTATTGGATTTTCCTAAATCATGGTCTTCTATCTTTCTTTTCCCCTTCTTATCCGGAGCTGCACACGATGTGTTGCTTGTAGCTCCCATCTGACCAATTTGGATTTTAAGCTTATCTTGTCCTTCCAATATTTCTATTAACGCTTGACGCAACTGACTATTCAACAGCCTTTCTATCTCCCACAGCCTTTCCAGAGAAGAAACATTATTCTTCAGATTCTGCACTTCCGTTGATACTTGATCAGCTTCAACTTTAGTGTCCGAATCACTATCTGTCAGCTCCACCATCTCCGGATCTGGTACTATATTTTCCACAATAACCACATTGTCTGAGTTGTTTTCATCGTGAGCCTCTATTTCAGCTATCGGCTTCGATATGGGCTCCTTCTATACGATCCGAGGGTAATCGAATCCTTTTTCACCTGACATCTACACACATAAATTATCCTAATTAGCATATAGTATATACACACAACAAATAAGAGTTTTATACAAGTTATCTTTTATTTAGTTTGACGATGAATTTAGTTAATTCATCTCTTTTTAAATTCTACATGAGTTATTTATATTTTCAACGTTTTCCTCTGTTCTAAGGTTATAGCCTAAGGTCTAGCCCACCTAAGGTTTCTAACCCTATAGCTCTGATACCAACCTGTGAGGACCCCAAACTCGGGTACTTGAAACCCGAACTCGGTTCTTCACGATACCATTTCTATGAGCGAAATAATACTAATAATAATAACAATAATATAAAAGATCAACTTAATTTACATAATTATCAGAGTCTAGCTCCCAAGTACGTAACCTTTAAACATTCATTACAACCCATGATAGATAATATATATCATAATTGTCTTAATAACATTAAACTATTACATAACATAGTAATTCGTTCATTCAGCAACCTTCCCTTTTCCTTTGTTCTTAGCAGAGTTCTCTGGTCGTTCGCACTTAGCTGAAAACATTTAAATTTAAGCAAGGATGAGCATTTGAGTGCCCAGTAAGCAATAACAATTATATGTATATAAGCTGAAAGGATTTAAATGTTTTCTTTGTACTATTCTTCTACAACAAGTCAATAGTTGTGAAGTATTCTGAACCGATAATAATAACATAACAACTCTCTTTCAAATTTTTAAAACTACATAATGACTATATCTGGGGTTATGGTGACATGCCACGAACATTGTTTTCATTTTCGAAAAGGTTAAACAGAAATTCATCTGTAAACCGTCATAACTTACGGGCACGGGGGTGATCAGCCCGTTATGCCCTGCATTGATCAATACTACATTGCTAGAACGATATTATCGTTCATCCTTTGTCCGCCGGAGCGCATAAAAATTTTCCCGTGTAGGGATGTTCATACCTGTCTGGGTTCTAAATTAAAGGTTTTATCTTGTTCAACAATAATCTATAATTCAATATATCTGTATACGGGTAATTGACAAAGGTATATCAACATGTGATTAAATACAATGATTATCCAAGTGGGGACACTTGTTTAACCACTTCTAGAAATTAACGAACAGAATATATATGTCCGAATTATCATATACTAACATGTTGATATTCAATGAGCTTATATAATATAAAGTTCATAATCTGTACAATAATAATATAGTTTAGAAATATTCTTACTCACATCCATTGCATAAAGAAAATGCAAAGGTTAGATACTTGCCTGAAGCGCTGCTTACAACTTGTAATTAAGATCTATCGCTTATCTCACGACCTATCATTAATAAGATAGTTCGTTCGATTAGAACAACATACTATAACACATAACACTGCTTATTGCAGTCAACACATAACTTAATCACATTAGCACCTATGTTTAATAACCATTGAATCACAAATAATCACTTATACAATCAAAATATCTAAGTCCAGACCAATTTCTGAAACATGTCGGCCTACCGACAATTTTATCGGGTAATTATCGAGTCTAAGACTCTATTTCATAACTTAACATCAGTACGTATTAGTCATATTATTTTTAAATGACTCAGTATAATTTTAAAACATTTATTATAATTTATCATGAATTTTCAAACATTGGAATCATATTTAAATGATTTAAATACCAATCAATTCTATTATAATAAATATTTAATTAGTATTAAACTATTAATGAAATCATTTCTAAAATATTAAAGTTATGTATAATAACTCAAAATACTTTTAAAGTATTAATATTACCCTTAAATGATTTTTAAAATATTTAAAATCATTTTTAAATAATTATCATTAATATTAAAGTATTAATGTTCTATTTTACCTGTGAGGACCCCAAACTCGGGTACTTGAAACCCGAACTCGGTTCTTCACGATACCATTTCTATGAGCGAAATAATAATAATAATAATAACAATAATATAAAAGATCAACTTAATTTACATAATTATCAGAGTCTAGCTCCCAAGTACGTAACCTTTAAACATTCATTACAACCCATGATAGATAATATATATCATAATTGTCTTAATAACATTAAACTATTACATAACATAGTAATTCGTTCATTCAGCAACCTTCCCTTTTCCTTTGTTCTTAGCAGAGTTCTCTGGTCGTTCGCACTTAGCTGAAAACATTTAAATTTAAGCAAGGATGAGCATTTGAGTGCCCAGCAAGCAATAGCAATTATATATATATATAAGCTGAAAGGATTTAAATATTTTCTTTGTACTATTCTTCTACAACAAGTCAATAGTTGTGAAGTATTCTGAATCTATAATAATAACATAACAACTCTCTTTCAAATTTTTGAAACTACATAATGACTATATCTGGGGTTATGGTGACATGCCATGAACATTGTTTTCATTTTCGAAAAGGTTAAACAGAAATTCATCTGTAAACCGTCATAACTTACGGGCACGGGGGTGATCAGCCCGTTATGCCCTGCATTGATCAATACTACATTGCTAGAACGATATTATCGTTCATCCTTTGTCCGCCGGAGCGCATAAAATTTTTCCCGTGTAGGGATGTTCATACCTGTTTGGGTTCTAAATCAAAGGTTTTATCTTGTTCAACAATAATCTATAATTCAATATATCTGTATACGGGTAATTGACGAATGTATATCAATATGTGATTAAATACAATGATTATCCAAGTGGGGACACTTGTTTAACCATTTCTAGAAATTAACGAACAGAATATATATGTCCAAATTATCATATACTAACATGTTGATATTCAATGAGCTTATATAATATAAAGTTCATAATCTGTACAATAATAATATAGTTTAGAAATATTCTTACTCACATCCATTGCATAAAGAAAATGCAAAGGTTAGATACTTGCCTGAAGCGTTGCTTACAACTTGTAATTAAGATCTATCGCTTATCTCACGACCTATCATTAATAAGATAGTTCGTTCGATTAGAACAACATACTATAACACATAACACTGCTTATTGCAGTCAACACATAACCTAATCACATTAGCACCTATGTTTAATAACCATTGAATCACAAATAATCACTTATACAATCAAAATATCTAAGTCCAGATCAATTTCTGAAACATGTCGGTCTACCGACAATTTTATCGGGTAATTATCGAGTCTAAGACTCTATTTTATAACTTAACATCAGTACGTATTAGTCATATTATTTTTAAATGACTCAGTATAATTTTAAAACATTTATTATAATTTATCATGAATTTTTAAACATTGGAATCATATTTAAATGATTTAAATACCAATCAATTCTATTATAATAAATATTTAATTATATTATACTATTAATGAAATCATTTCCAAAATATTAAAGTTATGTATAATAACTCAAAATACTTTTAAAGTATTAATATTACCCTTAAATGATTTTTAAAATATTTAAAATCATTTTTAAATAATTATCATTAATATTAAAGCATTAATGTTCTATTTTACCTGTGAGGACCCCAAACTCGGGTACTTGAAACCCGAACTCGGTTCTTCACGATACCATTTTTATGAGCGGAATAATACTAATAATAATAACAATAATATAAAAGATCAACTTAATTTACATAATTATCAGAGTCTAGCTCCCAAGTACGTAACCTTTAAACATTCATTACAACCCATGATAGATATTATATATCATAATTGTCTTAATAACATTAAACTATTACATAACATAGTAATTCGTTCATTCAGCAACCTTCCCTTTTCCTTTGTTCTTAGCAGAGTTCTCTGGTCGTTCGCACTTAGCTGAAAACATTTAAATTTAAGCAAGGATGAGCATTTGAGTGCCCAGCAAGCAATATCAATTATATATATATATATATATATATATATATATATATATATATATATATAAGCTGAAATGATTTAAATATTTTCTTTGTACTATTCTTCTACAACAAGTCAATAGTTGTGAAGTATTCTGAATCGATAATAATAACATAACAACTCTCTTTCAAATTTTTGAAACTACATAATGACTATAACTGGGGTTATGGTGACATGCCACGAACATTGTTTTCATTTTCGAAAAGGTTAAACAGAAATTCATCTGTAAACCGTCATAACTTACGGGCACGGGGGTGATCAGCCCGTTATGCCCTGCATTGATCAATACTACATTGCTAGAACGATAT
This sequence comes from Panax notoginseng, assembly GCA_016801055.1. Lineage (NCBI taxonomy): Eukaryota > Viridiplantae > Streptophyta > Magnoliopsida > Apiales > Araliaceae > Panax > Panax notoginseng. The sequence continues at coordinate 72,468,187 of CM029017.1, read as the reverse complement.
TATCGTTCATCCTTTGTCCGCCGGAGCGCATAAAATTTTTCCCGTGTAGGGATGTTCATACCTGTCTGGGTTCTAAATCAAAGGTTTTATCTTGTTCAACAATAATCTATAATTCAATATATCTGTATACGGGTAATTGACGAATGTATATCAATATGTGATTAAATACAATGATTATCCAAGTGGGGACACTTGTTTAACCACTTCTAGAAATTAACGAACAGAATATATATGTTCGAATTATCATATACTAACATGTTGATATTCAATGAGCTTATATAATATAAAGTTCATAATCTGTACAATAATAATATAGTTTAGAAACATTCTTACTCACATCCATTGCATAAAGAAAATGCAAAGGTTAGATACTTGCCTGAAGCGCTGCTTACAACTTGTAATTAAGATCTATCGCTTATCTCACGACCTATCATTAATAAGATAGTTCGTTCGATTAGAACAACATACTATAACACATAACACTGCTTATTGCAGTCAACACATAACCTAATCACATTAGCACCTATGTTTAATAACCATTGAATCACAAATAATCACTTATACAATCAAAATATCTAAGTCCAGATCAATTTCTGAAACATGTCGGTCTACCGACAATTTTATCGGGTAATTATCGAGTCTAAGACTCTATTTTATAACTTAACATCAGTACGTATTAGTCATATTATTTTTAAACGACTCAGTATAATTTTAAAACATTTATTATAATTTATCATGAATTTTCAAACATTGGAATCATATTTAAATGATTTAAATACCAATCAATTCTATTATAATAAATATTTAATTAGTATTAAACTATTAATGAAATCATTTCCAAAATATTAAAGTTATGTATAATAACTCAAAATACTTTTAAAGTATTAATATTACCCTTAAATGATTTTTAAAATATTTAAAATCATTTTTAAATAATTATCATTAATATTAAAGCATTAATGTTCTATTTTACCTGTGAGGACCCCAAACTCGGGTACTTGAAACCAGAACTCGGTTCTTCACGATACCATTTTTATGAGCGGAATAATACTAATAATAATAACAATAATATAAAAGATCAACTTAATTTACATAATTATCAGAGTCTAGCTCCCAAGTACGTAACCTTTAAACATTCATTACAACCCATGATAGATAATATATATATCATAATTGTCTTAATAACATTAAACTATTACATAACATAGTAATTCGTTCATTCAGCAACCTTCCCTTTTCCTTTGTTCTTAGCAGAGTTCTCTGGTCGTTCGCACTTAGCTGAAAACATTTAAATTTAAGCAAGGATGAGCATTTGAGTGCCCAGCAAGCAATATCAATTATATATAAATATATATATATATATATATATATAATATATATATATATATATATATATATATAAGCTGAAAGGATTTAAATGTTTTCTTTGTACTATTCTTCTACAACAAGTCAATAGTTGTGAAGTATTCTGAACCGATAATAATAACATAACAACTCTCTTTCAAATTTTTGAAACTACATAATGACTATATCTGGGGTTATGGTGACATGCCATGAACATTGTTTTCATTTTCGAAAAGGTTAAACAGAAATTCATCTGTAAACCTTCATAACTTACGGGCACGGGGGTGATCAGCCCGTTATGCCCTGCATTGATCAATACTACATTGCTAGAACGATATTATCGTTCATCCTTTGTCCGCCGGAGCGCATAAAAATTTTCCCGTGTAGGGATGTTCATACCTGTCTGGGTTCTAAATCAAAGGTTTTATCTTGTTCAACAATAATCTATAATTCAATATATCTGTATACGGGTAATTGACGAATGTATATCAATATGTGATTAAATACAATGATTATCCAAGTGGGGACACTTGTTTAACCACTTCTAGAAATTAACGAACAGAATATATATATCCGAATTATCATATACTAACATGTTGATATTCAATGAGCTTATATAATATAAAGTTCATAATCTGTACAATAATAATATGGTTTAGAAACATTCTTACTCACATCCATTGCATAAAGAAAATGCAAAGGTTAGATACTTGCCTGAAGCGCTGCTTACAACTTGTAATTAAGATCTATCGCTTATCTCACGACCTATCATTAATAAGATAGTTCGTTCGATTAGAACAACTTACTATAACACATAACACTGCTTATTACAGTCAACATATAACCTAATCACATTAGCACCTATGTTTAATAACCATTGAATCACAAATAATCACTTATACAATCAAAATATCTAAGTCCAGACCAATTTCTGAAACATGTCGGCCTACCGACAATTTTATCGGGTAATTATCGAGTCTAAGACTCTATTTCATAACTTAACATCAGTACGTATTAGTCATATTATTTTTAAATGACTCAGTATAATTTTAAAACATTTATTATAATTTATCATGAATTTTCAAACATTGGAATCATATTTAAATGATTTAAATACCAATCAATTCTATTATAATAAATATTTAATTAGTATTAAACTATTAATGAAATCATTTCTAAAATATTAAAGTTATGTATAATAACTCAAAATACTTTTAAAGTATTAATATTACCCTTAAATGATTTTTAAAACATTTAAAATCATTTTTAAATAATTATCATTAATATTAAAGTATTAATGTTCTATTTTACCTGTGAGGACCCCAAACTCGGGTACTTGAAACCCGAACTCGGTTCTTCACGATACCATTTCTATGAGCGGAATAATAATAATAATAATAACAATAATATAAAAGATCAACTTAATTTACATAATTATCAGAGTCTAGCTCCCAAGTACGTAACCTTTAAACATTCATTACAACCCATGATAGATAATATATATCATAATTGTCTTAATAACATTAAACTATTACATAACATAGTAATTCGTTCATTCAGCAACCTTCCCTTTTCCTTTGTTCTTAGCAGAGTTCTCTGGTCGTTCGCACTTAGCTGAAAACATTTAAATTTAAGCAAGGATGAGCATTTGAGTGCCCAGCAAGCAATAGCAATTATATATATATATAATATATATATATATATATATATATAAGCTGAAAGGATTTAAATGTTTTCTTTGTACTATTCTTCTACAACAAGTCAATAGTTGTGAAGTATTCTGAACCGATAATAATAACATAACAACTCTCTTTCAAATTTTTAAAACTACATAATGACTATATCTGGGGTTATGGTGACATGCCACGAACATTGTTTTCATTTTCGAAAAGGTTAAACAGAAATTCATCTGTAAACCGTCATAACTTACGAGCACGGGGGTGATCAGCCCGTTATGCCCTGCATTGATCAATACTACATTGCTAGAACGATATTATCGTTCATCCTTTGTCCGCCGGAGCGCATAAAAATTTTCCCGTGTAGGGATGTTCATACCTGTCTGGGTTCTAAATCAAAGGTTTTATCTTGTTCAACAATAATCTATAATTCAATATATCTGTATACGGGTAATTGACAAAGGTATATCAACATGTGATTAAATACAATGATTATCCAAGTGGGGACACTTGTTTAACCACTTCTAGAAATTAACGAACAGAATATATATGTCCGAATTATCATATACTAACATGTTGATATTCAATGAGCTTATATAATATAAAGTTCATAATCTGTACAATAATAATATAGTTTAGAAATATTCTTACTCACATCCATTGCATAAAGAAAATGCAAAGGTTAGATACATTTGCCTGAAGCGCTGCTTACAACTTGTAATTAAGATCTATCGCTTATCTCACGACCTATCATTAATAAGATAGTTCGTTCGATTAGAACAACATACTATAACACATAACACTGCTTATTACAGTCAACACATAACTTAATCACATTAGCACCTATGTTTAATAACCATTGAATCACAAATAATCACTTATACAATCAAAATATCTAAGTCCAGATCAATTTCTGAAACATGTCGGTCTACCGACAATTTTATCGAGTAATTATCGAGTCTAAGACTCTATTTTATAACTTAACATCAGTACGTATTAGTCATATTATTTTTAAATGACTCAATATAATTTTAAAACATTTATTATAATTTATCATGAATTTTCAAACATTGGAATCATATTTAAATGATTTAAATACCAATCAATTCTATTATAATAAACATTTAATTAGTATTAAACTATTAATGAAATCATTTCCAAAATATTAAAATTATGTATAATAACTCAAAATACTTTTAAAGTATTAATATTACCCTTAAATGATTTTTAAAACATTTAAAATCATTTTTAAATAATTATCATTAATATTAAAGTATTAATGTTCTATTTTACCCGTGAGGACCCCAAACTCGGGTACTTGAAACCCGAACTTGGTTCTTCACGATACCATTTCTATGAGCGGAATAATACTAAAAATAATAACAATAATATAAAAGATCAACTTAATTTACATAATTATCAGAGTCTAGCTCCCAAGTACGTAACCTTTAAACATTCATTACAACCCATGATAGATAATATATATCATAATTGTCTTAATAACATTAAACTATTACATAACATAGTAATTCGTTCATTCAGCAACCTTCCCTTTTCCTTTGTTCTTAGCAGAGTTCTCTGGTCGTTCGCACTTAGCTGAAAACATTTAAATTTAAGCAAAGATGAGCATTTGAGTGCCCAGCAAGCAATATCAATATATATATATATATATATATATATATATATATATATATAAGCTGAAAGGATTTAAATATTTTCTTTGTACTATTCTTCTACAACAAGTCAATAGTTGTGAAGTATTCTGAACCGATAATAATAACATAACAACTCTCTTTCAAATTTTTGAAACTACATAATGAATATATCTGGGGTTATGGTGACATGCCATGAACATTGTTTTCATTTTCGAAAAGGTTAAACAGAAATTCATCTGTAAACCGTCATAACTTACGGGCACGGGGTGATCAGCCCGTTATGCCCTGCATTGATCAATACTACATTGCTAGAACGATATTATCGTTCATCCTTTGTCCGCCGGAGCACATAAAAATTTTCCCGTGTAGGGATGTTCATACCTGTCTGGGTTCTAAATCAAAGGTTTTATCTTGTTCAATAATAATCTATAATTCAATATATCTGTATACGGGTAATTGACAAAGGTATATCAACATGTGATTAAATACAATGATTATCCAAGTGGGGACACTTGTTTAACCACTTCTAGAAATTAACGAACAGAATATATATGTCCGAATTATCATATACTAACATGTTGATATTCAATGAGCTTATATAATATAAAGTTCATAATCTGTACAATAATAATATAGTTTAGAAACATTCTTACTCACATCCATTGCATAAAGAAAATGCAAAGGTTAGATACTTGCCTGAAGCGCTGCTTACAACTTGTAATTAAGATCTATCGCTTATCTCACGACCTATCATTAATAAGATAGTTCGTTCGATTAGAACAACTTACTATAACACATAACACTGCTTATTACAGTCAACACATAACCTAATCACATTAGCACCTATGTTTAATAACCATTGAATCACAAATAATCACTTATACAATCAAAATATCTAAGTCCAGACCAATTTCTGAAACATGTCGGCCTACCGACAATTTTATCGGGTAATTATCGAGTCTAAGACTCTATTTCATAACTTAACATCAGTACGTATTAGTCATATTATTTTTAAATGACTCAGTATAATTTTAAAACATTTATTATAATTTATCATGAATTTTCAAACATTGGAATCATATTTAAATGATTTAAATACCAATCAATTCTATTATAATAAATATTTAATTAGTATTAAACTATTAATGAAATCATTTCTAAAATATAAAAGTTATGTATAATAACTCAAAATACTTTTAAAGTATTAATATTACCCTTAAATGATTTTTAAAACATTTAAAATCATTTTTAAATAATTATCATTAATATTAAAGTATTAATGTTCTATTTTACCTGTGAGGACCCCAAACTCGGGTACTTGAAACCCGAACTCGGTTCTTCACGATACCATTTCTATGAGCGGAATAATAATAATAATAATAACAATAATATAAAAGATCAACTTAATTTACATAATTATCAGAGTCTAGCTCCCAAGTACGTAACCTTTAAACATTCATTACAACCCATGATAGATAATATATATCATAATTGTCTTAATAACATTAAACTATTACATAACATAGTAATTCGTTCATTCAGCAACCTTCCCTTTTCCTTTGTTCTTAGCAGAGTTCTCTGGTCGTTCGCACTTAGCTGAAAACATTTAAATTTAAGCAAGGATGAGCATTTGAGTGCCCAGCAAGCAATAGCAATTATATATATATATATATATATATATATATATATATATATATATATATATAAGCTGAAAGGATTTAAATGTTTTCTTTGTACTATTCTTCTACAACAAGTTAATAGTTGTGAAGTATTCTGAACCGATAATAATAACATAACAACTCTCTTTCAAATTTTTAAAACTACATAATGACTATATCTGGGGTTATGGTGACATGCCACGAACATTGTTTTCATTTTCGAAAAGGTTAAACAGAAATTCATCTGTAAACCGTCATAACTTACGGGCACGGGGGTGATCAGCCCGTTATGCCCTGCATTGATCAATACTACATTGCTAGAACGATATTATCGTTCATCCTTTGTCCGCCGGAGCGCATAAAAATTTTCCCGTGTAGGGATGTTCATACCTGTCTGGGTTCTAAATCAAAGGTTTTATCTTGTTCAACAATAATCTATAATTCAATATATCTGTATACGGGTAATTGACAAAGGTATATCAACATGTGATTAAATACAATGATTATCCAAGTGGGGACACTTGTTTAACCACTTCTAGAAATTAACGAACAGAATATATATGTCCGAATTATCATATACTAACATGTTGATATTCAATGAGCTTATATAATATAAAGTTCATAATCTGTACAATAATAATATAGTTTAGAAATATTCTTACTCACATCCATTGCATAAAGAAAATGCAAAGGTTAGATACATTTGCCTGAAGCGTTGCTTACAACTTGTAATTAAGATCTATCGCTTATCTCACGACCTATCATTAATAAGATAGTTCGTTCGATTAGAACAACATACTATAACACATAACACTGCTTATTACAGTCAACACATAACTTAATCACATTAGCACCTATGTTTAATAACCATTGAATCACAAATAATCACTTATACAATCAAAATATCTAAGTCCAGATCAATTTCTGAAACATGTCGGTCTACCGACAATTTTATCGAGTAATTATCGAGTCTAAGACTCTATTTTATAACTTAACATCAGTACGTATTAGTCATATTATTTTTAAATGACTCAATATAATTTTAAAACATTTATTATAATTTATCATGAATTTTCAAACATTGGAATCATATTTAAATGATTTAAATACCAATCAATTCTATTATAATAAACATTTAATTAGTATTAAACTATTAATGAAATCATTTCCAAAATATTAAAATTATGTATAATAACTCAAAATACTTTTAAAGTATTAATATTACCCTTAAATGATTTTTAAAACATTTAAAATCATTTTTAAATAATTATCATTAATATTAAAGTATTAATGTTCTATTTTACCCGTGAGGACCCCAAACTCGGGTACTTGAAACCCGAACTTGGTTCTTCACGATACCATTTCTATGAGCGGAATAATACTAATAATAATAACAATAATATAAAAGATCAACTTAATTTACATAATTATCAGAGTCTAGCTCCCAAGTACGTAACCTTTAAACATTCATTACAACCCATGACAGATAATATATATCATAATTGTCTTAATAACATTAAACTATTACATAACATAGTAATTCGTTCATTCAGCAACCTTCCCTTTTCCTTTGTTCTTAGCAGAGTTCTCTGGTCGTTCGCACTTAGCTGAAAACATTTAAATTTAAGCAAAGATGAGCATTTGAGTGCCCAGCAAGCAATATCAATTATATATATATATATATATATATATATATATATATATATATATATATAAGCTGAAAGGATTTAAATATTTTCTTTGTACTATTCTTCTACAACAAGTCAATAGTTGTGAAGTATTCTGAACCGATAATAATAACATAACAACTCTCTTTCAAATTTTTGAAACTACATAATGAATATATCTGGGGTTATGGTGACATGCCATGAACATTGTTTTCATTTTCGAAAAGGTTAAACAGAAATTCATCTGTAAACCGTCATAACTTACGGGCACGGGGGTGATCAGCCCGTTATGCCCTGCATTGATCAATACTACATTGCTAGAACGATATTATCGTTCATCCTTTGTCCGCCGGAGCACATAAAAATTTTCCCGTGTAGGGATGTTCATACCTGTCTGGGTTCTAAATCAAAGGTTTTATCTTGTTCAATAATAATCTATAATTCAATATATCTGTATACGGGTAATTGACAAAGGTATATCAACATGTGATTAAATACAATGATTATCCAAGTGGGGACACTTGTTTAACCACTTCTAGAAATTAACGAACAGAATATATATGTCCGAATTATCATATACTAACATGTTGATATTCAATGAGCTTATATAATATAAAGTTCATAATATGTACAATAATAATATAGTTTAGAAACATTCTTACTCACATCCATTGCATAAAGAAAATGCAAAGGTTAGATACTTGCCTGAAGCGCTGCTTACAACTTGTAATTAAGATCTATCGCTTATCTCACGACCTATCATTAATAAGATAGTTCGTTCGATTAGAACAACATACTATAACACATAACACTGCTTATTACAGTCAACACATAACTTAATCACATTAGCACCTATGTTTAATAACCATTGAATCACAAATAATCACTTATACAATCAAAATATCTAAGTCCAGATCAATTTATGAAACATGTCGGTCTACCGACAATTTTATCGGGTAATTATCGAGTCTAAGACTCTATTTTATAACTTAACATCAGTACGTATTACTCATATTATTTTAAATAACTCAGTATAATTTTAAAACATTTATTATAATTTATCATGAATTTTCAAACATTGGAATCATATTTAAATGATTTAAATACCAATCAATTCTATTATAATAAATATTTAATTAGTATTAAACTATTAATGAAATTATTTCTAAAATATTAAAGTTATGTATAATAACTCAAAATACTTTTAAAGTATTAATATTACCCTTAAATGATTTTTAAAACATTTAAAATCATTTTAAATAATTATCATTAATATTAAAGTATTAATGTTCTATTTATCAAAATATTAAAAGTCATTATTCATAACTTAAAATATTTTTAATTCATTTATATCCTTTTTAAATGATTTTTAAAGTAATAAAACCATTTATAAACTATTTATTTAATATAATTATTAAATAAATTTAATATCATAACTAATAACTTAATAATCATTAATATTTAATTATTAATGAAATTATCCTTTAAATATTAAAAGTTATATTTTATAACTTAAAATATTTTTAAACACTTTATTTTCATTTAATATGATTTTTAATATAATAAAATTATTTTTAATTAATTTATTTAATTCATTTAGTAAATAAATTAATTACCATGAATATCAATTTATTAATGAAATTTATCATAAAATATTAAAAGTCATTAAAAATAACTTAAAATATTTTCTTATATCATAATATAATTTTTAATGATTTTTCTAATATTAAAATTATTTTTAAATAATTTATTTAATATTATAATTAAATAAATTAAATACTTTTAATATTTCAAAAATATTAAATATTTATAAAATATATTAAAAATAATTAAAAACTAATTTTCGAAATTTTTAATAATTTTTAATAATTTATTTTGTATTTTTAATAATTAAAAACTAATTTTTTCTATTTAATAATTAATTTCCGAAAAATATTAAATAATCTGTCACTAAAGACCACCTATAGCGACAGAACCGTCGCTATAGGTGTTCTTCATGTTCTTGGCAAAAATTCAGAACACCATAGACAGTTTCGAGGGACCATGTTTGACCAAGATTAAAAGCGTGCGTGATGTGTTTCTGAACATGTTGTTGATAAGATAATGTAGTACAAGTACAAGACTACACGATCCAACAAACAACATCATCAAACCATGCATAACTAACGAGATCTGAAGCGTTGAACAAACTGTCAGAGCTGTTCTTCATTTTCTGGGTTACCCAGAAATGAAGAACAGTTTGACTGGCTCGTTTTGGGCTTCCACAACTTGTTAATCTTGTAATATTTTTGTGATTAAAAACCGGTAGTGTGTAGCTAACATGTAGGAGAGTAGATCTATCACATAATATCAACAAAAAACATAACAAAATCGTCAGATCCAGACCGGTCAAACCTCGTCAGAAACTGTGTTCATAGGTTTTCTGGGTTACCCAGAAAACCGAATCCGTGAACAATGTACCTACTTTGACCGGCCACTATGTTAAATCCATTTGATGTTTAAGGGATTTAAAAGCATGGATCTATAGTACAACTAACAGGCTACAAGATCTACTAAATATCAACATCAGAACATCTATAACATTACGGATATGAGCTTGACAAAAATGTTGTCAAACACTGCAAACTAGTTTCTGGGTTACCCAGAATTGGTCTGGTCATGGTCGGTCAACGACCTTTGACCACAAATAACTTGCAATATGTTGAAGCTATGACCTTGATTCAACTTTCAGACTAAAGAACACATACTCGACTACAACTAAAAGCTTTCAAAACACCAAAATCTATACAGATCACAGAGATATAAGGACTGACATTCACTATCAGAAGACAAAATTTTATTTTTCCAGATTTTGCAAATCTTCAAATTCGAGCCTCTAGATGTTATGGATCTAACATCTAGCAACCCAGATCATCCTTAGACACCTTATATAACATGTTTAACACAAAAAAATTAACATCTAACACCGAATCGTTGGACAGAAATTCTATGGTTCGTTCATACCTTTCTTTGAAAAATTTCTGATTTTGTGTTGCTGATCTGTTTATGGTAAACGTGGGGCTTTGATTTGGGACTAATATACTTGTGTAATTTGATGGTTAGAGAGAGAGAGAGAGAGAGAGAGAGAGCTTAGTTTGAGTGTTGGACAAAATGTAAGTGAACAAATGAATTTTCTCTCTCCTAGATCTACTTATACAAGTCTTGATGCATGAATTGGCTGATTGATATTGCTTGTTGCTGGAGTTTTTAGCACATGGAGTTGTTGGGTTTGGTTCACCAACTAAACCTAATGTCAAAACCTACATATTAGCCAAAATAATGTAACTAGGGGCAATATGGTCAATTGGTAATTCATTAAATGGCATACTTGGAACTTGGTAAACCCTTAGGGTTTAACCCTTAGGGTTTAATCCTAAGGTTTTCTAACATTTACTTTTCTAGAATTACATTTTAGGGTTTACACAATAAATAAAATCAAATAAAAATTAAATAAAATTTTAGTTTCCTAAAATTTTGAAATTAGGATATTCTAATTGTGATTAATTATCTAATCACATTATACATAAACATTAGGGTTTAGATCATATAATTATCATTGACTTTGCTAGTATAGCAATTAGGGTTTAAGATTTTGATAATTAGGGTTACTAAATTATAATAAGGTTTTCTAATTTTCAAATTAGGTTTAAAATTTTAGGGTTTCTAAAATTAACAATTGTAATTATAATACTTGTTAATTAATCATATTAACATAATTACAATCAATCTCGAACTCTAATTTAAATTTCAAATTAGGGTTCCTCATTTTAGAAATTAGGATTTTATAATAACTTGAGGTTTTTCAAAAATAATAATTAGAGTTTCTAGATTATAATTAGGGTTTACCTAATTAATCAAATCATTATATAATACACATCATAAAACATATAACACTGTCATACAACACTCTTAAATTCACAGTTGATTTTCAAATTAGGGTTTAACCAAATAATATTAGGGTTTTGAAAGTAAACACCATAATTGACCAATCATTATCAATACAAATACAGTACATATTTATAGCACTAAAAAATCAAAATATAATTAATATTATATTATTATTTTCATACCTTGGCAATAACCCAAAATTAGGGTTTGGATTTCATATCTGATTTATTCTTCCTATTTAACCTTAATAATTAAGGTAAAATATTTACTTTAATAATCCATACAAAAATTCATATAATAAAATAATTATTATAATTATTCTAAAAATCACTCCATATATTAATTAAATAATATATGATTATATATTTCGTTGAAAATAATTAATAAAAATATTTCTACCTTAAAATTAATTATTATAAGAATATACCTTATAAAAATCAATAATTCTAAAATAAATTCATTTGTAAATATTTATGTAATAAATATATTTTTATTTACCACATAAATACATATACACATAATCTTGTACAAATCCTCATCCTTAATATAAAAAAAAAATTATTCACAAAATTTCTTATTTATTTATATAGAAAATATCGGGTTGTTACATTCACCCTCCCTTATAAAGATTCCGTCCCCAGAATCACCGTTTTAAAGCCTATACATACACGGTCACATAGCGTACACAATCATTGTAAGTAAATCTCGATCAACTTTGATCGAACTGATCTTTAACTATTCACATGAAGCTTGTCTTTCTGATTACACAGAAAAATTAGTTTCTAACAGAACTCAAATTCCTCCTCAAAATTTCTTTATAAAATAATTTTACTATATATAGGAAAATCATGCATAAGAAAATAAAAAGGCATACGAATAATACCTGGAGTTCCAGTGCCAGCTGCTGTCGTATCCTGAACTGTCATGTTGTAGACCCTTGCCGTAGATTTTGTTGGCTTGCTTGACGAAGTCGGTCCTGTGATTGCTAACGTTCTACTGCGAGTGCCCATGTTCACACTTCCTGTATCCACCCTCCTCTTTGGGCAATCTTTCACCCTGTGCTCTGTCGATCCGCGTATAAAACATCCACTATTCATCCTAGGATTGGGGCAGTTGGGAGAAATATGGCCCTCCTGTCCGCACTTATAGCAAACAAATTTTTCTTGCAAACACTCCCCCGAGTGATTCTTCCCACATGTCTTACATGGCACTATCTGTTTCTTAACACCTTTCTGTTTCACTTGTACACTTGTAAAACTGCTCACCTTCCTCTTACTATCACCACTCCTGCTCCCACTGTTAATTTCCACCTTCCTAGCTCCTTCTATCTTATCCTTATTCTTCCTCTCCTTATTGTAAAGGCTCATGGCCTCACTTCCCTCCTCAGCTATGATCGCTTTCTCCATTAGTGCTGCAAATGTAGGAATTTGCAACACCGCCACTTTGTTATAGAGCCAGGGTTTCAATCCCAGCTCAAACCTTCTAGCTTTCCTAGCCTCCGTATCAACTTGATGCGGAGCAAACCTAGCTAACTCATTAAATTTGGCGGCGTATTCAGACACCGTCATATTCTCCTGCTTCAACTCTAAAAATTTAACCTCCATCCTCGCCTGCATACTTGGTGAAAAATGATTTTCGAAAAACAAAGTTTTAAATCTATCCCATGTGACTACACCTTCTCCTGCCCTAGCCTGATTCGCTTCCCACCAAAAATTTGCTTCCCCCTTCATCATGTAAGTGGAAAAAGCAGTTTTCTGCCCCTCATCTACCCTAGCTACCATAAACGCTTTTTCAATTTCCTTAACCCAAGTTTGAGGTTCTACAGGGTCGGTTGTACCTCTAAATTCTGGTGGTCCTACAGCCTTAAAGTCTTTGAAGTTTGCTAAGCGATTGCCCAACTGGTTTCCAGCGACCGGTATTCCCTGTTGCATAGCCTGAGCTAACATGTTCGCAAATTGCTGCATTGGATCTGGTTGTTGTTGTCCCTCAACGTTGTTGACAGATTCCTCTGCCCTTTGATTGCGAGTTTGACGTCTTGACGGCATTATCTGATTGAAAAAAAAATCATAATTTAACTTACATTCTAAACCTTATCACATAAGTTTAATATTTTAAACTTATTTCACCATTTCTCAAACATAGATTCATATTCATTTAACGAATATTTTACATAGCACAAAATGTTTTGAAATTCAGCTATCCCTTTATGACCACAAAGATCGGGATTTACAGTCTTGACTTAATACAAAGTTGGAAACATTACATTACACAAACATACTTATGATATGTATTATATTAAACACTCCTACACAACAGAACCTATACTACCTATTTATTACACCTTTTCCTTGGACATTCTCTCGCCTGATGACCTTCTATACCACAGACATAACATGCTCCTTTTTTGTAGTCAGGACAGTACGGGGTGGTATGTACTTCATAGCCACAAAGATAACAAATTTCTTTCCATATCTTCTTATTGGATTTTCCTAAATCATGGTCTTCTATCTTTCTTTTCCCATTCTTATCCGGAGCTGCACACGATGTGTTGCTTGTAGCTCCCATCTGACCAATTTGGATTTTAAGCTTATCTTGTCCTTCCAATATTTCTTTTAACGCTTGACGCAACTGACTATTCAACAACCTTTCTATCTCCCATAGCCTTTCCAGAGAAGAAATCTTGTTCTTCAGATTCTGCACTTCCGTTGATACTTGATCAGCTTCAACTTTAGTGTCCGAATCACTATCTGTCAGCTCCACCATCTCCGGATCTGGTACTATATTTTCCACAATAACCACATCGTCTGAGTTGTTTTCATCGTGAGCCTCTATTTCAGCTATCGGCTTCGATATTGGCTCCTTCTTTACGATCCGAGGGTAATCGAATCCTTTTTCACCTGACATCTTCACACATAAATTATCCTAATTAGCATATAGTATATACACACAATAAATAAGAGTTTTATACAAGTTATGTTTTATTTAGTTTGACGATGAATTTAGTCAATTCATCTCTTTTTAAACTATATATGAGTTATTTATATTTTCAACGTTTCCCTCTGTTCTATGGTTATAGCCTAAGGTCTAGCCCACCAAAGGTTTCAAACCCTATAGCTCTGATACCAACCTGTGAGGACCCCAAACTCAGGTACTTGAAACCCGAACTCGGTTCTTCACGATACCATTTCTATGAGCGAAATAATACTAATAATAATAACAATAATATAAAAGATCAACTTAATTTACATAATTATCAGAGTCTAGCTCCCAAGTACGTAACCTTTAAACATTCATTACAACCTATGATAGATAATATATATCATAATTGTCTTAATAACATTAAACTATTACATAACATAGTAATTCGTTCATTCAGCAACCTTCCCTTTTTCTTTGTTCTTAGCAGAGTTCTCTGGTCGTTCGCACTTAGCTGAAAACATTTAAATTTAAGCAAGGATGAGCATTTGAGTGCCCAGCAAGCAATATCAATTATATATATATATATATAAGTTGAAAGGATTTAAATGTTTTCTTTGTACTATTCTTCTACAACAAGTCAATAGTTGTGAAGTATTCTGAACCGATAATAATAACATAACAACTCTCTTTCAAATTTTTGAAACTACATAATGACTATATCTGGGGTTATGGTGACATGCCAAGAACATTGTTTTCATTTTCGATAAGGTTAAACAGAAATTCATCTGTAAACCGTCATAACTTACGGGCACAGGTGTGATCAGCCCGTTATGCCCTGCCTTGATCAATACTACATTGCTAGAACGATATTATCGTTCATCCTTTGTCCGCCGGAGCGCATAAAAATTTTCCTGTGTAGGGATGTTCATACCTGTCTGGGTTCTAAATCAAAGGTTTTATCTTGTTCAACAATAATCTATAATTCAATATATCTGTATACGGGTAATTGACAAAGGTATATCAACATGTGATTAAATACAATGATTATCCAAGTGGGGACACTTGTTTAACCACTTCTAGAAATTAACGAACAGAATATATATGTCCGAATTATCATATACTAACATGTTGATATTCAATGAGCTTATATAATATAAAGTTCATAATCTGTACAATAATAATATAGTTTAGAAACATTCTTACTCACATCCATTGCATAAAGAAAATGCAAAGGTTAGATACTTGCCTGAAGCGCTGCTTACAACTTGTAATTAAGATCTATCGCTTATCTCACGACCTATCATTAATAAGATAGTTCGTTCGATTAGAACAACATACTATAACACATAACACTGCTTATTGCAGTCAACACATAACCTAATCACATTAGCACCTATGTTTAATAACCATTGAATCACAAATAATCACTTATACAATCAAAATATCTAAGTCCAGATCAATTTCTGAAACATGTCGGTCTACCGACAATTTTATCGGGTAATTATCGAGTCTAAGACTCTATTTTATAACTTAACATCAGTACGTATTAGTCATATTATTTTTAAATGACTCAGTATAATTTTAAAACATTTATTATAATTTATCATGAATTTTTAAACATTGGAATCATATTTAAATGATTTAAATACCAATCAATTCTATTATAATAAATATTTAATTAGTATTAAACTATTAATGAAATCATTTCCAAAATATTAAAGTTATGTATAACAACTCAAAATACTTTTAAAGTATTAATATTACCCTTAAATGATTTTTAAAACATTTAAAATCATTTTTAAATAATTATCATTAATATTAAAGTATTAATGTTCTATTTTACCTGTGAGGACCCCAAACTCGGGTACTTGAAACCCGAACTCGGTTCTTCACGATACCATTTCTATGAGCGGAATAATACTAATAATAATAACAATAATATAAAAGATCAACTTAATTTACATAATTATCAGAGTCTAGCTCCCAAGTACGTAACCTTTAAACATTCATTACAACCCATGATAGATAATATATATCATAATTGTCTTAATAACATTAAACTATTACATAATATAGTAATTCGTTCATTCAGCAATCTTCCCTTTTCCTTTGTTCTTAGCAGAGTTCTCTGGTCGTTCGCACTTAGCTGAAAACATTTAAATTTAAGCAAGGATGAGTGCCCAGCAAGCAATAGCAATTATATATATATATATATATATATATATATATATAAGCTGAAAGGATTTAAATATTTTCTTTGTACTATTCTTCTACAACAAGTCAATAGTTGTGAAGTATTCTGAACCGATAATAATAACATAACAACTCTCTGTCAAATTTTTGAAACTACATAATGACTATATCTGGGGTTATGGTGACATGCCACGAACATTGTTTTCATTTTCGAAAAGGTTAAACAGAAATTCATCTGTAAACCGTCATAACTTACGGGCACGGGGTGATCAGCCCGTTATGCCCTGCATTGATCAATACTACATTGCTAGAACGATATTATCGTTCATCCTTTGTCCGCCGGAGCGCATAAAAATTTTCCCGTGTAGGGATGTTCATACCTGTCTGGGTTCTAAATCAAAGGTTTTATCTTGTTCAACAATAATCTATAATTCAATATATCTGTATACGGGTAATTGACAAAGGTATATCAACATGTGATTAAATACAATGATTATCCAAGTGGGGACACTTGTTTAACCACTTCTAGAAATTAACGAACATAATATATATGTCCGAATTATCATATACTAACATGTTGATATTCAATGAGCTTATATAATATATAGTTCATAATCTGTACAATAATAATATAGTTTAGAAACATTCTTACTCACATCCATTGCATAAAGAAAATGCAAAGGTTAGATACTTGCCTGAAGCGCTGCTTACAACTTGTAATTAAGATCTATCGCTTATCTCACGACCTATCATTAATAAGATAGTTCGTTCGATTAGAACAACATACTATAACACATAACACTGCTTATTGCAGTCAACACATAACCTAATCACATTAGCACCTATGTTTAATAACCATTGAATCACAAATAATCACTTATACAATCAAAATATCTAAGTCCAGATCAATTTCTGAAACATGTCGGTTTACCGACAATTTTATCGGGTAATTATCGAGTCTAAGACTCTATTTTATAACTTAACATCAGTCGTATTAGTCATATTATTTTTAAATGACTCAGTATAATTTTAAAATATTTATTATAATTTATCATGAATTTTCAAACATTGGAATCATATTTAAATGATTTAAATACCAATCAATTCTATTATAATAAATATTTAATTAGTATTAAACTATTAATGAAATCATTTCCAAAATATTAAAGTTATGTATAATAACTCAAAATACTTTTAAAGTATTAATATTACCCTTAAATGATTTTTAAAATATTTAAAATCATTTTTAAATAATTATCATTAATATTAAAGTATTAATGTTCTATTTTACCTGTGAGGACCCCAAACTCGGGTACTTGAAACCCGAACTCGGTTCTTCACGATACCATTTCTATGAGCGGAATAATACTAATAATAATAACAATAATATAAAAGATCAACTTAATTTACATAATTATCAGAGTCTAGCTCCCAAGTACGTAACCTTTAAACATTCATTACAACCCATGATAGATAATATATATCATAATTGTCTTAATAACATTAAACTATTACATAACATAGTAATTCGTTCATTCAGCAACATTCCCTTTTCCTTTGTTCTTAGCAGAGTTCTCTGGTCGTTCGCACTTAGCTGAAAACATTTAAATTTAAGCAAGGATGAGCATTTGAGTGCCCAGCAAGCAATAGCAATTATATATATATATATATATAAGCTGAAAGGATTTAAATGTTTTCTTTGTACTATTCTTCTACAACAAGTCAATAGTTGTGAAGTATTCTGAACCGATAATAATAACATAACAACTCTCTTTCAAATTTTTGAAACTACATAATGACTATATCTGGGGTTATGGTGATATGCCATGAACATTGTTTTCATTTTCAAAAAGGTTAAACAGAAATTCATCTGTAAACCGTCATAACTTACGGGCACGGGGGTGATCAGCCCGTTATGCCCTGCATTGATCAATACTACATTGCTAGAACGATATTATTGTTCATCCTTTGTCCGCCGGAGCGCATAAAAATTTTCCCGTGTAGGGATGTTCATACCTGTCTGGTTTCTAAATCAAAGGTTTTATCTTGTTCAACAATAATCTATAATTCAATATATCTGTATACGGGTAATTGACAAAGGTATATCAACATGTGATTAAATACAATGATTATCCAAGTGGGGACACTTGTTTAACCACTTCTAGAAATTAACGAACAGAATATATATGTCCGAATTATCATATACTAACATGTTGATATTCAATGAGCTTATATAATATATAGTTCATAATCTGTACAATAATAATATAGTTTAGAAACATTCTTACTCACATCCATTGCATAAAGAAAATGCAAAGGTTAGATACTTGCCTGAAGCGCTGCTTACAACTTGTAATTAAGATCTATCGCTTATCTCACGACCTATCATTAATAAGATAGTTCGTTCGATTAGAACAACATACTATAACACATAACACTGCTTATTGCAGTCAACACATAACCTAATCACATTAGCACCTATGTTTAATAACCATTGAATCACAAATAATCACTTATACAATCAAAATATCTAAGTCCAGATCAATTTCTGAAACATGTCGGTTTACCGACAATTTTATCGGGTAATTATCGAGTCTAAGACTCTATTTTATAACTTAACATCAGTACGTATTAGTCATATTATTTTTAAATGACTCAGTATAATTTTAAAACATTTATTATAATTTATCATGAATTTTCAAACATTGGAATCATATTTAAATGATTTAAATACCAATCAGTTCTATTATAATAAATATTTAATTAGTATTAAACTATTAATGAAATCATTTCTAAAATATTAAAGTTATGTATAATAACTCAAAATACTTTTAAAGTATTAATATTACCCTTAAATGATTTTTAAAATATTTAAAATCATTTTTAAATAATTATCATTAATATTAAAGTATTAATGTTCTATTTTACCTGTGAGGACCCCAAACTCGGGTACTTGAAAACCCGAACTCGGTTCTTCACGATACCATTTCTATGAGCGGAATAATACTAATAATAATAACAATAATATAAAAGATCAACTTAATTTACATAATTATCAGAGTCTAGCTCCCAAGTACGTAACCTTTAAACATTCATTACAACCCATGATAGATAATATATATCATAATTGTCTTAATAACATTAAACTATTACATAACATAGTAATTCGTTCATTCAGCAATATTCCCTTTTCCTTTGTTCTTAGCAGAGTTCTCTGGTCGTTCGCACTTAGCTGAAAATATTTAAATTTAAGCAAGGATGAGCATTTGAGTGCCCAGCAAGCAATAGCAATTATATATATATATAAGCTGAAAGGATTTAAATGTTTTCTTTGTACTATTCTTCTACAACAAGTCAATAGTTGTGAAGTATTCTGAACCGATAATAATAACATAACAACTCTCTTTCAAATTTTTGAAACTACATAATGACTATATCTGGGCTTATGGTGACATGCCATGAACATTGTTTTCATTTTCGAAAAGGTTAAACAGAAATTCATCTGTAAACCGTCATAACTTACGGGCACGGGGGTGATCAGCCCGTTATGCCCTGCATTGATCAATACTACATTGCTAGAACGATATTATCGTTCATCCTTTGTCCGCCGGAGCGCATAAAAATTTTCCCGTGTAGGGATGTTCATACCTGTCTGGGTTCTAAATCAAAGGTTTTATCTTGTTCAACAATAATCTATAATTCAATATATCTGTATACGGGTAATTGACAAAGGTATATCAACATGTGATTAAATACAATGATTATCCAAGTGGGGACACTTGTTTAACCACTTCTAGAAATTAACGAACATAATATATATGTCCGAATTATCATATACTAACATGTTGATATTCAATGAGCTTATATAATATAAAATTCATAATCTGTACAATAATAATATAGTTTAGAAACATTCTTACTCACATCCATTGCATAAAGAAAATGCAAAGGTTAGATACTTGCCTGAAGCGCTGCTTACAACTTGTAATTAAGATCTATCGCTTATCTCACGACCTATCATTAATAAGATAGTTCGTTCGATTAGAACAACATACTATAACACATAACACTGCTTATTGCAGTCAACACATAACCTAATCACATTAGCACCTATGTTTAATAACCATTGAATCACAAATAATCACTTATACAATCAAAATATCTAAGTCCAGATCAATTTCTGAAACATGTCGGTCTACCGACAATTTTATCGGGTAATTATCGAGTCTAAGACTCTATTTTATAACTTAACATCAGTACGTATTAGTCATATTATTTTTAAACGACTCAGTATAATTTTAAAACATTTATTATAATTTATCATGAATTTTCAAACATTGGAATCATATTTAAATGATTTAAATACCAATCAATTCTATTATAATAAATATTTAATTAGTATTAAACTATTAATGAAATCATTTCCAAAATATTAAAGTTATGTATAATAACTCAAAATACTTTTAAAGTATTAATATTACCCTTAAATGATTTTTAAAACATTTAAAATCATTTTTAAATAATTATCATTAATATTAAAGTATTAATGTTCTATTTATCAAAATATTAAAAGTCATTATTCATAACTTAAAATATTTTTAATTTATTTATATCCTTTTTAAATGATTTTTAAAGTAATAAAACCATTTATAAACTATTTATTTAATATAATTATTAAATAAATTTAATATCATAACTAATAACTTAATAATCATTAATATTTAATTATTAATGAAATTATCCTTTAAATATTAAAAGTTATATTTTATAACTTAAAATATTTTTAAACACTTTATTTTCATTTAATATGATTTTTAATATAATAAAATCATTTTTAATTAATTTATTTAATTCATTTAGTAAATAAATTAATTACCATTAATATCAATTTATTAATGAAATTTATCATAAAATATTAAAAGTCATTAAAAATAACTTAAAATATTTTCTTATATCATAATATAATTTTTATGATTTTTCTAATATTAAAATCATTTTTAAATAATTTATTTAATATTATAATTAAATAAATTAAATACTTTTAATATTTCAAAAATATTAAATATTTATGAAATATATTAAAAATAATTAAAAACTAATTTTTGAAATTTTTAATAATTTTTAATAATTTATTTTGTATTTTTAATAATTAAAAACTATTTTTTTTAGTTAATAATTAATTTCCGAAAAATATTAAATAATCTGTCGCTAAAGATCACCTATAGCGACAGAACCGTCGCTATAGGTGTTCTTCATGTTCTTGGCAAAAACCCAGAACACCATAGACAGTTTCGAGGGACCATGTTTGACCAAGATTAAAAGGGTGCGTGATGTGTTTCTGAACATGTTGTTGATAAGATAATGTAGTACAAGTACAAGACTACACGATCCAACAAACAACATCATCAAACCATGCATAACTAACGAGATCTGAAGCGTTGAACAAACTGTCAGAGCTGTTCTTCATTTTCTGGGTTACCCAGAAATGAAGAACAGTTTGACTGGCTCGTTTTGGGCTTCCACAACTTGTTAATCTTGTAATATTTTTGTGATTTAAAACCGGTAGTGTGTAGCTAACATGTAGGAGAGTAGATCTATCACATAATATCAACAAAAAATATAACAAAATCGTCAGATCCAGACCGGTCAAACCTCGTCAGAAACTGTGTTCATAGGTTTTCTGGGTTACCCAGAAAACCGAATCCGTGAACAATGTACCTACTTTGACCGACCACTATGTTAAATCCATTTGATGTTTAAGGGATTTAAAAGCATGGATCTATAGTACAACTAACAGGCTACAAGATCTACTAAATATCAACATCAGAACATCTATAACATTACGGATATGAGCTTGACAAAAATGTTGTCAGACACTGCAAACTAGTTTCTGGGTTACCCAGAATTGGTCTGGTCATGGTCGGTCAACGACCTTTGACCACAAATAACTTGCAATATGTTGAAGCTATGACCTTGATTCAACTTTCAGACTAAAGAACACATACTCGACTACAACTAAAAGCTTTCAAAACACCAAAATCTATACAGATCACAGAGATATAAGGACTGACATTCACCGTCAGAAGACAAAATTTTATTTTTCCAGATTTTGCAAATCTTCAAATCCGAGCCTCTAGATGTTATGGATCTAACATCTAGCAACCCAGATCATCCTTAGACACCTTATATAACATGTTTAACACAAAAAAATTAACATCTAACACCGAATCGTTGGACAGAAATTCTAGGGTTCGTTCATACCTTTCTTTGAAAAATTTCTGATTTTGTGTTGCTGATCTGTTTATGGTAAACGTGGGGCTTTGATTTGGGACTAATATACTTGTGTAATTTGATGGTTAGAGAGAGAGAGAGAGAGAGAGAGAGAGAGCTTAGTTTGAGTGTTGGACAAAATGTAAGTGAACAAATGAATTTTCTCTCTCCTAGATCTACTTATACAAGTCTTGATGCATGAATTGGCTGATTGATATTGCTTGTTGCTGGAGTTTTTAGCACATTTAGTTGTTGGGTTTGGTTCACCAACTAAACCTAATGTCAAAACCTACATATTAGCCAAAATAATGTAACTAGGGGCAATATGGTCAATTGGTAATTCATTAAATGGCATACTTGGAACTTGGCAAACCCTTAGGGTTTAACCCTTAGGGTTTAATCCTAAGGTTTTCCAACATTTACTTTTCTAGAATTACATTTTAGGGTTTACACAATAAATAAAATCAAATAAAAATTAAATAAAATTTTAGTTTCCTAAATTTTGAAATTAGGATATTCTAATTGTGATTAATTATCTAATCACATTATACATAAACATTAGGGTTTAGATCATATAATTATCATTGACTTTGCTAGTATATCAATTAGGGTTTAAGATTTTGATAATTAGGGTTACTAAATTATAATAAGGTTTTCTAATTTTCAAATTAGGTTTAAAATTTTAGGGTTTCTAAAATTAACAATTGTAATTATAATACTTGTTAATTAATCATATTAACATAATTACAATCAATCTCGAACTCTAATTTAAATTTCAAATTAGGGTTCCTCATTTTAGAAATTAGGATTTTATAATAACTTGAGGTTTTTCAAAAATAATAATTAGAGTTTCTAGATTATAATTAGGGTTTACCTAATTAATCAAATCATTATATAATACACATCATAAAACATATAACACCGTCATACAACAGCCTTAAATTCACAGTTGATTTTCAAATTAAGGTTTAACCAAATAATATTAGGGTTTTGAAATTAAACACCATAATTGACCAATCATTATCAGTACAAATACAGTACATATTTATAGCACTGAAAAATCAAAATATAATTAATATTATATTATTATTTTCATACCTTGGTAATAACCCAAAATTAGGGTTTGGATTTCATATCTGATTTATTCTTCCTATTTAATCTTAATAATTAAGGTAAAATATTTACTTTAATAATCCATACAAAAATTCATATAATAAAATAATTATTATAATTATTCTAAAAATCACTCCATATATTAATTAAATAATATATGATTATATATTTCGTGGAAAATAATTAATAAAAATATTTCTACCTTAAAATTAATTATTATAAGAATATACCCTATAAAAATCAATAATTCTAAAATAAATTCATTTGTAAATATTTATGTAATAAATATATTTTTATTTACCACATAAATACATATACACATAATCTTGTACAAATCCTCATCCTTAATATAAAAAAAAATTATTCACAAAATTTCTTATTTATTTATATAGAAAATATCGGGTTGTTACAGTTATTTATATAAAAAGATAATTCTGTCATTTTCTAACTACGACAATACTTCCGTTGTGGGGTCCACCAATGATTGTGCCGTCATACAATATTCCCTGTTAAAACGAATATTCCCCGACAAATCGAATATTATATAACCACTTGCTTACTTTACAAAATTTATAAATATTACTCACAACTATAACATTATATCAAATCCACACCATAATATTAAAAAATATAATTCGAGAAAATTATTCTTTATTCATAAAAGTTAGGGTCTTACAACGCATATTACTGTACTTTTATCACCGGGTATTTCAACAGTTAACGGTAAAACTTTCGCTGTTATTTTTATAAAAAGATAATTTTGTCATTTTATAACCCCGACAATAATTCTGTTGTGGGATCCATCAATGATTGTGTCGTCGTACGAATATTTCCAGACAAAAAGAATATTTCCCGACCAAACAAATATTTTATAACAACTTGCTTACTTTGCAAAATTTATTAATATTACCCACAACTATAACATTATAACAAATTTACATCTTAATATTCAAAAATATAATTCGAAAAAAATTAATCTTTATTTATGAAAGTTGGGGTCTTACAACCTCTCCTTCTTAAAAAATTTCTTCCTCAAAATTAGGGTACATACTTGGTATGTCGAAGAGGTGAGGATACGCTGATTTCATTTCACATTCTAACTCCCAGGTCATTTCCTCAACATCGTGGTTTCTTCACAAAACTTTGACTTGAGGTATAACCTTGGAGCGTAGAATATGTTCCTTCTTATCCAAGATTTTAACAAGTACATCTTCGTATGTTAAATCTTTCGCTATCTCGTCTAGTTACAACTCAATAATGTGGTTTGGGTCTTCCACATATTTACGTAACATGGATATGTGAAAAACGTTATGAACACGAGACATACTTGGCGGTAAGGCGAGTCTTTAAACCACAGTTCCTACTCGATCAAGTATTTTAAATGGACCAATGAATCGAGAATTGAGCTTTCCTCTCTTTCCAAATCTTATAACTCCTTTCCATGGAGCAACACGTAACAACACATGTTCTCCAACATTGAATTCCACGTCCTTTCGATGAAGATCAGCATAACTCTTTTGTCGATCTTGTGAGGTCTTTATACGTTGCCGGATCATTTGAATCTTTTCCGTAGTCATACATACCAATTTCGGTCCCAACAACGTTGCTTCACCCACGTCATCCTAGCATACTGGAGAACGACACTTCCTTCCATACAAGGCCTCGAACGGAGCCATTCCGATACTTTCTTGATAACTGTTGTTGTAGAAGAATTCTACCAATGGCAAGAACTTGTCCCAACTTCCTTTGAAGTCAAGGACACAGAGTCTTAATAGATCTTCCAGACTTTGAATAGTCCTCTCCGACTGCCCGTCCGTCTGAGGATGATATGCCGAACTAAATCGTAAATTCGTGCCCATAACTTTTTATAAACTAACCCAAAACCGTGAAGTGAATCTTGGGTCTCGATCAAAAACTATTGATACTGACATACCATGTAGTCTTACAATCTCATTTATGTATATACGAGCAAGACGTTCAAGTGAATAAATTTTTCGTATAGGTAAGAAATGAGCAGACTTGGTCAATCTATCGACAATGACCCAAATTGTATCTATGCCTTGAGAAACCTTGGAAAGACCGGTAACGAAATCTATGGTAATATGCTCCCACTTCCATTCTAGAATTTCAAGTGGCTGCAATGGACCTTTTGGCACTTGATGCTCCGCCTTGACTCGTTGATCACGAATTCTTAGTCATGTCTTTTGGATTGACTAATGCTCCTGCTGCCTTCATGGATATGATGAACTGAGTATTCAAGGAATATTTGGATCACTTTGTGGTCGTCTTTATTGATGACATCCTCATATATTCTAAAAGCCGTGAAGATCATGAGCAACACTTGAGGCTGATACTCCAAAAGCTTCGTGAAATCAAGCTTTATGCCAAGTTGAATAAATGCGAGTTCTGGCTTGAGGAAGTAACATTCCTTGGGAATGTAGTATCAAGTCATGGAATATCTGTTGACCCGACAAAGATTGAAGCTATTCAAAGATGGGAGCAACCTAAATCAGTGACCAAAGTACGTAGCTTTCTCGGATTAGCTGGTTATTATTAGAGATTCGTGAAAGGGTTTTCTCGAATCGCTACTCCATTAACTCAGCTGACTCGAAAAGATATAAAATTCGATTGGAGCATGGAATGTGAGAAGAGTTTTTAAGAACTCAAGAGAAGACTCATTTCAGCACCTGTTCTGACAATACCATCTGGCTCGGAGGGATTTGTCATCTACAGTGATGCATCGGGCAAAGGGTTATGATGTGTTCTCATGTAACATGAGAAAGTCATAGCCTATGTCTCTCGGCAACTCAAAGAAAATGAGAGGAATTATCCTACTCATGATCTAGAGTTGGCAGCTGTTGTCTTCGCACTTAAAATTTGGAGGCATTACTTGTATGGGGAGAAAGTAGAGATCTTTACGGATCATAAAAGTCTCAAATATTTCTTCACCCAAAAGGAACTCAACATGCGGCACGACGTTGACTTGAACTGTTAAAAGATTATGAATATACCATTCAATACCATCCTGGTAAAGCGAACGTAGTAGCTGACGCATTGAGTAGAAGATCATATGCGGGTACGAGTGCGATATTGTCAACGCAAAGGCCCATTTTATATGATTTGCAAAGGATGGAGATAGAGTTAAAGACTCCAGGGACCAACGTGATGATGACGAATATACGAGTAGAATCGACTTTAATCGATAAAGTTAAAGCTGCTCAAGCTACAGACCTAGAACTGATGCGTATGAGGAAGAAAGAGCAAGAAGGTGCTATGCCGAAAGCAAGAATCGATGAGGAAGGAATACTTCGAGTCAACTCCAGACTTTGTGTTCCTAACGACCCTGATTTAAAGTATAAAATTATGATGGAGACGCACAACACACCGTTTGCAATCCATCCTGGGAGTACCAAAATGTATCATGATCTTCGACATACATTTTGGTGGAGCAATATGAAGAGAGAGATCGCGGAGTTTATCTCAAGATGTCTAACTTGTCAACGAGTCAAGGTGGAACATCAAGTATCAAAAGGTCCATTGCAACCACTTGAAATTCCAGAATGGAAGTGAGAGCACATTACCATAGATTTCGTTACCGGTCTTCCCAAAGTTTCTCAAGGCATAGATGCGATTTGGGTCATTGTTGATAGATTGACAAAGTCGGCTCATTTCTTACCTATACGAGAAACTTATACACTTGAACGTCTTGCTCGTATGTACATAAATGAAATTGTAAGACTGCATGGTATGCCAGTATCCATAGTTTCTGATCGAGACCCAAGATTCACTTCACGATTTTGGGTTAGTTTACAGAAAGCTATGGGCACAAATTTATGATTTAGCTTGACATATTATCCTCAGACGGACGAGCAGTTTGAGAGGACTATTCAAACTCTTGAAGATCTATTAAGACTCTGTGTCCTTGACTTCAAGGGAAGTTGGGACAAGTTCTTACCATTGGTAGTGTTTTTCTACAATAACAGTTATCAAGCAAGTAGTGGCATGGCTCCATTCGTGGTGTTGTATGGAAGAAAATGTCGTTCTCCAGTATGCTGGGATGAGGTAGGTGAAGCAACATTGTTGGGACCGGAGTTGGTACGTATGACTACAGAAAAGATTCAAATGATCCGATAATGTATAAAAACCTCACAAGATCGACAAAAGAGTTATGCTGATCTTCATCGAAAGGACGTAGAATTCGATATTGGAGATCATGTGTTGTTACGTGTTGATCTATGGAAAGGAGTTACGAGATTTGGAAAGAGAAGAAAGCTCAATCCTCGATTCATTGGCCCATTTTTAATCCTCGATCGAGTAGGAACTATGGCCTATAGACTCTCTTTACCGCCAAGTATGTCTCGTGTTCATAACGTTTTTCACATATCTATGTTACGTAAATATGTGAAAGACTCGCACTATATTATTGGGTTAGAACCAGACGAAATAGCTGAAGATTTAACGTATGAAGAGGTTTCTGTTAAAATCTTAGATAAAAAGGAGCATATTTTACGCTCCAAGATTATACCTCAAGTCAAAGTTTTGTGGAAAAATCAGGATGTTGAGGAAATGACCTGGGAGTTAGAATCTGAAATGAAATCAATGTATCCTTACCTCTTCCACATACCAGGTACGTACCCTAATTTCGAGGGTGAAATTTCATAAGAATGGGAGGTTGTAAGACCCCAACTTTTATGAATAAAGATGAATTTTCTATAAATATCATTTTTGAATATTAAGGTGTGAATTTGTTATAATGTTATAGTTGTAGATAATATTTATAAATTTTGCAAAGTACGTAAGTTGTTATATAATATTCGATTGGTCGGAGAATATTCGTACAACGACACAATCATTGGTGGACCCCACAACAAATTATTATCGGATTGAGAAAACGACAAAAATATTTTATAAAAATAACGGCGGAAGTTTTACCGTTAACTGTTGAAACACCCGGTGTTAAAAGTACAGTAATACGCGTGATTGCATAGTAGCACACGATATTGATTATTGATACTTACGTGAGAAGTCACTCAGTTTTGTTCAATTATTGCTACAGTAATTGCTGCATAGTATCTCAAGTTATTCGATTCAATTATTGTCAATATTTTATATATTATTAAATCAATAATTGAGACGACAAAGTTATTAATATTATTCTTTGCAATATTGACGATGTCTAGAAGTTCTGTCAATGAGAGGTTTGGTCACTTAATTGCGCGCCAATAGGGCGAAATCCTTATTGGAAAGCCCCCTCTTTCTTGGGAACGGCCTGGTCGATTAATATTGTGAATTATAATAATGGTGATAAATGTTATTTTATTATTATTATAAATGTAATAAAAAAGAAAACTTTTTATATAAAACAGAATACTTTTTATAAAGTTTTGTTTTATTTGATTATAAATAGAATATATTATATTTTATTATGCATAGTATTTGCATAGTAAAAACTTTTTATATAAAACAGAATACTTTTTATAAAGTTTTGTTTTATTTGATTATAAATAGAATATATTATATTTTATTATGCATAGTATTTGTATAGTGCCTGCATAGTGTTTGCATACTAAAAACTTTTTATATAAAATAGAATATTTTTTTATAAAGTTTTGTTTTATTTGATTATAAATAGAATATATTATATTTTATTACATAATGCAACATAGTATCCTTTCCATTCTCTTCTAAATAGGATGCTTAGTTAGAATTGAAAAGCACACCAGAAATTCAGAGAATTCTTCTTCTATAATCTTGAGCGTATTTCTTTAGAGTTTAAGAAAGCTTTGAGCGTAAAAAATAGTGCAAGTTTTCTTCAAGTATATCCCCGCCCTACCCATCAGAATACTCTTCTTTTTAAGGTAAGGGGTATTATTCTTTCGTATTCATGAAGAAAGTTATTTTCTTTCAATACACGTAAGGGTTGTTATTCCATTCTTTATTATTCTGTTGGAATAACCTGTCTGTGAGGTCTATCGTATGCCTGGTGAATTCTGTTGTTATTCCATTCTTTATTATTCTGCTGGAATATCCTGTCTATGCGGATTACGTATGACCTGGTTCCATTCTTTATTATTTTGTTGGAATAACCTGTCTGTGCGGTCTATCGCATGCCTGGTGAATTCTGTTGTTATTTCATTCTTTATTATTCTGTTGGAATATCCTGTCTGTACCGATTACGCATGACCTGGTTCTATTCTTTATTATTCTGTTGGAATATCCTGTCTGTGCGGATTACGCATGACCTGGTTCCATTCTTTATTATTCTGTTAGAATAATCTGTCTACGTGGATTACCGCATGGCGGCAAAAATCCATGAAAGTTTCATATATTCTATTATACTCAGTTGGTTAAAGTTTTGGCTTCTATACTCCATGAAATTAGTGGAATATCCTTGATATTTGCGCTTCATCCAGTATCTTTTCATGAAAATATTCTTCTGAGCATTCTTGAATTTTACTCCCCAAAATAGTAACATGTTGACAAATTGGACGTTATTGATTTCTGGATAAATTAAATTATAAATATTTAAAAATTTATCCTTGAACTTGTTTTATTGAATTCTTATATCTGTGGCTTATAGTGCATAGATGGACTTGGTATGATTATGACCAGGGATTATTCGGTATAATCATGACCGTAATGTTACAAATGATATGGTAAAAATTCTCATTGACCGTAGTGTATTGATGGACAGTTGTTGGCATGATCATGACCATTGATGAAAACATGAATATCCTTGGCCCGTAGTGCATGGATAATTTATGGTTATGATACTAACGAATATCCTTAGCCGTAGTGCAGGGATGATGTGTATTATTTATTAAGCTGAGTCTCAGCGATAAAAGTAATGAAAAACCTTTTAAATCATAGAAGATAGTAGATTTTATTCTCTACTTGACTCTTCTAATGGATTACTTGTTCCGCTGTAGTTAAACTTGATGTTTGTTATATTTTATCAATTTAACACTGTTGAAGGCTAATGATAATTTATTCTGCATTATCTTAGTCATAATATTTCTTACTGGGTTAGTTGAGCTCACCCTTTTGCTTTCATTGTTCTCTTCAGGAAATGAGAACGTAGCAGGGACTAGTCGGGAAACGGAGTGACGGTCCAGATGATAGCATTAGTAGTCCTCACTATTCTATAAAATAGTGTGATAATAAATATATTGAGGACTTATTTTGAGTTTGAATACTGTCCAGAAGACAATATTTGTATTAAAACTCACAACTCATGCTGTATATTTAAGGTTATATTTATATTCTGAACCATGTATTTGGCGACTCATAATAGGTGATGTATACCTATTTTGGGGGCGTTACAATACTTAAGAAAACTAGCATATTAAAATTAACCAACATCCCAATTACAAATAATGAAATTAAAAGAAGAAGAAAAACTCTATCGAGAATCTCTGGACTTTGCAACTTCAATCTCCAACCCTTCGTGTTGTCCAATTAAATCTCCAAGTCTCAGTAAGTTGGCTCTCAATTGTTGCAATCAACAATATCTAGTTACCTCTAAACTAGGGTTTTTAGAGTTCACCAAAGTTGCATTCCACACACTAATATTATAAACTACTAAAATTATTACATCAGAGTCTTTTTATCCCAGGTACAATGACCTTTGAGTGCTTATTACATGATAGTGCAAACATAAGAACTGTCTATTACATAACACTTCAGCTAACAACAACTTTCCCCTTTCTTTTATCCTTTCTTTTCCAGTACCTTATATTCGATCCTGTTTAGCTGAAAACATTTATAACAAAGCAAGAATGAGCATTCAATTGCTCAACAAGTAATAGAATTTAATAAATCATAACAAGAAATAAATGTTTTCTTGAAGACATGCTTTGACAATAAATCAAGACTGTAAAGCCATTGGAACAAATCTTGACTCATTTGCATTATTGAAACAACATAACAACTTTTTAATTCCTGAGAGGTTACAAGACCATGAGCATTCATTTTCATTTCTTGAAAAGGTTCTATCAAAAATTTATTTGTGAACCATCTTGTCTTACAGGCACGTTGGGTGATTAGCCATTTATGCATTCTATTGATCAATAATATCTTGCCCGAATGACATTTGCGTTCAATATCTTTTCTATTTTATAAAATCTTCCTAATTCAGGGACTGTTCATTCTCAGACCATTCATTTTCATTTCTTAAAAAGGTTCTATCAGAAATTCATTTGTGAACCGTCTTGTCTTACGGGCACGATGGGTGATCATCCCTTTATACACAGTATTAATCAATACTATCATGTCCGAATGATATTTGCGTTCAATATCTTTGCTATTTCATAAAAACTTCCCAATTCAAGAATTGTTCATTCTCAGACTAGAGTCGAAACTAAATTAATATAGCTACAGCTTAAAGTATATCAACAATAATATTTCAAGACTTAATGTAAAAGAAATGAAATATTTAAACTTGTGTCTAGCCGAAACAAATGGCGTAGGATGTCTTTAAACTGTGCATGCATACCGAAATTGAACAAATATGCATCATGACATTCTTATATCAAAATACTGATATTCTTTTAACAAATAACTGAATAAAGCTTCAGTATACTTGTTTAAATGAAAACAAGTTAGGATATTTGCCTTGACTATAGACTACATTTATAATTTAGCTTAACCTTTTTTCACGTATCCTACATTATTCATATTCATGTATAGACACACATCAGTCATATATTTCATCTCTTATTAGATTATACATTGTCATATAAAATAGGTAATCATTTAGCATGTACTCAGCCCATACTTGGCATACACATACCACATTGGTTTATTTCTTATTTCTATTTCCATTTTAGAAATCTCTTTTATCATTCATTTGAAATCATAGCTTTGTATAGTCATAATGTATTTAACCAATTGAAATGTTAGCTTGAACATAAATCCATCTTAAGATGTATACACATGCTTTACACCTCATATCACACATAACATGTCTTGGCAACTCTGCAGTGCGGCGCGACCGTGCTACATATTGGCCTTGGGAGTGGCGCGGCCGCACTACTCATTGACCAACCCATAAATGAGTTTTCTATTACTCTGCTCACTTGGCTTCATATAAGGTCTCTTCTGTGATGCCCCGAAATTAAGACCACTCACGTCTAGAATTCGGTTGGCCGCATGCTACAAATCTAATGACTAAATAACATCTCATGCAACGGAAATAACAAAATAGATTACATTTATTTAATATAATCATTCATGTCCCAAGGTTTCGTAACTTAAAAAATCTCTTACATACCTTAGACATAATTAAACATAGTTTAAACATAACTAATACATAACACAATATCTATTTTTACATATTCATAAAACTTCTAAATAAATATGAAGCTACTCCGTAGCTTTGCCCTTTCCCTTATCAGTGCCTGAGGGTCCGCCTTGCTCTGCCTTAACTAAAATGTTTTTAGGAAAAACAAGAATGAGCAACAAGTTTGTTTAACAAATAATATAGCAATAAGGGTGTTTAATATAGTTTTAAATTCTCAAGGGTACAATAATAAATGATAATTCAAGGATAGCGAGAAGCATCAATGGTTCTCAACAATAGTCGCTAAGGAAAGAAAATATCAATAAGATTCAATACTTAATCATTTCAAGATTTCAAAACATTGAATACTGAGAAGTCACTAAGGACTATGAACTTCTACTAGATTTAACAATATTATACTAAAAATCCAATAAAACAAGTACAACAGGTGATAAACCTAAAGGACCCTATGTTATGCATAACATTTAATCATACTCAAGTGCGCACGTCAGTCTCCCAACAATTATATAGGTTTCCCTTCAAGGAGGGTTGTTCATCTCAGTCAATTATAAGAGTCCGCACCAAATTAATTTTGTTTGGATAGCTTTCTATCTTACGATAATGGTCTAGCCGAATCAATGGCTTAGACAACTTTTATAATGCATTCAAGAACTATAAGTTCAATTCTCGCAACAATAGTCAAAATATATCAATGATTTCCGAATAGTAATAGATATTTGTTTGAAATAAATATGGTTTATACGAAAACAATACGGACTATACAATATATACAATGTACAAAACTTAGGAAGCTCGCATTCAGTATGAGAATCAAATGAGTTAGAGAACTTGCACAAAATCCAAAGTTGTGCAAGTTAAATAACTTGCCTTTTGCGTAGTTTACCAAAGTATAACTTATCAACACTTTTCGAATCCTGTCATAGTTACACGTATAGGATATTCATTAGTTATGTAAATTTAATACTCATACTTGATATGTTAGTTTAAACATATACGTAAGTGTTTAACTTAGTCGTATAATCCCACACGTACGTCATTACGTCATTACAATTTCAGATTGCTCACATAAATTGCAATTCCCTCTCTATATTACTCTTATAAGACAATTTCCAGCAACTGTAAATTGAGAAGGAAGAGCTTCAATATATAGAAGGTGGATTACACAGTCCATGATTTTGCCTACTGTTACAAACCAACAGGAAGGAGAAGAAACTATTGGATTGAGAGGGTTTGGTGAAAAGATTTCACCAACTCCTTCTCCCCCATCTCAACTCATCATCACAATAAATTTCTAGGAGGCTTGAATTCTCGCAACTGGGGATTAGGCTACTGTTGAGCACTATTTTGGTCACTCAATTTGGGACAAGAAGTCTAATTGATACGCAATAACCAAAAAGGTTGCTAATATACTTAAGTTTTAATTCCCTTTGAGTATATAATACAATTTTAATGAGGTAATATTACTACATTGTGATAATTTGGGGTACCTATATACATAATCATATAATCCATGTACATTTTGATAAGACCAAATATAATCTAATTGGATATTATCTAACCACATTATCATAAAATTTATTATTTCAATTATACTTACTTATTGAAATAATTGTTAATTTGCAAATCATTGATTTATTTTAATTTAGTATAACATAAAGTATATCATTAATGTTCTCACACATACATGTTGTCACATAATCATTCTTTATGCAACTTGTAATTCATTCCATTTTTTTACTATATAGTTTTATATATTAAATAGTCACATTAAAGTGTCACACTGCACTTTCTTTTTAATTGGATGTAGGTACTACATATAATACTATTAATTATCACATGTTTTGCACACAACAATTAATTGAATAAATATATATCTTATTATATTAATTATTTACCCATTAATATTCTATTACTCACAATAACAAATAAATTAATAATATGATATAAATTAATCATCCACTTCTTAATTCATTTTTTCTTTAATTTAATTAAACCATCATAATTTCCATTCTCGTACCACACAAGGCATCTCACAAGTCTCATCATATTTCCCCACATTTTCTCAATTATCATAAATTCAATTTAATCTAATTGAGCTACTCATCTCATGACACGTAAATATATATATATAAACTAAATATTCACATTCTTATCAATATCATTATTAATATTTATTCATAAATTTCACGGTTCTTACATCATCCCCATTTATAAAAATTCCGTCCTCGGAATTGGTACAAGGTTACACAAATAGATGGGGATAGTCCTTCGCCATCCTATCTTCTAATTCCCACGTGGCCTCCTCGACGTCGTGGTTTCACCAAAGTACTTATACAGAAGATATAACTTTATTTCTTAATGTATGCTATTTCCTATCTAATATTTGGACAAGAATATCTTCATACGCCAGATTCTTCTCTACTTGAATGGGCTCGTAGGAAATTATGTGTTTGTAGTCAGACTTGTACGGACGCAACACGATGATGTAAAACACGTTGTGGATGTGCTCCAACTCAGGTGGTAATGCAACTTTGTATGCCACTTCACCCACTCACTTCAATATCTCGAATGGTCTTATGAACCTCAGACTCAATTTTCCCTTCTTGTCGAATCGTATTTTTCCTTTCCAGGGAGATACTTTCAAGAAAATGAAACTTCCGATTTTAAAGTCCCGGTCTTGTCGATGTAAATCTGCATACTTTTTCTGGCGATCTTGAGTTACTACCAATCTGGCTTTTATCATTATCACCATGTCTACTGTTTGTTGAACTAATTTCGGTCCTAATATATTTCGTTCTCCGACTTCATTCCAACACAACGGTGTTCTACACTTTCTCCCTTAAAGGGTTTCGTATGGTGGCATGCCGATACTTGCATGATAACTATTGTTATAAGCAAATTCCACTAGAGGTAGGTGATCATCTCAGTTTCCCTTGAAGTCCATCACGCAAGTTCTAAGCATGTTCTCTAGCGTTTGTATCGTTCGCTCACTTTGTCCGTCTGTCTGCGGATGATAAACAGTGCTCCACCTCAATTGTGTTCCCATCCTCTCTTGTAAGCTTTTCAAGAATTTTAACGTGAAGCGCGGATCTCGATCAGAGACAATTGACACTGGCACTCCATGTCGTGAAACAATTTCCTTTACGTATATGCTCGCTAACTGATTCAAATTATATCAGATCTTGATCGGTAGAAAATGAGCCTTCTTCGTTAGTTGATCTACAATAACCTAAATGGCATCAAAACCTTTCTGCGTGACAAGAAGTCCCACCACGAAGTTCATCGTAATGTGCTCCCATTTTTACTCTGGTATTTTTAACGGTTGAAGTAGACCACTCGGCCTCTGGTGCTCTACTTTGACCCGTTGGCAAGTAAGACATCTACTGACGCACTCCGCGACTTCTCGTTTCAGATTGGGCCACCAAAAATGTTGCCTCAGATCTCGGTACATCTTTGTGCCTCCTAGATGAACGAAAAATGTCGTATTGTGTGCTTCGTGCAAAATTTCTTCCCTCAACTCGATTACCGCTGGCACCCACACTCTCCCTTCGAATCTCAAAATACCGTCATTATCCATTTTAAATCTCTCTTCTTCATTTTCTGCGATCCTCTTCCTGATTTTCTCGCACTCTTTATCCTTTTTTTGTGATTCCTTTACTCTGTCCAACAAGTTTGGACGAGCTTCCATTGCAAATAATGTTTCTTCAGACCCCCCCGATCCTTTTATCTCTATCTTTAATTTCACCATTTCCCTTATTAACTCCTCCTGAGTTGTCAGTTGCAATAACTTCTCCCTTCCTTTCCTACTTAGCGCGTTGGCTACTACGTTTGCCTTTCCCGGGTGATAAAGAATATCACAGTCATAATCCTTGATTAATTCTAACCACCTTCTTTGACGCATGTTCGACTACTTCTATGTGAAGATATATTTCAGACTCTTGTGGTCGGTGTATATCTCACATTTCTCTCCGTACAAATAATGTCTCCAAATCTTTAAAGCAAAAACTACTACGGCTAACTCTAATCATGAGTAGGGTATCGTTTTTCATAATCCTTCAATTGTCAAGATGTATACACATT
Organism: Panax notoginseng; assembly: GCA_016801055.1. Lineage (NCBI taxonomy): Eukaryota > Viridiplantae > Streptophyta > Magnoliopsida > Apiales > Araliaceae > Panax > Panax notoginseng. The sequence continues at coordinate 72,430,384 of CM029017.1, read as the reverse complement.
GATTTTGCCATGTTGCATGAGCACATAGCCGAATCCCTTATGCGACGCATCACAATATACCACGAAACCTCCCGCATCGTCTGGTAATGATAATACTGGCGCTTCGCTTAGTCTCTTCTTCAGCTCCTGAAAACTTTCTTCACATTTGTTCGTCCACACGAACTTTACCGTCTTCCTCGTTAGATTGGTCAATGGGGTTGCTATTTTAGAAAAATCATGGATAAATCTTCGATACTACCCAACTAACCCTAAGAAACTTCTTAGTTCTATTGGCGTCTTCGGTTGTTCCCAAATGATTGCCGCCTCTACTTTCGTAGGATCTACTAAAATTCCATATTGGTCTATCACGTGTCCTAAAAATTGTACATTCTCCAACCAAATTTCACACTTCGAAAACTTTGCGTACATTTTCTCTCTCCTCAAAGCTTCCAATACCATCCTCTGATGCTCGGCGTGTTCTTCCTTGGTTTTCAAATAAATCAAAATATCATCAATAAATACTACGATGAACATATCTAAGTATGGCTTGAAAACTCGCTTCATCAAGTCCATGAATGACGTCGGAGCATTCAATCCGAATGACATCACCAAAAACTCGTAGTGTCCATAACGGGTTCAGAACGCTGTCTTTGGTATGTCCCCCTCCTGTACTTTCAACTGGTGATAACCCGTCCGTAAATCTTTCATCGAGAAAAACTTCGCTCCCTTCAGTTGATCAAAAAAGTTGTCTATCCTTGGTAACAAATATCTATTCTTGATCGTTACTCTGTTCAATTCTTGATAATCAATACAGAGCCTCATTGACCCGTCCTTCTTTTTAACAAACAACACGGGTGCTCCCCAAGGAGACACACTTGGTCGAATGTAACCCTTATCTATCAACTCTTGCAATTGTATCATCAATTCCTTCATTTCTACTGGCGCCATACAATATGGAGCTTTCAAAATTGGTGCCATTCTCGGTGCCAAGTCTATTACGAATTCGATTTATTTGTCTGCCGGAAGACCAGACAGATCGTCCAGAAATACATCTTGAAAATCTCTCACTATGGATATATCCTTAATTTCTACTCCCTTTTTTCGAGTATCAACAATATAAGCTAAGTAACCTACACATCTTTTTCTCAACAATTTCTTGGCCTACATCATCATAAGGCAACACGATTGCTTAAGCGATGAGCTACCATAAAATACTACCTTAGATTTATTTGGAGTCTGAAGGTTTACACTTTTATTCTAACAATCAATTATCACCGTATGGTTATACAACCAATGCATTCCCAATATTACGTCGAACTCTCCCAATCTTATCCGAATCAAGTCTACGCTTAGTTCATGATCTCTAATGTTTGCGAGATAATTTCGATAAACATATTCTACAGGGATTACTTCCTTATTTGCAACTTCTATGTTCAAAGGATTTCCTAATCGTTCTCGGGGTAAATTAAATCGACTAGCAAATTCTTTAGATATAAAAGAACAGGTGGCACCCAAATCAAATAATACATATACATTTATATCACTGATTGGGATAATACCTGACACCACGTCCTTCGCAGCTACTGCGTCCTGAACGGTCATATTAAAAGTTCTGGCGGTTGGATTGTGTCGGTCCGCCAATCATCAGCTTACTGCCTCCCCTTTGCTGGCCACTTCCTCCGCCACTCCCTTTCTTTGGGCAGTCTTTAATCAGGTGGTCCACCGAGCCCCAAGTAAAGAAACTCTTGTTCTTCTTGGGCTTCGGGTAATTAGGTGAAATATGTCCCTCCTGGCCACAGTTGTAGCAAGTACTGTGCCCCTTCCAGCACTCGCCCGGATGATTCTTCCCATACTTTGGGCATCCCTCTGCCCTCTTCTTAAAACCTCCATGAAAGTTTCCAGCTTGATTGTTATGGTTTTTGTTATTGTTGTTCTACCACTTCCTCTTTCCTGGATTACTTCCCCCGCTGCTACTTCCTCCACGGCTTTCTCCTCCCGTGTTCTTACCTATCTTTTCCTTGTTATACAAACTCAAGGCTTCACTACCTCCCTCCAAAATGATAGCCTTCTCCAACAATATGGCAAATGAGTCGATCTGAAGAACCGACACCTTGTTAAACAACTGATAAGTGGATTTTATATCCACGAATCAATGTCCATTTCAAGCTTAATCGTTGTTACTCTCATGTTTTCATGTTCATTTTTACTCGTTTCGTGTTCTTTTATGTGCAAGGTGGTTGTTGTGACAAGTAGTGAAGAAAGGAGGCCATTCGGAGCATTTTTGGAAGAAAACGTGAAGTAAGCAAAATCAGTTGACAGTGTATACCCCAGCCGGGGCGGGGGGTGCCGGATTCCGAGTCTCCTGGCTTGATCGAAAGTCTGCTGGATTGTGGATTGAGGGACATGGATAACATATAGACTCTATTTGCTGAGGGACTTCGACCAGAACTCTGTGGTGGATATATAGTGCACTACAAACAACGAATTAATCAGCATGCAAAGCAATTAACGAAGATTAATCACAGATTTTCATAGCGAGCAACAGAGTGGAGATTTTGAAGAACGATCGTATTGATTTCAGATTGCGACTAAAGTGAAGGGTGTTCTGCGTTATTCTTCTACTTTAGTTTATTTCTGTAATTAAGAAGATGATATCTTTGATTTATTCAGTTTTTATTTCATTCGTTATGAACTAATTACTTTTTAGGCTTAAGACGGATCTTTAAGTGGAATGATAGCTATGTAAACTTTGATTTCAGTTTAATAAGCTTTTCTCGGTTTATCTATATTAATTTGAGCGTGAATTTATGAATTGCCTGATCAACGATTCTTTGTGGACTTGTATGAACTCGAGAGATGAAATACAATCTAGACTTAATTAATATAGCATGTGTTCTAGATTTATGTGTATAAACAGAATCTTGATGAATGTTAGGGTAGAGATATGCTTGACATCGCATGTAATCTGAAAAAGAACTTGAACTTGAACTTTCTTTAATTGTAATTCACATAGAGATATAGTGAGTTAGTTAATTAAGGTGTTTAACGTAATTCTATCTTAATTGTGAAATTGGGTTAATACGGTATTAGTGCATCGAGAGGTAACTAGTTCTACATACGTGTTCTTCATTAATAATCTAGGATAGTTAATTAAACTGGAATAAAGGTGTAATAATCTGAGTGATGCTTAGAGTGAAGTCGAAAGCCTAATTCTCCATTATTTGTTTGAAAATTCAGTTTTTAGCGTTTATTGATTGTGTGGTGATATTAATAGTTTTAATACTGTTAGTTACAACTGGAAATTGATTAGTTTAATAAAATTAAGATTAATAGGAAATTGGTAATTGTGAGGTTTAAATTCTTACTAAGTCTCTGAGGGAACGATACTTTACTTATTATTATATTACTTGTTGACCACGTATACTTGCGTGCTATACGTAACTAGATTTTACCTAATAAGTTTTTGGCGCCGTTGCCGAGAACTTTAGTATAGATTTTATTATTTTTGCAATATCAGTTTAATTAGTCCAGTTTTACTTAAACACTTTTTGTTTTTGTTTTGTTCTTCTTATTTCAGGTTTTTGACGTTGGTTTATGCAAACTCGATCCAAAAATCCAGACTTGCTTCCTTTTGAGGACGACATTGAGAGAAGGTTTCTGAGGTTAAGTAAGTGGATTAAAGAAACAAGGGACAAAATCGAAAACTCTGACATAGAAGAAGAAATGGTTGCCGAAGACCAGAAAGCGTTGAGGGACTTTGCAACACCTAAGGTGACTGAGCTGCAGTCGAGTATCACCAGGCCTGCAATAGCTGTGAATACTTTCGAAATCAAGCCTGGGACAATTCAGATGATACAGAACTCGGTTCAGTTTGGGGGACTTGCAAATGACGATCCTAACGAGCATTTGATCAGTTTCTGGAGATATACGACATTTTCAAGTACAATGGGTTGTCAGATGAAGCAGTTAGACTTCGCTTGTTCCCATTCACTCTGCGGGACAAGGCGAAGAGTTGGTTACACTCTCTACCAGCGGGTTCGATAACAACATGGGATGACTTGGCGTATAAATTTCTAGCAAAATTCTTCCCGCCAGCGAAAACTGCAAAGATGAGGAACGAGATTACCATGTTTGATCAGCAACATGGGGAGTCACTATATGAGGCATGGGAGAGATACAAAGAATTGCTTAGAAAATGCCCACGTCACAGATTGCCCAAGTGGTTACAGATGAATACATTTTACAACGGACTACATGGGAATCTCAGGACGAGTATTGATGCAGCATCGGCGGGAGCTTTTATGGAAAAGAACTATGAGGAAGCATATCAGTTAATAGAGACGATCGCTGCTAATAACTATCAGCGGCCCACAACAAGAATGACATAACCTACAGTCGCTAGAGTGTTAGAGGTAGATGGAGTGACAGCAATAACAACACAGATTTCAGCATTCTCGAAGAAGTTCAACGTTTGGTCAGGGGGGTAGACACAACAAGTTGCAATCATTTATGAGTTGTGCGCGGGTGAACATTCGACGGATCAATGCACAATCAACCCAGAGTCAGTACAATTCATGAGTATCTACAACAGAATTTCTCAGAATACATATCAGAATGCATATAATCAGGGGAATAGGAATCATCCGAATTTGTCATGGAATAATAATCAGAATCGGCAAGCTCCACGACCATTGTACCCCCTGGATTTCAGAATCAGCAACAACCAGTTCAACGTCAAGAGAGGAAGTCAGATTTAGAGGAGTTGTTGTCAAAATATATAACAAGTAATGAGGCAGCAATGAAAAACCAAGCAATGACCATCAAGAATTTGGAAAACCTGATGGGACAACAGACCACAAGGGACTCTACCGAGTGACACCAAAAGAAATCCAAAGGGAAATCATGAACAGTGTCAGACAATCACCTTGAGAAGTGGAAAACATTTGGATGGGAAAGATGCAGAAAATTCAGCTATCTTAGATGATAAAATTAATGACAACAAGGTGGTTGAAGAAAAACAGGGTGAGAATACGCAAATGGAGAAAACAAAGTTAGATGACAAGCCAGTTGTGTATCCTCCACCGCCATTTCAGCAGAGAGTCCAAAAACAGAAATTAGATAAACAGTTTGCGAAGTTTTTGGAAGTTTTCAAGAAACTTCAGATTAACATCCCGTTCGCAGAAGCCCTAGAGAAAATGCCAAGTTATGCGAAATTCATGAAAGGGATCTTGTCCAGGAAAAAGAAGTTAGAAGATTTCGAGACGTGGCACTAACAGAGGAGTGTAGCGCGGTTTTACAATGAAAGTTGCCACCAAAGTTGAAAGATCCTGGGAGTTTTACCATTCCATGCACGATCGAGAACATGGCGTTTAATAAATGTTTATGTGACTTGGGGGCGAGTGTGAACCTTATGCCGTTATCAGTTTACACATAATTGGGTTTGCCAGCTCCAAATCCTATGAACATCTCCTTACCGTTGGTGGATAGATCAGTCATGTACCTGGGAGGCATTGTAGAGGACATATTGGTCAAGGTTGACAAGTTTATATTCCCCGCGGATTTCATCATTTTGGATTTTGAGGAAGATAAGAACATCTCGATTATCCTAGGGAGACCATTTTTGGCTACGGGTAGGATACTCATTGACGTACAAAAAATGAACTAACGATGCGGGTCCAAGATCAAGAAGTTAAGTTTAACATTTTCAAAGCCATGAAATTTCCTACGGATGATGAAGAGTGTTTTCGGATGGATATCATTGATCAAATAGTTAGTGAAGACATGGGAAAAAGTTTGGTTAATGATCCATTAGAAACGACTTTTTTAGGAGATGAAGAATCAGATGATCCAGAATTTGTGGACTACTTTTATATGCTAGACTCCCTGCCACGAGTCAGCAGATTTAGAGCGCCATTTGAACCATTACACATGGAGGTAAGATCAACAATTAGAATGAAACCGTCGTTGGAGGAGCCACCGATTCTTGAACTTAAACCACTACCTAAACACCTCAGGTATGCATATTTAGGCAATTCAAATTCTTTACATGTTATTATTTTTGCTGCACTTAACGATTTGCAGGAAGAAAAGTTACTGAGGGTGCTTAGGGAACACAAGTCGGGTATAGGATGGATAATCATAGATATCAAAGGAATCAGCCCGTCATTTTGTATGTACAAAATTCTGATGGAAGACGATGCAAAATCGAAAGTGGAGCAACAACGCCGACTCAACCCAATCATGAAGGAGGTTGTAAAGAAAGAAATTCTAAAATTGTTGGATGCTGGTATCATCTACCCAATTTCCGATAGTGAGTGGGTTAGTCCAGTTCAGTGTGTGCCAAAAAAGGGAGGAATGACTGTGGTATAGAATGATGACAATGATCTAATTCTGATAAGGACAATGACTGGTTGGAGGGTTTGCATGGACTACAGGAAGTTGAATACGGCGACCTACAAAGATCACTTTCCTTTGCCCTTTATCGATCAAATGTTGGACAAATTAGCAGGACATGTGTACTACTGCTTATTGGATGGATATTCGGGTTATAATCAGATGGTGGTTGCTCCTGAAGATCAAGAGAAGACTACTTTCACGTGTCTATACGGGACATTTGCATTCAGGAGAATGTAGTTCGATTTGTGTAATGCACCCGCCACCTTCCAACGGTGTATGATGACAATTTTCTCAGACATGGTGGAGAAAAACGTGGAAGTATTTATGGACGACTTTTCAGTCTACGGTGACGATTTTGATGCTTGCCTAGAGAATCTGGTGATGGTGTTACAACGATGCAAAGACACGAATCTTGTACTTAATTAGGAAAAATGCCACTTCATGGTTGAGGAAGGCATAATTTTGGGTCACAAGGTCTCGATGCAAGGTTTAGAGGTTGATAAGGCGAAACTGGAAACAATTGAAAAACTTCCTCCACCATGCTCAGTTAAGGGAATTCGCAGTTTCTTGGGACATGTCAGATTTTACAGAAGATTTATAAAGGACTTCTCTAAAATTTCAAAACCTTTATGCAGTCTTTTAGAGAAGGATTCGGTGTTCAAGTTTGACAAAGAGTGTGAATTAGCATTCGAGTTGTTAAAGAAAAAATTGACCACAGCTCCCGTCATCGTGGCACCGGATTGGTTAATGCCCTTTGAGTTAATGTGTGATGCAAGCGACTATTATGTTGGGGCTGTTTTGGGTCAATGCCGAGAGAAGGTATTTCACGCCATATATTATGTAAGTAAGACACTCACGGAGACTTAAATGAATTACACAACTATGGAAAAGGAGTTGCTTGCAGTGGTATATGCGTTCGATAAATTTCGGGCATACTTGATCGGCACAAAGGTGGTAGTTTACACGGATCACTCGCCTATTAGGTACTTAATTTCGAAAAAGGATGCTAAGCCACGCCTTATCCGATGGATTCTCCTCTTACAAGAGTTTGATTTAGAAATAAAGGATAGAAAGGGGACGAAGAATCAAGTTGCTGACCATTTATCGAGGCTGGAAAATCAGGTTACAAAGGAAGGGGACAAGTGTGTAATCAACAAATCATTCCCGAATGAGCAACTGTTTGGGTTAAATGCAGAATTTCCATGGTACGTGGACTTCGCGAATTATCTAGTGAGCAACATGCTTCCCCATGATCTCACTCGGCAGCAGAAGAAGAAATTCATGCATGATGTCAAATGATATATGTGGAATGAGCCTTACCTATTCAAGCAGTGCACCGACAAGATGATTAGAAGGTGTGTACCCCACATTGAAGTAAAGAACATATTGCATGAGTGTCATGCGTCTACGTATGGGGGACATTATGGGAGTGAGCGTACGGTGGCAAAAGTGCTTCAAGCTGGGTTTTATTGGCCTACATTGTTCAAAGACACCCACCAGTTTGTTAAAACATGTGATATATGTCAAAGGGTAGGCAACATATCGAAATGGAATGAGACGCCCCTACAAACAATTCTAGAAGTTAAAATTTTCGATGTATGTGGCATTGATTTGATGGGGCCATTCCCGTCCTCATTTACTAATCAGTATATTTTGCTTGCGGTGGACTATATGTCAAAGTGGGTTGAAGCAGTAGCACTCCCGACTAACGATGCCAAGGTGGTTCTCAAATTCTTGTAGAAAAATATTTTTACAAGGTTTGGCACGCCAAGAGCCATAATAAGTGATGAAGGTAGTCACTTCTGCAACAAATCGTTTACAGCTCTCTTGAAAAAGTATGGGGTCAACCACAAGGTCGCTACTACATATCATCCCCAAACAAGTGGGAAAGCTGAGGTTTCGAACAGGGAGGTGAAGAGAATTATGGAAAAAGTAGTGAATCTGACTCGAAAGGATTGGTCTCTCAGGTTGGATGATGCACTATGGGCGTACTGGACTGCGTACAAAACACCGATTGGTATGTCACCATACAACTACTATACGGGAAAGCGTATCACCTACCTGTGGAGCTACAACACAAGGCCTACTGGGCCATTCAGAAACTGAACTTTGATCAAGCAGCGGTGGGTGAAAAGAGGCTACTCCAACTAAATGAGCTTGATGAATTCTGACTTCATGCATACGAGAACGCTAAATTATACAAGGAAAAAGTTAAGAAATGGCATGACAAGAAGATCATGCACCGAACGTTCGATCCAGAGCAATCAGTACTACTGTTCAACTCATGATTGAGGTTGTTCCCAGGCAAGCTTAAGTCGAGGTGGTCAGGACCATTTACTATCAAAATCATTTTCCCACATGGCGCCATTGAACACTACAGTCGAAATCCATTGGAAACGTTTAAGGTCAACGGCCAACGATTGAAACACTATTAGGGTGGCGAGTCCAATTGGGATGTCATCGCAATCACATTATCCGACATTCCATAAACATGAAGTAGTCAGGCTGAACGACTTAAAATTAAGCGTTAATTGGGAGGCAACCCAATCGTTTATTTTTGATTGATTTTCGTACTATTTATATTATAGCATAGGATATTAGTTTCATTAGGTAGTTATTTCGTTCTATGATTCTTGAAAATCTCTTAATCATGTTCAAATCGATCAACAATCTACTCACGTATGTGTTTTATGGTTTGCATGAGGTTTAAATAGTGAGTAATTGGAGCAACATGCAAGAAAAGAAGAGAACTACGCTCAGTTGCAATGCAAAATTGGAAGTCACATCCGACGTCAGGGGACTAGCCCGCCGGGGCGGGCTTATTTGTCCTTGTACCCCCCGCCGGGGCGGGGGTCCTGGAAATTGAACGGGTTGGTTCGGCAGTTACATAACATACGCCCACTTCTACCTCATCCATTAAACCCCAATTCTTCCTCACCTACACTACCCATTCCCATACATAACCCTTACGAATTTATAACTCCTCCCCATTACTTCTACCCATCACCTCAATCCACTACCCCATTACTTCACCTCACCACTATACTACAACGACATCACTATATATATTCCACTCTCACAAACCAAGTTCTTCATCACATACTTACAATTTCATCTCCAAGAGCCACAAGTTCAGTTGCATATAGAGATAAGTGTAGAGCAAGTGACAAACTTGCACCTTGTCAGATTGTAGAGACCTTGTTAGTAGCCATAGTAGAGCACAATCACCAAGGTTGAGGGGAAGAACTCAGTGTGCACAGCAAATATTTGTCTGATTGTGTGAGTACAATTTGGGAGGGAATTTTGTTACTAAGGCATCGAAGAATCAATGGCATCTCAACCTACATCCAAATGACAATGCGGAGAGAGTTTAAAGCCAACTCCACCATCTCACACATTCGACTGCCGCAAGTTCAAAAGTGCCGCCACCGCCAACCGGTACGACTACATGGTCACAAAGGCTCTTACACCAGAGCGGGGGTTGGCACCGGAGGCTCACGATGGTGAAATGATGCAATAAATTTATCAGAAAGGGTGGGTCAAGTTCATTGAGGAGCCCGAGCCCGCCGCTGTTAATGTGGTCAAAGAATTCTATGCTAACGTCGAGGACAAGGCTCCTTTCAACGCTTTTGTGCGGGGTCGAAAGGTCCCGTTCAGTGCCGATGCCATCAACACGTATTATCAACTGCGGGTGCCTAGACAGTGTCAATATGCTCATTTGAGGGTTTTTGACCCTGACTTTGAGGAGGTTCTCAAAGAAATGACCAAGTCGGGAATAACGTTGATCAAGGGTAGGAAAGGAGGCACAGTGTTTCATAGCAAAGATCTCAGTCGGTATGGGAAAATTTGGCACGCCTTCTTATGTGAAAAACTGTTGCCATCCACGCACACCTCAGACGTGACCAAAGAGAAGGCACTACTTCTTTATGCTATTGTGCAAGACTTCATCATCGACGTTGGGGCCATAATCAGTTTTTCCATTCGCCGATGTCTACGGGGTAATTTTTCGGGCGACTTGCCATTCCCATCCCTCATTTATGGGTTGTGTCGTCAAGAAGGAGTTCGATGGTCAGATGATGAGCCCACTCAGATGCCGCTGTAACTACTAGACAACAGAATGATCGTGCGGTATTCAATGTGGGCCGGGGGCGAATCTCATCTTAGAGGTTTAGGTTTTGTATTTCCATCAACTTCGGAGGACGAAGTTGAAGCTGAAGATACCTCCGATGATGAGGACGAGATTATGGGAGATCAAGGGACTGAGGCGGAACCATCTTCCGACGACATATCTAACCCTCAGTTTCTTATATTTCAACAACACATGGAGGAGCACAACAAGGCAGCACGAAGGGAGATGAGGCGGCTTGCAATGCGACAAGGCAACACGAAGGGACATGTTTGATGCTATTAACATGTCGTTCGCATCCTTGAATACCACACTCCAGAGTTTCAATCCAGCTGCACAATTTCCATATCAGCAGCCCATGCCCATGCCAAAGTTTCCACCAAGTGACTCTGAGGGAGAAGATCAACCACCACCACCCCATACTCAGGAACTTCCAGGGAAGTCCTCACTCAATTTATTGCTATTTCCATACAATGAGGACATTGTTGGTATTAAGTTTGGGGGAATTCATTTTATTTTGCATTTTATGTTACATGTTAGGTTTACATTTAGTATTGCATGTTAGTTTTGCATTTAGTTTTAGCATTGATGTAATCATATAGTTGCATAGTAGCTTAGGAGCATATTTAGTTTTAATTATGTTATTTTATGTTTGCAGTCATGTTACAGTAAAAAAAAAATTTAGTTAACTATTGTGTTCCTTTTGCATATGTCTTGTAGTGTTGCAGCATGTTTATTATGGCCAATGATGAAATTGAGATTAAGTAGACAAATATAGTATTCAGTAGTAGAACTGCGTTGTAGTTTCGAATCATGACTCAGATTTTGTGCGTGTTTGAAACTGGTAAAAAAAGGTTAGCACGTTAATGATATCTGTGTGGACTGATTGGTTTAAATCGATACATAAATAGTTTCTAAAGGATAATGCTAGTATAGATATGAGAATGACAAGAATAGGCAGTGAAGACAACAAATTAGGCAAGAACCTAAGTTTAGGGGAAAACGTAGGGTGTATAAGCTTCAAAAAAAAAGAAAAAGAAAAAGAAAAAATAATGGAAACAAGTTGAGTCTTGTGGCGGGTTGAGGAGAAATACTCTCCGTAAACACAAGCGTGAGATGGAGCGTAAAACGCACTCACCAACCATCTATCTAAAAAGAAAAAAAGAAAGAAAAGAAAAATAAAGAGAAGACGGGAAATAAGGGTAAAGAGCCCCCGTTAATGAAAAAAGAGAGCATGAATACCCTATTCAGATACCTAATCTTGGTAATTATTTGATTTGAGTTGGAACTTGTTTGTTTTTGAAATTTTCAAGTTTATTCTGTATGAATCCTAATAAGAGATTGGTTATGTGTTGAATTTGAATTTAAATCAGTAGCATAGATGTTGACTACACACACACGATATGAGTGATGAGGCGTATAAGATTCGAGGAATTGATGAGAAGTTATTGATGGTTTTTATTATGAAGTATTGTAGTGTGTGCTTAATTGTTCTGAGGTCGGATGAATAAATTTGATTCTATGATACTGTTGGATTCATAATCATTTAGTTAGATACATTACATATCATTGCATTGCACATGTAGTTTGTTTTGTGCTCGAGGACTAGCACGATTTAAGTTTGGGGGATTTTGATAAGTGGATTTTATATCCATGAATCAATGTCCATTTCAAGCTTAATCGTTGTTATTCTCGTGTTTTCATGTTCGTTTTTACTTGTTTCGTGTTCTTTTATGTGCAAGGTGGTTGTTGTGGCAAGTAGTGAAGAAAGGAGGTCATTCGGAGCATTTTTGGAAGAAAACGTGATGCAAGCAAAATTAATTGACAGTGTATACCCTCGCCGGGGCGGGCCTATTTGGCTTGTATACCCCCACCAGGGCGGGGGGTGCCGAATTCTGAGTCTCCTGGCTTGATTGAAAGTCTGCTGGATTGAGGATTGAGGGACATGGATAGCATCTGGACTCTATTTGCTGAGGGACTTCGACCAGAACTCTGTGGTGGATATATAGTGCACTACAAACAACGAATTAATCATCATGCAAAGCAATTAACGAAGATTAATCACAGATTTTCATAGTGAGCAATGGAGTGGAGATTTCGAAGAACGATCGTATTGATTTTAGATTGCGACTAAACTGAAGGGTGTTTCTGTATTATTCTTTTACTTCAGTTTATTTCTATAATTAAGAAGATGATATCTTTGATTTATTCAGTTTTTATTTCATTCGTTATGAACTAATTACTTTTTAGGCTTAAGACGGATCTTTAAGTGGAATGATGATTATGTAAACTTTGATTTCAGTTTAATAAGTTTTTCTCGGTTTATCTATATTAATTTGAGCGTGAATTTATGAATTGCCTGATCAACGATTCTTTGTGGACTTGTATGAACTCGAGAGATGAAATACAATCTAGACTTAATTAATATAGCATGTGTTCTAGATTTATGTGTATAAACAGAATCTTAATGAATGTTAGGGTGGAGATATGCTTGACATCGCATGTAATCTGAAAAAGAACTTGAACTTCAACCTTCTTTAATTGTAATTCACATAGAGATATAGTGAGTTAGTTAATCAAGGTGTTTAACGTAATTCTATCTTAATTGTGGAATTGGGTTAATACGGTTTTAGTGCATCGAGAGATGGCTAGTTCTACATACATGTTCTTGATTAATAAACTGTGATAGTGAATTAAACTAGAATAAAGGTGTAATAATCTGAGTGATGCTTAGAGTGAAGTCGAAAGCCTAATTCTCCATTATTTGTTTGAAAACTCAGTTTTTAACGTTTATTGATTGTGTGGTGATATTAATAGTTTTAATATTGTTAGTTATAACTGAAAATTGATTAGTTTAATAAAATTAGGATTAATAGGAAATTGGTAATTGTGAGGTTTAAATTCTTACTAAGTCTCTGAGGGAACGATACTCTACTTACTATTATATTACTTGTTGACCATGTATAATTGCGTGCTGTGCGTAACTAGATTTTACCTAACAACAACCAAGGTTTCAGTCTCTGCTCAAAACGTCTAGCTTTCATCTCTTCATCTCCTACCTGGGGTTCTGCAAACTGGGCTAGCTCATTAAACTTAGTCGCGTATTACTCCACTGTCATATCTCCCTATTAAGTTCTAAGAACTTCACCTGCATTATGTTCTTCATGCTTTTTGGGAAATAATTCTCAAAAAATAGAGTCTTGAATCTCTCCCATGCTATTATCCCTTCTCATGCTCTTTGTTGATTTGCCTCCCACCAGTAGTTTGCCTCGCCTCTCATCATGTAGGTGGTAAACACCGTCTTCTGGTCCTCACCCACACGAGCGATAGTGAAGGCCTTTTCTATTTCCTTAATCCATGTTTGTGCCATGATTGGATCGGTAGTACCCACGAATTCCAGAGGTCCTACACTCCTAAAGTCCTTCAAGTTTGTGGCTGGTACCGCCTGGGGATTGGGTGGTAATGGTTCGTTGTTTCTTCCCCACAGGGCCTCTCCTAGCAAATCTACTTACCTTTGTATGGGATCTACTTGTCCTCTCTCATCATTAACCGACTCTTCTGGTGCGATTAGTCTACGTCTAGGCAACATTTTTCTGCATCACAAAGTTTTCATTTTTATTATTTAATTATATTACTTAAACATTTTTCAATTGAAAAAGGAATAAGATTCCATAACACGTTTCTGAAATAAGATCATTTATATTCATATGCCAAATCATTAAATCAACATGATCATTCCTAGCATACTTCTATAAATGTCAACACATATCCCCTAATATCACAAAAGATGGGGACAACTACTAACATACTACCCCTCTAACATTTTTCAAAAGTTTGGGGTTTACATAATTGTCCCATAATTCATACAAAAGATTGGGATTACAACAACATATCATAATTGACTACCAACTACTACTACTAAACTACTAACACCTAGACCTCAATCTATCATTCTGCACTCCACAGCGCTCTTGTATTCCACTTGAGTTATGTGCGCCACCAAATCTCGGCTTATGTTATGTCTAGTCTGTCCCTGCTCCTCTGGGTAATGATATACACCATTAATCAACCTCTCCATGGCCGTGTGGAAAGCATAGCCCATCTTGTTCATCTTCTTTCTCTTGCGTCTCACCTTATCCTCCAGGTCTCCTGCCCTATCATTAGCTTCTTCCCACTTCTCCTTGAAGTGGATCCTCTCCATCACTTCTATTTCCAGTTGTGCATGAAGGACCTCCTTCTCAGCTTTCTCACTAAGCTCCCTCTGCTCAGACTCCTCTAACTTTCATCTCAATTCCACATTCCTAGCCATTGAACAGTGAAAAAGAGTGCCCATCTGTACTCCTGCTTCCTTGCGATATGCAAGTTCTACTTCCAACTCCTGCATCTTCAGTTGCCTCTAATGAGCCTCAGCCTCTAACTCCTCGACTCTACATCCTAACTCCAAAATCTGCTCCTCATACTCACCCAACATCTGATCCTCAAATGAAGTCTCATCGGGATCTTCTGCGGGCTCATCTTCTATGGGTTCCTCCTCTAGATCTGTCTCTACGGGAAATGGCTCCATCTCCTCCTCCTCATCATCATCATCGATAGGAGCCACTACCAAAATGGGCTCAGCTATCAATGGGGCCTCATACACCACGTGTATGTCACATGGCTCCTCCTCTACTACTCGGCTGGGTTATCCCAAGTTCGTCATCCTACAACCAAAAACATAAGACAAAAAACAACAAATTCCATCAGAATGTTAAATAAAACATAAGTTCATTATATAGAATGAAATTATATTCTATAACACACTAAGTCTCTCTCTATGAAAACTCTACACGAGTTTCATCTTTTCCTATCTGCTAAATTCTTCTAAGTTATAATCTAAGGACTCTTGCTCCTAAGGTTTATAACTACAACTTTGATACCAACCTGTGACGCCCCCAAATTCAGACCACTCACGTCTCGAATTTGGTTTGCCACATGCTACAAATCTAATGACTAAATAACATCTCATGCAATGGAAATAACAGAATATATTACATTTATTTAATATAATCATTCATGTCCCAAGATTTCGTAACTTAAACATCTCTTAAATACCTTAGACGTAATTAAACATAGTTTAAACATAACTAATACATAACACAATATCTGTTTTTTACATATTCATAAAACTTTTAAATAAATATGAAGCTACTTCGTAGCTTTGCCCTTTTCCTTATCAGTGTTCGAGGGTCTGCCTTGCTCTGCCTTAACTGGAATATTTTTAGGGAAAGCATGAATGAGCAACAAGTTTGCTCAGCAAATAATATATCAATAAGGGTGTTCAATATATTTTTAAATTCTCAAGGGTAAAATAATAAATGATAATTAAAGGATAGCGAGAAGTATCAATGGTTCTCAACAATAGTCCCTAAGGACAGAAAATATCAATAAGATTCAATACTTAATCATTTCGAGATTTCAAAACATTGAATACTGAGCAGTCACTAAGGACTATGAATTTCTACTAGAATTAATAATATTATACTGAAAACCCAATAAAACGAGTACAACAGGTGATCAGCCTAAAGTACCCTATGTTGTGCATAACATTTAATCATAATCAAGTGCGCACGTCGGTCTCCCGACAGTTATATAGTTTCCCCTTCAAGGAGGGTTGTTCATCTCAGTCAATTATAAGAGTCCGCACCAATTTAATTCGGTTTAGATAGCTTTTTATCTTACGATAATGGTCTAGCCGAATCAATGACTTAGACATCTTTTATAATGCATTCAAGAACTATAAGTTCAATTCTCACAACAATCGTCAAAATATATCAATGATTTCCAAATAGTAATAGCTATTTGTTTGAAATAAATATAGTTTATATGGCAACAATTCGGACTATACAATATATACAATGTACAGAACTTAGGAAGCTTGCATTCACTATGAGAATCAAATGAGATAGAGAACTTGAACAAAATCCAAAGTTGCGTAAGTTAGAAAACTTACCTTTTGCGTAGTTTATCAAAGTATAGCTTTTCAACAGTTTTTGAATTCTATCATAGTTACGCGTATAGGATATTCATTAGTTATGTAAATTTAATACTCATACTTGATATGTTAGTTTAAACACATACATAAGAGTCTAACTTAGTCGTATAATCCCACACATACGTCATTACGTACCTTACATACACATAACACAAAATCAGTTTCTAAGACATTACGAACATAATTCGTAATCATCCTTTGACTTATGTTTGAAAGTTTATAAACGTTTATCAAACATATGATTCTATCTTTAGCATGCTTATCGACATTTTAAATACTGAATTGGACATGTATTACAAATTAAGGTAACAATACAAGCATGCATTAACTCTCAGATCAAAAATAGAATAAGCAGTCTTCACTGCAGGGTGGCGAGGTCGCACTGCTCCCAATTCAAACTAGAGCTGAGAAACAGAACATGGCCAAGCTTGCACACCCACATACAAATATGGCGACACTTACAGAACATACATATTATGAGGTATATAACTTCGTTCGATCCTATATCTTGTCCTTATCATGGTTTGTTATCGATTCCCACCAAATCAAGACCTTAAGCGTTCCTTAAATATGGTCTTTTACGTTTAGTCATTATACACATACAACGAGGTCAATAAGTCTCAATTATACATGCTCACGTTATCTTAGTCATACATTTTAGTTTGTATAGTTCTACTACATTTAGACTTATTCTAAACCATACTCAACTAGTTTACCATGCATATGATTAGCTAGGCATACATATCCATTATGTCTACATGCATATTCATATTCTAGCATGATAGTCAAATTCTCAGAATACATGTAAGGTGGTTGTCAATCAATTTAGTTTCCTAATTTCCTAAGTTTTCTTTTTGAAAATCTCATGTTAACAATTCAAATATGTTAAACTACTTCACTTAGTATACATCATGCTTTCATAACCACATAAAGAGACCACATAAACATGTTTTGAAGTTCAAAAGTTAGTGTATACATAATTCATTTACACATAGCTAGTATAGTCTTTTACTTGAAATTTCCTTTTAAATCATGCTTGAATAGTCTATATTACGCCTAGCAATATAAACCAACATATTAGTCACATGCTAAAAATATTAAAAGTTAATTATTATAACTTAAAATAATTTTTAAAACTATTTTTATAATTATTTATATTTATTTATTAATTATTTCTAATTTTTATTAATTTATTTATTAAAAAACATTTTTTGTCTGTCGCTAATGCCCTATAGTGACAGAAAGTGTCTCTATAGGTGTTCTTGAGTTTCTGGGAATCAGTTAGTCATGGCCCAGAGACCACTTTGACCTCGATCTAATTCTGTACTGTTGATGATTCTGGGTTTGGAAGTGTATGGATGTTATAGTACTCATACAGTAGTACAACATCATACCAATTTCATGCTTTAACCTACATATAACAAGAAGTTATAGAGGCTCAAAGTCACTGTCAGAGCTATTCTTGAGTTTTTGGGTAACCCAGAACAGTGGTCATGGTCGGTCAACGGTTTTGTAGCTTCTAGATCTTTCAATCCGTGTGATAGATTTGTGTTTTATTTGTTGTAATAGGTAGTCTATATATCAAGGTACATATATGTAACACTGATTTGGACAAAGTATGTTTCTGAGATCTCGATCTATGTTAGTTAAAGTACAGCCAAAGGCTGTTCTTAATGTTCATCAGTTTTCTAGGTAACCCAGAAAACTTAGTCATGCTCGATCAACGACTTTTGACCATTAATTCTTGTAATCCTATTAATTGTTTAAACGATTGAGTGTCATAGATATGTAATATGTATGTCAAGGTATTAATTCATTACAATTAGTCATTATAACATCAAACAGAAAGTGATTAAAAGGTTGGTCAAAATAGCCGGTTCAACCTGTTCTTTATTTTTCTGGGTAACCTAGAAAACAGAACCTCGTGATCGGTCAACCACTTTTGACCACCTAAATCTTGCAATATATGGTTCCAATGAACATGTTTACTTTACCAGATTAAATATCTCATGTCATACTATAACTAACATACAATTAACAAACCTAACTATTAACATACACGGATCTACAGGCTCTGGCATTCGACTGTCAGACCTGTTTTTTCAAAATTTCCAGATTGCTTAAAACACTATTTTGATGCATCTAGATGTTATGAAAACATGTTCTATCAACTTATCATACCTCCTAACATGTTATTACATAAATCTAAACATTTAAATAACAAATTAAACATAGCATCAAAGATCTAGCTTAAAATTAGGGTTTGCACCTTTTCTTACTTGATTTTGATTTCTGGCTACTGAATCTGTTGTTGCTATCACCAAGGCTTGTTTAGGCAGGTTATATGAGTGTATGGGCTTGTAAATTTCGTGGGTTGACACTGAACTAGGGCTGCCTTTTATAGAATTTTCAAACTTGGGTTTTTGGTTATTTAATCACCTACTTGCCTCCTAAAAGATCTGATCTGTGACTTTGATACTGCTTGGGAGTTTGGAAGTAGGTCATGTGATGTTTTGGAACTTGTGTTGATGACTCTTAACCTACTTGTGAGCTAGTTGATCAAATTAGTAGCTTCATTATGCGCTAATCCTCTCTAATCTTGATTAGGGTTTTGTTTTTTTATGATTAGGGTTGCTTCATGATGTTTATTAGTACCTAATTGAAGTTTAGCAATTATGATTAGGTGTTTGGCTAACCTAATTAGGGTTTAGTCTAGCTAATTAGGGTTAGTGTGACGCCCCCAAAATAGGTATACATCACCCATTCTGAGTCGCCAAATACATGGTACATAAATTAAATACAAACTTCTTTTATACAATACGACAATAGCGTAGCTTAGAGTTTTTATACGAATATTATCTCATAGATAATATTCAAACTCAAATGAAGTCCTCATTATATTTATTATCACACTATTTCATAAAATAGTGAGGACTACTATAGCCACCATCTCGGACCGTCTGTGAGAACCAGGGATTTCGAATAATTAAAATTTTGCAAATAATTTTTTTTATTAATAATATTAATATTGATCATCAATTTTGCGACAAGTATCAGTGATACGAGCCTCGAGAAGGTCAATTTGTGTATTGACTAATAAATTTAGAGTAGAGTTGTGCTTAACAAGATTAGAAACCCTAACCCTAAGTCCGGATAGGGATTCGATAGAAAATATAATTAAAATAATTATTTTGATATGTACGTGTATGTACTGTATAGAGATATTGATCAATGATTGATCGGATAAGGTTTAAAATTAATAAGCCCTAATTTCAGGATTAAAAACCCTAACGTACAGTTAGAAACCCTAATCGAAAGTCGGGAAACCCTAATTTTATATTCGGGAATCCTAAAACCCTAATTAGGAAACCCTAATCCTAATTAGTAAGCTTAAGGTGTTTATTAAACTTAAATATGATTAGAAAACCCTAATTATATTTTAGTTATCTTAATTTCTATTTTTACAAACCCTAATTGTAATTTAGAAATTTTATTTTTCTATTTAAAACCCTAATTAGGAAACCCTAATCCTAACTAGCATGCCTAAAGTGATTATTATATGTTAATATAATTAGGAAATCCTAATTATACTTTAGAAATATTAATTTCTATTTAAAACCCTAATTTTATTTTAGAAATCTAATTTTTCTTTTTAGAAACCCTAATTAGAAAATTCTAGAATTTGAGTTTTTAAAACCTAAGGGTTTGAACAAATGTCAAGAATGCCATTAAATGTATTTAATAAATGACAAAAATGCCCTTTTTACTTTCTTTAATTTGTAACTTGTAAAAATGGCTAATAACTTTAGTAGGTGACCTAACATATTGACTTGGTGACTTTTAAATCTCAGCAAAACAGCCTTTAATGGATAGCTATCAGATCATACATTGCATATAAGTGGTTATATAAGATTGAGAGAGAGAAAGTGTACCCATTTTGCTTATTTTCTCTCCAAGCTCCTACTAACTCCCTCTCACACAAAAACCTACGAAAATCATAAGTAATTCAGTCCCAATATCAGTTCCTAGATCACCTAATAACATATTGGAGAGCTTAGATCAAGGATTGGAAAGCTAGAAGGTATAAACCAAAATTGATTTTTGATCTTTGTTGTTAAGAAATATTTTGTGTTTAGGTGTTTAGATTTTTGCTAGGGGATGTTTTATGTTGATCTATGATGATCAAACATATATCCATAACATCAAAGTGGGTAAAAACTATGTTTTTCAAAATCTGTTCTTGAGCATTCTTAGTGGTCTGACAAGAAATGTCAGTGGCCACAGATCCTTGCTCGTTTATGATATTTGTTGTTTTAAAGTTGTTATAGGTAGCCTGGTATGTGGTCTTTATTCTGCAAAATAAATAGCAGTCATTTGATGTTTAGATCGAGAGTTATTAACGGTCAAAACCCGTTGACCGGGCATGATCGGGCCAAATCTGGATAACCCAGAAAGGCCATGAACAACGTTTGACATGAGTTTTAAGGGTTCGGATCTGACAGATATGATATTGTTTAATGATGTGTGGTAATCAAGTTGTAGCCTGCTATGTGTTCTTTAAATTTATGGATTTAGATCCTTTAAACAAGAAACGGATCGATTATAATGAACAGTCAAACTAGGCTTGTCGATCACAGTGGCAATTTCTGAAAAACCCAGAAACGGTAGAAGCATTATTTCTGACAGCCTTTGACCGAGTGATAAATTGTAATTCTATTGTTATTGTAGATATGGTGATGTCTATACGTTCCTTGACGTAAGTACTAGAACTATGAACCAAGAAACCACATTTACAATTATCAGAACTAACCTAAAATTGAACCACAAAGTGGTATCTAGCGACTGTCTGGGTTTCTGGGTTACCAAGAAAACCCAGATTAAGTCTGACAGTAAGTTTAACGAGCTGGATCTTCATGGTTTATGATTGTGTGATATATATGATGATTGATGCATGTAGTGTTACATAGATACTACATAATCAATGTTTAAACAAGTCCATAACACACATGGATTGATAGATAACGCTGGTCAAACAAGCACCCTTGAGCAGAGAGCTGTCAGTGTTCTTGAGGCTCAAGAACGCCAACAGCGACGCTTAGTGTCGCTATAGGCAATTAGCGACGGTTTTGATTTATTTTAATTTCTGATTTTCTGAAAATTATTTAAAAATAGAAATAAATTATAAAAATTATTAAAAATAGTTTTAAAAATTATTTTAAATTATGAAAAATAATTTTTGACCAATTAAAATATTTTTCTTTAATATTTATAATTATTTAAATATTAAAGGTATTTAATTTGTTTAATTAGTGTATTAATTAAATTAGGGGAAAATGATTTATTATTATGAAAATTCATTTTAAATAAGAATAATATATTTAAAAATATTTTGAGTTATAAAATATAATTTTCAATATTTTTGGAGAATTATCATTAATAAATTAATATTAATGATATTAAATTTATTTAATTATTATATTAAATAAATGAATTAAAAAAGATTTTATTGATTTAAAAATTATTTAAAAATGAGAAAAATGATTTAAAAGTACTTTAAGTTATAATTAATGACTTTTAATATTTGGATAATTAATTTCATTAATATTTAAATATTAATGTTGATGGTTTAAAAATGATTTTAAAATTTATTTAAGTAGAATATTGATGATTCAAAAATAATTTAAGTTATTAATAATAACTTTAATATTTTGACAAGTATGCTATTTAATATTTTTATATTATTAAATATTAATAATGATAAGATTATTTGATAATTAAATCATTTAAAAATAATTCTGATGTTTGAAAAATTATTATAAATTATAATAATTGCTGATAAATTATTAAAAGCTTCCGAAAAATATTATAAACGATATTTGGCTTATCTAAAATAATATTGAAGCTTAGAGACTAAGTTTAATTGACAATCAATGTGTTAATTGTCGGCTAGAGTGACCAGAACACCGAGAAGGGACTGAAATCCAACCAGACCGAAATAGTTAGACTTAATAAGTGTTTATATAGGTTATAAACACTAATGTGGCTATGTGGTAATGTGCCTAGGAGAAGTTTGACTGTAAATTGCAGTATTATGTGGTGTGAATTATTGTGCTAATTGTGAGACCGATATTGTTGGTTATAGGTCTTACGAACGTAGATAAGTTTATTGTGTCGCAATAATCAACGCAGAAGGCAAGTTCCCTAACTCAACCTTGAGTTATATTCATTCAATTATTATAGTGGTTAATTATTTCTAATTATACCATGTCCAGGGATTTATTGTTGATTATTCGCAGTTAGTGCATATTTAATAATTCAAATTGAATTACTAATTCGGAAAATATACATTTGTAGAATAACTGTTGTTGGATATTCATATTCGTAGAAGATAGAATTGACAGTACAAATAATTCCTGTTTATTGTCAAATTATGTTGAGAAATGTCTTAGCTAATTATTCTGGCTAGACGAACATTTGTTAGAACTTGATAGATTCGAGAAGAGAATTTAATTGTTATTGATAGATCGATGCCAATTATTTCGGCTAGATTGATACGTAAATAGAAATTAAAATCATTAAATTTTGTTGTTAAATCAAATCTTGATTCTGAGACTGAGAAGAACAACCTTTTATATAAAGGGAACATTTTTAAGTCGTATATTCGACCATTGCGCGCGACCTAAGTATTATGCATAATATAGGGTGTAATAAAGTTGATCACTTGTTATACTTGCAGAGGGGTAAAATTTAATCTTTATGGTTATCTGATACTCCTGTGTATGTATCAAAGTAAATCTTTGATAGATACCCGAGAAAGTAGAAGTTCTAGATCCAATGGATCGCTCAATATAAATTTGGAAAACATTTCCACTTTGTTATTATGTAGAATTGATTCTTGTTTTATTCAATAGAATATCATAGAAACTTTGAAAGCGTTGTACTCTTTCATTATCAGATTATTGCATTGCCTAGAATACGAGAAGACTTGTTATTGATTAACGAATTGTTCAGCTAATTCAAAGTTCCCCGAACTTTGGTGTCATTCTATCAAAATAGATAGTATATTATTCTGATACTTATACATTCATTGTATATCTTAACTTGTGGGGTAAATTTGTTGCTCACCCTTGCTAAATAAAACTTTTCAGCTAGGAACGAAGTGGCAGAAGGTGCTGTGAAGAACAATGGTAAAGGCCTATTGCTGGAACAGTTTAATGAACATTATTATTATTATGTTGTATTTGTAAACCCTTTTTGTATATCTAAGGGGTATGTCTGTAATGTTAAGGTTAGAGAACCTGGGACTAATGTATTAATAATCTCAGTTAATGAGTTATGTATTACTAATTTTATACAAATGGGTAGTTAGATGCTATTATATTGTGGATCGTGAACACGAAACTCGGGGGTCAGGTAATCCGGATTTGTTGGTGTCACAGGTTGGTATCAGAGCTGTAGTGACCAAGGTGTCACAAGTTGGCAGCAGAGCTGTAGGTTATAAACCTTAAGTGGGGTGGGGAAGACCCAAGGATTATAACCATAAGCGAAATCAAGAATACTCATTTAGAGTACTAAGTGAGGGATTGCAAAAATATATCGATAGTGAGATATGTGGACACATAGTGTGAGAATATTGTACTGGTAAAGTACTAATCAAGTTGTTTAAACTGATTGTAGGATGTCTGGAGAAGATCAAATGAGTGCGAAGATGATAGCGGCTGTTGCACCAGTGCCAGAAGCCGAGGTGCCAATGCAAAGGGAATCAGTTGAGAAGTTGGGAGAAGATGAACCTATGGTCTATCTGGGGAGTGATCATGACGATTATCCTGAGATGTATCTGAGTAGTGATGAGGAGGCGGAGTCTAAAGAAGCTAAGGTGGACTTAAAGAATAAGATCAAAGTTGGAGAACAAGATCAGCTATCTGCAGAAGTTCAAGAACTCCGGAGTAAAGTGTTTCTCTTAGAGGAGTTGTGGAAGACGGAGCGGGCGTTACGCGAAATGACTGAAAAACAGAATGAGCTAAAGGCGCAGGTGGAAAGAATGAAGGCTGAAGATGGTGGATCGTCTAAAGGAACCAGCAAGAAGAACAAGAAGAAGAGAAAGATGGAAAAAGGCAGTGTAAACTCTAAAAATTCAAACCCGAAGAAGGAGTAAGTCTTTAGCAAGTGTGGAAAGACTCACGTGGGAGAAATCATGATGGGGAAGAACGCGTGCTTCAATTTTAAGCAAGATGGACATATTTTCCTATATTGTTCTAAGCCGAAGGCAACAAGTGTCCCAGTAAGAAGAAGACTGGTGAAGGGAGTGGACGGTAGATAGCTTAAGTTTAAGCGATAATATCTTTTGATAGTGTATGATATTAACGGTTGTAATATCAAGAACGATGTGTGAACATATGTATAAATATATATGTTTGTATGAGTGAAATCTTTGTTTTCTATATGAATATAAGATTAAGATTAATTTTTGAGTTCTTAAAACTCATACTTATGATAAGTTCATGACTCATAATTATATGAAATGTTTTGAACCCCTCGGCGAATGGACGCCAAAGGTCTGACTAGGATAAGTTCATACACTCATATAAATGTGGCAAGTGCCTGAACCCCTTGGTGTGGTAAGTTTGATGAACCAGGGAATAGTTATGTGTGAATGGAGAATTACAACTTTTGTTTAAAGTTGTGTTGTTAATCCGATATTATTTAAAAAAAAGGGATAGTGCTATATATGTGTGTTAAGTGCTAGATGTACTTTGTGCTATTTGAATAAATATGCGATTATATGAGAAATTTTTAATTCTTATTATGTTATTAATAAGAATCTGTGTAGAAAAGGAGAATTAATGTAAGATTTTTATCAGATAATGCCGCCAAGGAAGGGAGGTCTAAAGAGAAATATGGAAGAACAATTTTTGAATCTGAAGCAGGAAGATATGACGGTGGCAGAATATTTTGTCAAGTTCGACGAGTTAGCAAAATTTGCTCCACATCGAGTGGACACTGAGGAGCTTAAAGCACGATGTTTTAGGAACGTATTGAAATCGTTGGTACTCGAGAAGCTGAATGTGCTGCAAATTAGTTCATTTTCAGCGTTATTAGAAAAAGCCATTATCGCTGAAGGAGAAATTCAAGTTGTATTGAAGAATAGTCAAGAACAAAGAAAGGAGGCTGAAGGAAATAATATGATAGGTGGTAGTGGAGGTTGTAATCTTAATAAACGTAAGAGGGATGATGATATTAATTTAAAAAATAATCCAGTAGAGATTAGGAAAAAAGGCGCATCGTGTGTAGTTTGTAGGAAGCATCATCAAGGAGTTTGTTTGAAGAAAAAAGGAGTCTGTTACAACTGTGGTCAAGAGGGACACATGTCACCCCAGTGTCCCATTCCAAAGAAGACACGAGGTTGTTTTGCATGTGGGTCGACCGATCATCTGGTCCGAAATTGTCCGAAGAGAAATGTAGAGAGGAGAAGTGCCAACAAGGGACCCGATAGCGGAACCTTTGCGATTCGAGGACCTGCACAGCCAAGAAGACCAACAACATTCACTTTTAGCATGACAGTTCCAAATGCAGCAGCTGCCCATGAAGAGGCGACATGTAACGAGTTCGGTTAGAAATTAAATTACACGAGAAATACGAGTTAGATATTGTTGTGATTTGTTTTCTTTTATACGATCCAAGTCACAGGTTAGAATTTGAGACACAAATTAATATTGTATTGTTAAGAATGAATTGATTATACAACTTTAAAAGATTGTAGAGAATAAGAATGCAGTGATTTCGAGGATGGAATCCTTTTAAGGAGGGGTGAATGTGATAACCCGGGATTTCGAATAATTAAAATTTTGTGAATAATTTTTTATTATTAATATTAATATTGATCATCAATTTTGTGACAAGTATCTGTGATACGAGTCACGTGAAGGTCAATTTGTGTATTGACTAATAAATTTAAAGTAGAGTTGCGCTTAACAAGATTAGAAACCCTAACCCTAAGTCCGGATAGGGATTCGATAGAAAATATAATTAAAATAATTATTTTGATATGTACGTGTTTGCAATGTATAGAGATATTGATCAATGATTGATCGGATAAGGTTTAAAGTTAATAAACCTTAATATCAGGATTAAAAACCCTAACGTACAGTTAGAAACCTTAATCGAAAGCCAGAAAATCCTAATTTTGTATTCGGGAATCCTAAAACCCTAATTAGGAAATCCTAATCCTAATCCTAATCCTAATTAGTAAGCTTAATGAGTTTATTAAACTTAAATATGATTAGAAAACCCTAATTATATTTTAGTTATCTTAATTTCTATTTTTACAAACCCTAATTATAATTTAAAAATTTTATTTTTCTAATTAAAACCCTAATTAGAAAACCCTAATCCTAACTAGCATGCCTAAAGTGATTATTATATGTTAATATAATTAGGAAACCCTAATTATACTTTAGAAATATTAATTTCTATTTAAAACCATAATTTTATTTTAGAAATCTAATTTTTCTTTTTAGAAATCCTAATTAGAAAATTCTAGAATTTGAGTTTTTAAAACCTAAGGGTTAAACCCTAAGGGTTTGAACAAATGTCAAGAATGCCATTAAATGTATTTAACAAATGACAAAAATGCCCTTTTTACTTTCTTTAATTTGTAACTTGTAAAAATGGCTAATAACTTTAGTAGGTGACCTAACATATTGACTTGGTGACTTTTAAATCTCAGCAAAACAGCCTTTAATGGACAGCTATCAGATCATACATTGCATATAAGTGGGAACATTGAAAGCGTAGAAACTTTGAAACTTTGAAAGCATTGTATTTATGTAGAATTGATTATGTAGAATTGATTCTTGTTTTATTCAATAGAATATCATAGAAACTTTGAAAGCGTTGTACTTTTTCATTATCAGATTATTGCATTGCCTAGAATACAAGAAGACTTGTTATTGATTAACGAATTGTTCAGCTAATTCAAAGTTCCCCGAACTTTGGTGTCATTCTATCAAAATAGATAGTCTATTATTCTGATACTTATACATTCATTGTATATCTTAACTTGCGGTGCAAATTTGTTGCTCACCCTTGCTAAATAAAACTTTTCAGCTAGGAACGAAGTGGCAGAAGGTGCTGTGAAGAACAAAGGCAAAGGCCTGTTGCTGGAATAGTTTAATGAGCATTATTATTATTATGTTGTATTTGTAAACCCTTTTTGTATATATAAGGGGTATGTCTGTAATGTTAAGGTTAGAGAACCTGGGACTAATGTATTAACAATCTCTGTTAATGAGTTATGTATTACTATTTCTATACAAATGGGTAGTTAGATGTTATTATATTGTGGATCGTGAACACCAAACTTGGGGGTCAGGTAACCCGGATTTGAGGGGGTGTCACACCGTCACCCTGTTCCCCGACTAGTCCCAGCTACATTTTCATTTGCTGAAGAGAACAATGAAAGCAAAAGGGTGAGCTCAATTAACCTAGTAAGAAATATTATGACTAAGATAATGTAGAATAAATTAACCTTAGCCTTCAACAGTATAACAACTGATAGAATACAATAGACAACAAGTTTTAGATCAACAACTGCAACGGAACAAGCAATCAATTAGAAGAGTTAAGCAGAGTATGATATCTACTATCTTCTATGATTTAAAAAGTTTATCATCAATTTTATCGTTGAGACTTAGGTTAATAAATAAACCACATCATCAAATCATCCCTGCACTACGGACCAAGGATATTCATGTTATCATCAATAGTCATGATTATACCGAAAAATCCCTGGTCATAATCATACCAACAATTGTCCATCAATGCACTATGGGCCAATGAAGACTTTTATCACATCACTTGTAACATTACGGTCATGATTATACCGAATAATCTCTGGTCATAATCATACCAATCAATAGTCCATCTATGCACGTAAGCCACATATGACTTTCATCACAATATAAACATGATGATGACGACAATGATATAAGCATTAATCAATCGAAATCAAGGATAAATATTAAAGACTTTAAATTTATCCAGAGTTTAAAAATATCCAAATTGTCAACATGATACTTCTTTGTGGAGTAAAATTCAAGAATAATATTCATGTATCAAAAATAATTTGGACAGAAAAGAAATATATCTTCAGGGTGAATAGTACCATGTGAATAGTATTTTGAGAATAGTACCTCGTGAATAGTACCCCGACATGAAAAGTACCTCAAATTCCCGAATGAATAATATTCGAGTGAATAGTAATCGGGTGGATAGTAACCCGTGAATAGTATTTCGACACGAAAAGTGTCCCGAATACCCGAGTGAATAATATTTGAGTGAATAGTAACTGGATAAATAGTGACCTGTGAATAGTAACTCATGAATAGTATTCCGGCATAAAAAGATCAATAATTATCAAGAAAACTCAGAATAATATTTCCATGAAAAGATACTGCATGAAAATCAAATATCAATGATATTCTACTAATTTCACGGAGTATAGAAGCAATACTTCAACAAAATAATTGTAGAAGTAGGGATACGAAATGAAATAATATTACTTACATACTACAGAGAATGGAAGAAAATATTATTTCATACGAATTTTGAACGAAGATAATATCCATACGAATACGAAAAATAATATCTCTTCTGAATATGAAATAAATAATACCCCTTACGACTGTTGAACAAAAATAATATTCCTACAAATATTGAATGAAGATGATATTCCTTACGAATATTGAACAAAACTAATATTCATACGAATACGAAAAATAATATCTCTTCAGAATATGAAATAAATAATACCCCTTACCTCAGAAGAAGACTGGATACTGGAATAGTGAAGTAGCAGAATACTCTTTTTCTTCCTCTCTATAGCTTCTCTCTCTATAAATGCTCTTGTGAGTCTTAGTGAATTGGTGAGAATGAAAGAAGAATGAGCTTCTATTTATAGGAAAATATAGTTTCGATAATTGCACGTTTTGGGGCTCAAATTATTATAGTATAATACCTTCATCCTTTCCTTCATTTTTAATTTAGTCATGCAAGTATTATCAAACTTGCACCACCTCCCCTAATAGTACATCATGTGAATCAATAGTACAATCATGTGAATCAATACTTCTATACATATGAAAAAATAATTACAATATAGTACCTTCATCTATACCTCTATTTTTAATTTAGTCATGCAAATATTATTAATCTTGCACCACCTCCCCTAATAGTACATGCATGTGAATCAATAGTACACATATGTGAATAAATAGTTATAAACATGTGAATTAGTATCAATTAATTGCTCATTTATCCGATTAATTATCCTATTGGTTAATATAACCTCCAAACATCAATTATTATCGGAATAGATGTCGATTTCCATTAACACTAATAATCCCAACACAATAAAAATATCAATTTCATTTTTAATCAACACGAACTTATTCATCATTAATATTATAACTCATAATATTTAACAACCAGATCATTCCCAGGAAAGAAGGGGCTTTCCGATAAGGATTTCTCCCTATTGGCGCACAATTAGGTGACCAAACCTCTCCTCGTCAGAACTTTCTAGACATCGTCAATATTGCAAATAATAATATGAATAATTTTGTCGTCTCAATTATTAATTTAATAATAAAAAATCTTATACAGATGATACCGTGGCAATAATTGAATCAATAATATGAGAGATATTATGCAGCAATTACTGTAGCAATAATTAAGTATAACTGAGTGACTTCTCACATAAGCATCAATAATCAATACCGTGTGCTACTGTGACGTCCCTAAATCTGGGTCCCAAGAACCTCGGACTTGGTACGTTACGACACTTCATCATCATACATATTCTATCATCTAATGCGGAATAAATAAACATATATTATTTATTTTACATAATTTTATAACATTTTTCCAGGTTTATTAACCTTAACTGAATACATACCTTCAAAACTACAAAGGTTTACAATAAGATAACTAAATAGTTATTCTTACAACAATCTATTACTGTAGTTTGCTTTTATCTCGGTCCTTCTTCAAGCCTTCGTCTTTATCTGAAATTTATTATCATGATATAGCAAAGGTGAGCAATACTTTGCCCAACAAGTTTAAATTCAATAAAGATATATCATGATTGAAAGAATAATAAGCTTTCAAGTTTTCAACAATTTAATAATTGTGAAGGAACATGAATCAAGATGTCAATAATTGAATGACTGAGTCAATAATGTTTGAAGGTCAACAATGACCATGAATAATTTAACTGAATCTTATGGTAATGAAGATGATCAGACTTTCATACCTGATGAACATATGCAATATACACTAAGTGTGAATCAATAATCAGTTTAGACATGAATAATCATTAATAATCATTCACTAACATACTTTGAAATATAACCCGAGTTTGAGTTAAGAAAACTTGCCTGCATAGTTAATTACCGCTACGCAAATTAATTAATCTCTTTATTGAAAAGACCTATCAGATATAAGATTGATCTTTCAATTAGCATATCATACCTTATTTCATAATACTATCTAACAGTTAATCACATAGTCAAATATTAGATAATCTTAACACCATATTCATTTACTTACTTATAATATCATCATCTTATATTAACTTGTCTAATCTTCACTCACAAAGTTAAGTATTAGACATTACACCTTAGCCTTAATATTATCATTATACTTTGATAATCTTTTCACCACCTATAACTTATACTTATAAGTTTTCCCTTTATATGTTATCTTAGTAAACTAGATAACCTTTCAGTAAACTGAAATATCATTTCAGTAAACCAAAATATATTTCAGTATCCTGAAATCATCATTTCAGCATACTAAAATCAACTACAGTAAACTAAAATCATTTCAGTAACCCTGAATCCATTTCAGTACCCTGACTTCTCATTTCAATATACTACAAACATAATATAGTTCATTCCCTACCAAATTCAACGACTACTATTAAAATAAAGAAATTTCTCTTATTTTAATTTTTCGTTTAATATTATTAATTTAATAATAATATTTCAAACTAATGCTATTAACTTTTAATAACATTTAATTCTAATATTACCAATAATATTTTAATCTAATATCATTAATCATATAAAGATATTTTAAATCATTTATTGAATTAATAAATAATTTATTTAATTACTTTTTCTTTTACTAATTAATTCATTTAAACCTTTTTAAAACACCATACACAAAGTCACTTTTCACCACTAACCGAAATTCTCACCACAAATCTGCATCAACCATACTTAAGGACCTCAAGTTATGAAATCCTATTTTTCACATTTTTGACATCATATATTTAATTAAATTTATTTAACAATATAATATCATTTATATGAAAAATAGCAAAACAACTCAAAAACCATTTCTTTTCTAGACAGTAGCTACATACAATCCCCTCATGAAAATAAATGTTTCTGGAAATTTTTAAAATTCATTTACTATATTTAAATAGTCCATAATGGGCAAATATTGCCAGATTTTTCATAAATTGAAATTAACTCCAAAAATTCTGACATTTTCAGGGTAGGCTCCTGTTATATACATGTACTTCCAGTAAAGATTTCATAATTGTTGGAGCAATACACAGAGAGTTATTCGGTTAAAGTTTTAAAAGTAGTCCTCGACCGTAAAATGCCTAACTCTCAAACCGTATGGCAAAAAATTCTCAAATTTTTATAGGAGCTACCTAACCTCTGATATTACCTCCCCAAATTTACCTTGAAGTTTTAAAGCACATGAAGGGGACGAAACTGCCCTTGTGGCAGACTGGCCAGAGAGCTTTTTAAAGCTTTTTGTCCACTATGTGGACTGTTTTGAACAAAACTCATACCACGACTGCTACACACCTGATTTTCATTTTCTACCACTTGGATTAACTAGTTAACACATATATCTAGCACCACTCTTCAACGGATCATGAAAAGAAGGTCTAGATTTAACATACCATTTGTTCAAAGGAAGTGAAAGCTAGGGTTTTCTAGATTTCTAGAAACCTAGTTTCATTTCTCTCCTTTTGATCCACTTTTAAATACTTGCACAAGTTAGATTCATACATGAATCTACATAAAACACATAAATAAAATGGTTCTAACTTCCAAATCACAAAACCCTTTTCTCCATCAAATCCATAAAAAGAGAAGAAAATAAATTCTTAAAATTAATTTTTTGTACCTTGACTTTTTAGTCTCCTTCCTTCTATACCCAAAGTAGGTTATAAATTTTTTGGGTGCATGAGCTTAGGACCTCTTCCTTTCTTCTTCTTCTTCCCATAAGTTCCTCTCTCTCTCTCTCTCTCTCTTTCTAGTATTTTCCTTTTCTCTCTCTATTTTTACTTTCTCTAGCAAATAAAATTAGAATAAAATTGGTATCATAAATTTGCTAGCATAATCCAAAGGATTAGATTGTATCTCATCATATCTTACCTACTCTTTCATCATAGCAAAGCTAACTTGCAAGCAACACTTAATGTGTTGTCCAAATAATAAGTTGCCAACTAAAGAAGTTGTTTACCTACTAAAGTTAACTTAATCATTATATTCCACTCCTTTTTCCCCTCCTCTAATTTTCGGCCACATGTCCTCTTTATCCACCAATTTGGTTGTTATTAGATAGCTTAATTAATGACTATAATAACCTCTCCAAGTGGGCTTAATAATTGGGCTTGCAATTAAATGTTTAATGGGCTTGCACTTTTATTATCATGCTTACTAAAAATTTTAAACCTGGGCTTCCCCATTAATTCAATTGGGCCATTACTATATTTATCTTATACATGACCTCTTAGGCTAATTTAATAAACTAATTGCCCTTGAATTACTTTTATCTACAAGTCCCACACTAAAAATATAATTGGGCTTGTTTAATTACATATTTTTCTTTCATTATTATCTCTTGAGCTTATGCTCATTATTATTAATATTCTCATATTATTATTCATTAATAATATTAATTCACTCACATAACCTAATTAGACTTGGTTATAAAATTAATTATTTGAGATATATAAAATAAATCTCTTAATGTTAGTGTGTGTGTGTGTGTATATATATATATATATATATATATATATATATATATATATATATATATATAGAGTCCGGATCCAGTCCGGGATCCCGGACTCTATAAAATCCGGACCTTTATTTTTTTTTTTTTTTTTTGCTTTTTTTTTTTTGAAACAACTAAAAAAAAAAAAATATTATGGAATTGAAATTTTTTCATAATACAGTATTTTGGGTGTGATTTGGGTACGTATAACAAAACATGGTGGTACTGTCTGTGCAGACTGTACCACCACTTTTTGGTATAGGTATTCAAAACACGTCCAAAACATTGTATTATGAAAAAATTTCAGTTCCATAAAATATTAAATATTTTTTTTTAGTTATTTTAAAAAAAAAAAGCAAAAAAAAAAAAAAAAAAATTTGGGTCCGTATTTTAGGACCTGTCCGGGAGTCCGGACAGGATCCATTGTGTATATATATATATATATATATATATATATATATATATATATATATACACACACTAATATTCTCTCATATTATAACCTCTTAGGTTATTTAATTATCACACCTAATATATATATTAGGTTATATAACTTAATTCTTATTTCACGTTTACATACAAAATAAATGTATACACATTATATAATGTATATTTATCTAATCACATACATAATTCACATAATCATAATATATTGCACTTCTCACACTAATTTTTGACTTTTCTCTAAAAAAAATCAACTGTTGACTTTGACCAAAAGTCAACCTTTACACATTTTGTGTTTATTGTCCCTTCTGACTAAACTTGACGTTTCGAACGAAACAGAACAGTCTGTGCTTCAAAATTCTATCTTTAAATCAAATTTTGAGTTTTATCTTACGCCATTTTTATTGCTAATCATATTAGCTAATAAATTTAAACTTATCTATCTTCTTATTTGCTAATCAAGGCCCACATTCAAGCTATGTTAATTACTAACATAGTTTTATCTTGATCCTTATATTATTAACTTAATTCATTATTCCTCTTGCTAAAATATATATAGCATCTTACTAAGTATATATATATTTCTATACATATACTCATCTTCGTTTAACCTCATAGTTTTTCTTCCTGTGAAATCTTATTTCGTTAATAAAATTCCACCTGTATTAATATAACATTTCTTACACTATTCAATTCACATCAAATTTTACAGGTATCATAATACCTTTTTCATGATATTCATTCAAATACATATCAATTCATTTTTAGGATTTTCGAATTTTGTAACCCATATTTCTTTATTCTCATTCAATTAAGAAACCATATAGGTTCTTCTTAAAATTTTTAAATAAATCCTCAAATTCTCTTCTAGGTTTTATTCTTTAACCTTTATTCTAATCATTCAAGATTTTATAAATTTTCGGGTTATCACAGCTACTATGCCACCACGCGTATTACTATACTTTTACTACTGGGTAGTTCAACAGTTTAACGGTAAAAATTTGGCCGTTATTTTTAAAAATATTTTAGTCGTTTTCTAACTACGACAGTACCTCCATTATGGGGTCCACTAATTATTGTTCCGTCGTACGAATATTTCCTGTTAAAATGAATATTCCCCGACCAATCGAATATTTCCCGTTACAACGAATATTTTATATCAACTTGCTTACTTTGCAAAATTTTCAAATGTCACCCTTAACTTTAACCTTTAACAATA
Organism: Panax notoginseng; assembly: GCA_016801055.1. NCBI lineage: Eukaryota > Viridiplantae > Streptophyta > Magnoliopsida > Apiales > Araliaceae > Panax > Panax notoginseng. The sequence goes on along the minus strand of CM029017.1, from coordinate 72,395,104 downwards.
TAACCATTTACTAAATAAAATAATAATTATAAGAAAATTGAATACTTTCATTTCATAAAATTCGGGGTCTTACAATTAGGGTTTACAAATTAGGGTTAAGGTTTGTAATCTAGGGTTAAGGTTTGTAATCTAGGGTTCTTAACTTAGATTTTTCACAAATCCTAACAAGCACGACAAAGCATTTTGTCAGTGTAAGCACGACAAAGAAGCTTGTCAAAACATATATACCGAAAAGTCCGTTTTTGGCAGAAAAATTTTAAGCACGACGTGTCAAACATGTCAATTTTCGGACGAAATTTATTTGACCTAATTTGTTAAACAAAGTATATAGTAACACAAAACACTTTCAAAACAGAGAGATTTTATTAATATAACTGAATTTACATAACCGATTATTATTAGGATTTTGGGGTTTCACACTATTCATACATTGGACACTATTCATACGTACGGTACTATTCATACGTATGACACTATTCAAGAAGTACTATTCATGGAATACTATTTACTCGGGTACTATTCACCTGAGGCACTATTCACGATGAAAAATTGATTATTTTCTGTCCAAATTATTTTTGATACGTGAATATTATTCTTGAATTTACTCCACAAAACAGTTATCATGTTAACAATTTGGATATTTTTTTTAAACTTTGGATAAATTAAAAATCTTTAATATTTATCCTTGATTTCGTTTGATTGATGCTTATATCATTGTCATCATCCTCATGCTTATATTGTGATGAAAGTCATCTTTGGCCCGTAGTGCATATATGGACTGTTGATTGGTATGATTATGACCATGAATTATGTATCGGTATAATCATAACCTGTAATGTTACAAATGATGTGGTAAAAGTCCTCATTGGCCCGTAGTGCATTGATGGACAGTTGTTGGTATGATCATGACCATGAGTTCTCTTCGGCCAAGGGTACAAAGATGAATTATTGTTTGGCATGATCGATGACCACTGATGATAATAATGAATATCCTTGGCTCGTAGTGTATGAATAATTCGTGGATGTGATACTAATGAATATCCTTGGCCCGTAGTGCATGGATAATTCAATGATGTGAATTATTTATTGAGCTGTGTTATAGCGATAAAATATTGATGATGAACTTTTAAATCATAGAAGATAGTATATATCATGCTCTACTTGACTCTTTTAATGGATTGTTTGTTCTGCTGCAGTTAAACTGGTGGTCTGTTGTATTCTATCAGTTTAACACTATTGAAGGCTAACGATAATTTATTCTGCATTATCTTAGTCATAATATTCTTTACTGGGCTAGTTGAGCTCACCCTTTTCTTTCATTGTTCTTGTGACGCCCCCAAATTCAGGTGCTTGAAACCCAAATTCAGTGCTTCACGATACCATTTCTTTGAGCAGAATAATAATAATAATGTCATAAATATCAAACTTAATTTACAAGTCCTAGGTGATTAGTAAACCTAATTTAATTAGGGAACCCTAATTCATATTTTTAGAAACTTAGATTCCTATTTTAGCCCTAATCACAAAATCCTAGAACTTGGACTTTTGGAACCTTAGGGTTAAACCCTACGGGTCAAACCCTAAGGGTTAGAATAGATTGCCCATTTTGCCACTAAAAGTAAAAACCAAATGACATAATTGCCCTTTGCATTATTTTAATAGATAACTTGTATAGGTTGCCATAACTTTAGTTGGTGACCAACCCAACCTAGCCATGTGCCTATAAGCCAAAAATCTCAGCCATCTTACATCACAATTACATTAGATTCAAGTCCTATATAAGATCAAAGAGAGAGAAAGGATACTAATGTTGGTCGTTTTACCGATTAATATATGCGTGCAAGTATACACGGTCAACAATTAATAAAGAGTAAGTAAAGTATCGTTTCCACTGAGAATTAACTAATAAAGTTCACCAAGCACTAGCCCATAACCATTTCAGTCTTATTTAAACGAATGATATTATATTTTATATTTAAACTATGAAATTAAATAAACCTAACTATTCCTAGAGTGAGACAGATAATGAAGACCTGAGATCACAATTTCATCTATTAACTCATTCAAATCCACACATTTCATGTTAAGCCAAACTAATTGTACAAAATTGTTAGTCGAGAACACGAATGTAAAGTATAGCCATCTCTCAATGTACCATACACATATCACATGTAATCCACAGTTGATAGAATACATATGAACACCCACATTACCTAAACCACTATATGTCTATGTGATTTATAAATAATTAGGGTTTAAGCCCAAATTCTCAAATGACTACGAGCTATGCCTCGGTATATGTCTATCCTAAGCACGAATCATACATTCCATCACCATGTAGAACATACAAACATAAGCTATCAAGATCAAATCTAAACCCATAATCTGTCTTTCAAGTTCATATGGGTTATCACTGTAATTGATGGCCAATCAACTAAGCAAATAAGCATGAAACTTAATAGACAATCCCATAGCAATCAATAAAGCTAACAATGAAATATATCAGAATAAACTAATCCATTATAATCTTAGAATAGAGTTTAAATCATAACTGAATCAAAACTACCATCCACATATTGAATAAACATCATCAATACAACTAGAAATCAAAGAAAGAACATGAGTAGAGAATTGGAGTGCAAATCTGTGTTCCTGATCCACGATTAAATCTCTAATTCCTTCTAAATGATTTAAGTCTTCAATATAATCAAATCTAGAAAGTAACTACACTAATCTAGAACCGAAATACAAGAGAGAAAGAAACGATAGCTAATTGTTCCCCCAAGGGGTGGAATACGTTTACATCTGATAATCTGTCTAATTAAATAGTTGTCTCAGTCATAACATCCTTCTCCAAGTAATAAACCAATTCGATAGCTGAACTAAAAGTCAACTGTCAAATTAAGACTGGCGCAGTTGCGCCGTGATAAGCCTTGGACAGGGCGCAGCTGCGCTGTGCAGGATCTAGGCAGTCTGTCTGGCGCAGCTGCGCCATGCATCAGCTGTGCATGGTTTGTTCTGTTGCACTCTTCTGCTGCACTATAGGCTCAATGCACTTCATTCCAACCTCTAGCAATATGCTCAGCTCTATTTTCCTTACCATCATCAATTCATCGTCGCCACAAACACAGTTTAGCTCCAATATCACCAAAAGAGTTCCCAATACTGAAACTACAAAATAAAGCACAAATGCATAAAAATCTATACCATAAAATGAGTTTAAACAACAAATTCAAGTCAGTTAATATCTAAATAAGTGGTTATAAAACCACTTATCAAATACCCCCAAACTTAAACCGTTGCTTGCCCTCAAGCAACCAAAATAAAACCAAAGAAAAATGCAAAACAAAACTACCATGTATGCATCCTGCACTATCATGAACTCGAATCCAATAGTCAGCCAGAAATAAAATTTAATTACAATGCCTCAGAAAAAATACAAGATAAACAAACCAAAGAGCTACCCAAGACAAGATCATAAAGCATAACACTCTGTAAATCCAAATCTGTCAGGACTGATATAGTGTGTGAGTGTAACGCAACCACTAAACATGCTATTGAACAAATTTTTCACATACTATGCTTCTTAGAGGGACAGAACCAGTTTTAACTCAAGATAAGCAGTAAATCAAACAAGGTTTAACCTAAACCATGCATTACTCAAGTTCAGAGTTAACAGGGAAATTTATGCCTTTATTTACTTACGAGAGCAATTATCGCACTTTCCCGCGGTGTTTATTGATGATTTTTTTTTCTTTTTCTTTATTTTTTTTAGCGAGTGCGTTTTACGCTCCATCCCGCTCATCCACAAGCTTCAATAATTAAACTTTGGAAGGTTTCAATAATTTTTTTTTCTTCTTTTTTTTTTTCCGGTATGCATAACACTGACTTCCCCCAAACTTAAGCTTTTAATAGTGCTAGCTATTACCTATCTGAGTACTAACATTCTTTCATTAAAACACAGAATTCCCACTAGAAGACAAGTATGTGAAAATTTAACCTAAGCATATCATAATGGTTACTCAAAAGTGCTAACCGGTTATATTAGTATCAGACAGATAAAGATTTATATAATGATATGACATCACAACCAAGCTTAAGTCTCAATTCAGTTCAAAAATCCAGTAGTCTTAATTTCCTCATAGGCCAACTAAATAACAACTCAACTGACACTAGATTCATGCAAATACAAATACAAAATGCAACATTTCCTAAACATAATTAACAAAACAGGATGCAACAATTCCTAACACAATCAACCAACCACAATGCAACATGACATGAATTATACTAAATGCAACAAATAAACCTAAATGCAACAAATAAACGTAATACCCCCAAACTTAAAAATTACAATGTCCTCATTGGAGATAAAAGGTATAAGGAAACTCCCCTAGCTGTGTTCATCATCACCATCCTCCTCTTGCTCAGGTGGAGTGTCTAGATGTGGATATGGAGTAGCTATCCCATATGTCAGAAACTGGACCTATGCACCCAGCTGACTAAAAGCATTAGATAGGACTCCAGAGAACTCGGCAGTGAAAGCTTGGAAATTCATGTTCATCGCATCCATCCTTCTTTGGAGGCGGCGAATTTCACGGTCTTGTCTGCCTAGAGGAGCAGCAGTGTCCTCATCTTCCTCTTCTTCATTATCTTCTTCATCTTCTGCACTCTCGGACTCAGCCTCAGGTATAATGAACCCCAAACCCCGGGGGTGAGACTCTGCACCATCCCAAATGGTGTACTTCTGAATAGTGGTGTGGTCTATATCCCGCATCGGCGTCTGTAGAGCCTCAGTATCCTACTCAACCCCCACAGCTAAGCACAATCGAGTAATAATCGAGGCATGTGGTATGCCCCCGGAAGTACTACCCCTCATATATCGCATCATTGATTGATTGATCACGTACCCGATGTCAATTGCTTTCATCTTTAGTATGCCATAAAGCAAAGTAGCTCTCTTAGATGTGACATCGGCATTATGGCTGGTTGGGAATATGTTCGCACAAATGAAGCTATACCATGCCTTGGCATAGCGGTTGAGTGAAGTATGTGGGAAATGCACTTTCCTGTTAGTGCCAGTTTTGGTAGTCCATTTTGTGCCTGGCTTGCACAGCTCCTTCACCAACTTGTCTAAATCTGTCTCAAATCTTTGTGACTCAACCCAGTTCTCAGCACCTGATGGTAATGTCTCCACATGGAATATCTCATTAATTTCTTGTTTGGTATACCGCAGCTGCCTTCCTCATAAAAAATAGATGCCATTTTGAGTTTCGCGAGCATTGGCGTAAAATTCCCTTACTATAGCCATTGGTGCAGCCATCGGTTTGGCCACCACAGCAGCCCATCCATGTCCCATAATCTGTTCCTTCAAATTTTCATCTTCTTTCCCCGGTCTGAATCCCCTCTCTGGTACGAAAGACTTGCACACTAAAACATCCATATAGTATTGATGGGCCGAGAGGTTCACAAATCGGGAGGCGTCCAACACATTTTTGTTATTACCCTCGCTCTCATGCTCACTGGTCGAAGATGGAGAGGGAGTTCTAATTCGTTTGGGTGCCATGATTTGCAAGTTGAATGATAAGAGAGAATTTTTTTTGCTTTGGATGCCTTAAACCCTTCAATGAACCCACTGCCCCTTTTATTGAACAACTGAAATGCACACAATAGAGTTCCAAAATCTACCCCTTTCTGTCACTGTGTCTTCGAATACTCACCCACAGACTTCTCTGATCTTTGATCGAACACTTGATGTGCTACCCCACTGACTGAGATGCTGAGAAATTCGGATATGAACAGGTTGGGTGATGATGAAGGGTTAGGTTGATATTTCAGCAGGAATGGAGTGGGGGGTATGACTGTTAGTGGAAATGAAACCCTAACCTCTTGTTGAACTTCAATAGAACAGGTGGTGTGCCGAATCGAACTCCCTTGACTTCTATCAATTGCTTGATACCTGCTAGGGAGGTGAAAAACTAGGGTTTGGGTGAAAGAGAAAGAGTGGTGTGGGATGAAACCTACATGTTTGGTTGGATTCAGGAGAGGATAAGGGGCATATGGGTTTCAGTTATTAAAGAGAAATAGGGAGCGCTCAACGATTTTTAAATGAAATAAGAGTTGTGGTTTGGACCGGCTCCTACATTGCTTTTTAAAAAAATTCTAACTACACGCTCGGGCGCAGCTGCGCTGTAATTGAATGGGAAGGTGGCGCTGCTGTGCTGCCCTGGTTCTGGTTCTGGCTCACTGTTGTACCCTGATGTTTGACTTCTCACACTCCTGCTCAATTCATTATTCCTATAAAAGAACAAAATGAACTATCAGACTCTATTTAACCCTAACTAACACTTACTAAAAATTAATTAACTATAATAATAATAAACTAATTAAATGAAACGGCAAGGATTAAACAAATAGGATGGAAAATGATAGACTATAGATAATTGAGAATTAAACAAATAGGGGAAGAGAGATTTGATGGGGTGCCTCCCATCAAGCGCTCGATTTATAGTCCGTTTGCTGGACTCTGTGCTTGATACCGCTATTCAATTCCTCTACGATATGCTAAGAACCCTCCATCCATTAGAACTGCAATGTGCTTTGGTAGGTTCCCCATCATTAGAGTCTTTGGATTGAAGCCACCTAGCATATTTCCTGTACATGATGTTCCTAGTTCTCTTGCATGGCTAGGTGCTTCGTCTGTTGTATTTGTGAATAAATTATTGTATTAAGGTATGACAAATACAACAGACTTTTCCTTTTTTATTTTCTCTTCCTTAGTCCACCATGATGGTGTATAAGATGCCTCTTTATCATACTGATCTTTACTTTGAATGTAGCTACCAAGAGGACATGGGTGTGTAAAGTTCACTGAATTTTTTAACTCTGGCTGAAAAGGCACTTGGGGTATTATACAAGACAGTTCATGTTCTACATTATCCAATTCCCCAGTTGTCTCCTCAATGACAACTTCTTTAAGCTCATCCAGTGGTATGTACACTTCTAGTTCTCCGTCAGCTTCATCATCCATGTCATAATACCAATTGTTTGGAGGGCGATTGTTCAAGACTTCGAACATTAGATCCATCTAGTTCTGTATATTTTGAATTGATATCTCTTGATTAATCCTCCTCTCCTCATTTGATGCTACAAACTTGACCCACAAAGCCTCCAATCTTAAGTTATTTTGTTCAGTTTCAGAATCCCTATATTGGGACCATTCATTGAGGAATTAATGAGTTGTTCTATCTGTCTATTAAGATTTTGTGTTGATAATTCTAAAAGTAGTATGCACACAAGCCAATCATGTTTGATGATAAAGCATATACTTTGTAACAATCTTAGTCATTTATTAATAAAAAGTATTAATTTATTAAAGGCTTTTAATTATCTACATGATGCTGTTTTATAATATGTGATTAACCCATAGTTTTAAGCAATACTTTTAGAATAATGACGATGATCATTCTAATGAGATCTAAATTCTTAAAAAGCTTAAAACTAAAATAGTTCCCAATCGTTGGATTACTAAATTGGGGATTAGTAAATTCGGATAGATTGGAACATACGTTGCTTGCTCATTGGATGATGATGATTGACCTCATGATCATTTGTGTGGAGACACTAAAGCAAGTGTGTGTGTGCTTATTAGAGAATAAGTTCACTGAACGTTGCTTTCTAAGGAATACCTAATGGAGTTTTACTTGCCTGTCAATAGAAATTCCTGTAGTGATAGTAGTACAAGTGATTCTTGGACTTGAGATCATCATAGTATCTTGTGTATGATGAGTTATACTTTGATTAATTTCTTAAAACCCTTAGGGTATATCAAAAGGTATGCTTAGGTATAATAAGCTGTACATGGAGATAATGCATGATCAATAAAGAATCTACCGCTTCTAGTAAAAGAAGAGAAATGTCCTATGTGATTTGCTAAATGACAACCCAGTAGTCCTTGGCCAAGGGAGAATGAAATTAGAAAGGAGTTTCTAATTTGTATTATTTAGAGTTGTGCATTTAAGAGTCAAAATACATATAATTAAATAAAATAAGACTTGACAGTAATTTCATGTCTTATATTTAATTGGGACACTGTATGGTGGAAGGATTGAATTGTACGGTAACTATTTACTCAAAGGTTCTTTTATGATTAATGTTGAAATCTATATTATCTAGAAAGTTATTGATCGCTATGGAGGTTTATCACTGTTAGCGGAAACGTGTAAAATCATGAACGCAATCAAATTGCACAAATAAGTGGAAACGTGTAAAATCAAAGTTTAAAATTTTACAAACCATATACCCGGATCATCCTTTATGCATAATTATTAATTAAACGAAAAGATAAAGAATAGGAATCATACCCTTGAAGATTCGAGCTTCCTCAGGTACAAGTTCACCTCCAATCCTTTTCGCGTTCAACTTGAATCCACCGGATTTGGTTCCTTCGTTTGATCAAAGTTAACCACCTAAGTGTTTGGCCTCTAGAGGTGATCCACCAAGAAAGAAGAAGGATTCAAGAAGATGGATATTTGGCAAAACCCTAATTTTTCTATCTCTCATAGAAAAAGAGCGTACCCTCCCAACTATTGGAATTGCGTATGTTGTGAAAAAGTCAACAACAACTCTACACCCATAATAAGACTCCTCTTATTTATAAATGTCAGTTAACCCTTCTAATCTAATTAGAAAATAGGGTATTATGTAATTAATTAAATTTCTTTAATTAATTAAGCTCCCTAATCTTATTAGGGATAATTAATTAAACTCTTTTAATTAATTTAACCTCCTAATTTTATTGGGAATATATGATAGTATTTTTATTAATTAATTCTCAAACTCCTTTAGGAATTAAATAATAATAATAATAATAATAATAATAATAATAATAATAATAATAATAATACTCCTCTTATTAATTTATATTTAATATTTTCGAAATATTAAATAATAAATATTACACTATTTAATTTATTCTATCACCATATATTGAATTAAATATACTTAACTTATTATTACGATTATATCATTAACTTCTTAAATAATTATTCTTCCTTTTATGGTGTGACCTTTTAGGTTCTCCATATTAAACCGGTAGTGAATAAATTAATTAGAACAATTCTAATCTTATTTAAATAAATAAATTAAATTATTAATTTATTTAAATAAATAATATTTATTTTACAATAGGGATAAGCCTCCCTAGCGATCAACGACTTTCTAGATAATATAGATTTCAGGATTAATCATAAAAGAACCTTTGAATAAATAGTTACCGTACAATTCAATCCTTCCGCCATATAATGTCCCAATTAAATATAAGACATAGAATTACTGTCAAGTCTTATTTTATTTAATTATATGTATTTCGACGCTTAAATTCACAACTTCAAATAATGCAAATTAGAAACTCCTTTCTAATTTCATTCTACCTTGGCCAAGGACTACTAAGTTGTCATTTATCGAATCACATAGGACATTTTTATTCTTTTACTAGAAGCGATAGATTCTTTATTGATCATACATTATCTCCATGTACAACTTATTATATCCAAGCATACCCTTTGATATACCCTAAGGGTCTTAAAGAATAAGTCAAAGTATAGCTCATCATACACAAGATACTATGATGATCTCAAGTCTAAGGATCACTTGTACTACTATCACTACAGGAATTCCTATTGACAGACAAGTAAAACTACACTAGGTATTCCTTAGCGAGCCACGTTCAGTGAACTTATTCTCTAATAAGCACCTACATACTTGCTTTAGTGTCTCCACACAAATGATCATGAGATCAATCATCCTCATCCAATGAACAAGCAACGTATGTACCAATATATTCGGATTCACTAATCCCCAATTTAGTAATCCAACGATTGGAAACTATTTTAGTTTTAAGCTTTCTAAGAATTTAGATCTCATTAGAATGATCATCATCATTATTCTAAAAGCATTGCTTAAAACTATGGGTTTATCACATATTATAAAGCAACATCATGTAGATAATTAAAAGCCTTTAATAAATTAATACTTTTTATTAATAAATAAATAAGATTGTTACAAAGTATGTGATTTATCATCAAACATGATTGGCTTGTGTGCATACTACTTTCAATCTCCCACTTGCACTAAAGTCAATCATCATGGTATCTCATACTCTTCTTCTCTAAGTGACGATTATCCTACTGTTGGATAAGCTTTAGTTAATGGATATGTAATGTTGTTCTTGAGAATCCACTATCTCTATAGTGATTTCCCATCTTTCAATGATTCCTTAATCAAATAAAAGTGCTGCAACACATGTTTAGATCCAAGATGAGACTTAGGAACTATTCCTAGTTCTGTAATGAACTTTTCATCCAAACAATCAACTTGCAACTTCATTTATAGCTATATACTTTGTCTTTATCACTAAACCAGCAATTCCTTGCTGTTTGAAACCTTTTTAATTCACTGCACCACCGTTCAAGGTAACGTTTTACCTTAAAGTGGATTTTCTATCGTCTTGGTCTATTTAAAAAAAACTTGAGTCTGTTAAGCCCTCTAGTTTTAATTTAGACCCACCATAAATTTTAATCACATCTTTAGTGCTGGTTAAGTACTTTAAGATATTTTTCACTGACTCACAGTGAACTTCTCCAGAATATGACTGATCATCATCAGGTCTCGTATATTTTATTGTATACATGATTGTCACTCATGTGATATCTCTTTTATGAGTCTATGAGGACTATTAAGAGAGATACACTCCATGACTCATCAACATGAGACATCTTTTGGAGTTTGCCATGCTAAACGACTTTAGCATCAAATGAATATACGTTCCTTGAGTTAAGTCGAGCATCCTCTTGAATCTATCTACATTAGTATGTTATTCCTTATCCATAGTATACCAACATATAATATTAGGAATGTCACGGCGCTACCACTGACCCTTTTGTATACACTAGGTTCATTCTTATTTGTGATAAAATCAAACTCTTTTGATTTGTTTCATCAAAATGAATGTTTCATTTTTGAGAAGCTTGCTTCAATCCACTTCTTTGAGTGTCTACAACTCTTACCTCATCGTATGTAACCAGATCATCATCTTCTATGATGCGTACCTCATCATCATCATTTATGATGAATCCATATATCTAAGGTATCTTCGATACTATTCCAGATTTACAATTCGGTTGTGGTACAATAGGTATATCTACAGTTTTCTCTTATTTAACTTATAGTATTTTGTGGTTCTTGAACTCTTCAAGATCTATTATCCTCCCACTAGCCCCTTCAATGATAAACATCTTTATCTTAGAAGGCAGCGTGTTTCGCAATAAACACTTTTTACTAAGTAGGATTATAGAACATATACCCTAAACTTAATTTAGGATGTCCCACAAATCTGTATTTGTCAAATCTTATCCCAAGCTTATCCTTTGAAACCTTTTCACATAAGCTGGACAATCCCTTATCTTAACTTACTTAAAATTAGGAATTCTTCTTGTCCATAACTCTTATGGAGTCTTGAGTCGGATTTTGAGATTACCTTTTGTAGATATGCAGCCATTTCTAGAGTATTACCCCAAAAGGATACTGGGAAGTCGATAAAATCATTATAGACTGCACAATGTCCAACAAGGTACGATTTTTCCTTTTAGATACATCAATCAATTATTACGTATTAGGAGGCGTCCATTGTGAGAAAACTATTTGAGATGATCTAGAAACTCATTGCACAAGTATTCCTTCCTTGATCCGATCAAAGAATCCTAATACTTTCCAATTTGTTTCATTTCTAAATTCTTTGAACCTTTTAAATAATTCACACTTGTATTTTAGCAAATACACACATTCAACTCTTTGAATGATCATCTCATTTTCTTATACTAATTTGTTCAATATTAAAAATTATTTTTACGTAAGTCAAGTATACAAAATCCATTAAGTAATATTCCAGTTCTATACAAAACATTATTATTATAAATAGAACAACAATTGTCTTTAAATATAATATCAAAGATTTCATTGTCCAACAATAAAATGGAAATAATGTTTCTAACAAGAACTAGAATACAATAACAACTTATTGACTTAATAGACTTGCCCGTAAGCATTGCTAAACTATAAGTTTCTATGGCTAATGTGACGCTCCCAAAATTAGGTATACATCACCCATTCTGAGTCGCCAGATACATGGTACAAAATTCAAATACTTCATTTATACAACTGTTGAGCTGTCATATAGAGTACGACTATAGTTAACTATGAGTTTTAATACAAATGTATGTAACTCTCATGGTGCCTCGACCACAACCTTACAATGGTACTTTACATAAAAGTATAGTCAAAGACTGTTTTAGAAATTAAAATCTTTGGGAAGTGCTCAAGGAAACCTTCGTACATGGGAGGCCATGAGTCTAGGTTATAATAGATATCATATGACCACAGAATTATCCTTGGTTGACCCAATAGACCCCAAAGAAAAACGATAATATTACTATCATCTTCTTTCCAATGGTGAGTCTTCTCTTGACATATAACGATCTCCACTGTCTCCAAGTGAATATTATATTTCAAATAAACTCTAAGATCATATAGGTAGTGCCCGTAGATATACTCAGCAAGTGGATGCGCACAACCCTGTCTTATGATAACACGAGGTTGTATGTCATTAGACATCTTGTATGATAGTGGCAAAACACCCTTCCAAAGTTGGGTTCACCTCACCCTATTTGATTCACCAAATATAACTACTAAATGTTGTATAGAATACAACACACTTTTCTATACTGTTTAGGGAGAACCTCCACAGCTGAGACCACTGTTCTATTCCCATGTTATCCCCGCTCGACCCGACAACACTCTTACGGCAGCACTCTTATTACCTGAAAGGAATTGTGAAGCAGAAAGGGTGAGCACAACTAGCCCAGTAAAGAATATCATGACTAAAGATAATTAAATTATTAATAGCTTTCATCAATAATAAATCAGAGATTTAGAACATATAGTAGATGATAAAACTTTTCAACCATAGTTGCAGCGGAACGAGCAATCCAATAGAAGAGTCAAATAGACCATCAAGTCTATTATCTTCTCCATGTTAAAAGTCCACCAATAATATTTTATCCCTGTAACATAAATCAACAATTCCTGTCCACAATCATATGAATAACTCATAATCATAATTGTGATTCTGAATTCCTTTTTTGTACCCAGGACGAAGATAATTTTAATCACATATCTTCACCTAAAACATCAAAAATCATGGTTATACCAAATCACAACTCATGCTCGTAATCATTAAATCATCTTGGCACTATAGGCAAAGATATTTATTATTATCACATCCATGAATTAATATTTCATTGCTGAGACTCAGCACAATAAATAATCCGCGTCATCGAATCATCCTTGCACTAGAGGCCAAGGATATTCTTTAGTATCACGACCACGAATTATCCATGCACTACGGGCCAAAGATAATCGTGTTTTCATCAATGGTCCTGATCATGCCATAAAATAATTCATCTTTGCACCCTTGGCCGAAGAGAATTCATAGCCATAATCATACCAAAAACTGTCCATCAATGCACTACGGGCCAATGAGGACTTTTTCATTAGTATCACAACCACAAATTATCCATGCACTACGGGCCAAAGATAATCGTGTTTTTATCAACGGTCCTAATCATGCTATAAAATAATTCATCTTTGCACCCTTGGTCGAAGAGAATCCATAGCCATAATCATACCAAAAACTGTCCATCAATGCACTACAGGCCAATGAGGACATTTTCCACATTATTTGTAACATTACGGTCATGATTATACCGAATAATCCCTGATCATAGTCATACCAAGTCCATCTATGCACTACAGACCACAGATGACTTTCAACATAATATAAATATAAGGATGATGACAATGACATAATAATTCAATAAAACAAGTTCAATAATTAATTTATCCAGGAACCAATAACGTCCAAATTGTCAACATGATACTGCTTTGTGGAGTAAAAATTCAAGAATGATCAGAAGAATATTTTCATGAAAAGAGACTAGATAAAGCGCAAATATCAAGGATATTCCACTAATTTCATGGAGTATAGAAGCCAAAACTTTAACCAACTGAGTATAATAAAATATATGAAACTGTAAATAGATTTTTGTCCTCATGCGGTAATCCACTTAGACAGATCATTTCTACAATTTAATAAGGAATGAATACAAATGATCATTCACCATGCATGTGATAATTCACATAGACATGTTATTCTAACAGAATAATAAAGAATGGAATAACAGGAGGATTCACCATGCGTGCGATAGACCGCACAGACAGGTTATTCTCAACAGAATAATAAATAATGAAATCAGGTCAGGAAAAATTCGCACCGACAGAATGTTCCAACAGAATAACAAAGACGGGACCAGGTCCGTCCTAAAACGCACAGATAGGATATTCCAACAGAATAATAAAGACGGAACCAGGTCCGGTGTAAAACGCACAGACAGGATATTCCAACAGAATAATACAGACGGAACCAGGTCCAGCGTAAAACGCACAGATATGATATTCCAACAGAATAATAAAAATGGAATAACAGAAGAATTTCACCAAGTATAGGGTAGCCCGCGTATACAGGTTATTCCAACAGAATAATAAAGAATGAAATAACAGAAGTTCTCTTCATGAATAAGAAATAAAGAATACCCCTTACGAGTACAACAACTAATATCCCTTACCTTAGAAAGAAGTGTACTGGATATAGAAGTAGTGAAGTTGCAGAACACTTTTTTTCTTTCTCTCTATAGTTTCTCTCTCTAGAGTTTCAGTGAATTCGTAAGAAATAATGAAGGAATGAACTTCTATTTATAGAAAAATGGACTGCATAATAACTAACTCATGAACGGTCTAGATTGATTTACTTTAATCAGACGGTCCATATTTAAAGCAAAATCTTTTAAATAAAATATAATATATTCTATTTATAATCTAATAAAACGAATAACTTTATAAAAGATTTCACTATGCAAATACTATGCAGGCACTATGCAAACACTATGTAGGCTCTATGCAAATACTATGCATAATAAAATATAATATATTCTAATTATTATCTAATAAAACAGATAACTTTATAAAAGTATTCTGTTTTATATAAAAAGATTTTACTATTAGCCTAATAAAACGAATAACTTTATAAAAGTATTCTGTTTTATATAAAAAGCTTTTCTGTTTTATTACATTAATAATACTAATAAAATAAAACTGAGTGACTTATCATGCAAGCATTAATAACCAACACCTTATGCTACTATGCAACAACTTGTATTACTGTACTTTTAACACCAGGTGTTTCAACAGTTAACGGTAAACTTCCGCTGTTATTTTCATAAAAATATTTTTGTCGTTTTCTCAATCCGACAATAATTTCGTTGTGGAGTCCACCAATGATTGTACTATTGTACGGATATTCTCCGACAAAAAGAATATTCCCCGACCAATCGAATATTCCCCGACACAACGAATATTTTATATCAACTTGCTTACTTTAAAAAAAAAAATTCACATATTATCCTTAACTTTAAACTTTTATCAATTTAACTATTTACCAAAATAGAAAAATTGAATACTTTTATTTCATAAAATTTGGGTTCTCACAGCTAATGTAGCAACCTTTGCTTCATCTCCCACACATAGGATTACTTATCTGTGTTTAGCTTTCTACTTCTGCTTGGTCCCTTCATAAGTCTATATTTATGATAACCAAAGTCGGTATCCAATACCCAAGTAGAACATTGACTTAAAGAAAAATTTATTTTAAATCATGAACAAATTTGTATTTGTAACCGAAACTTCATTAAGCTTCTTTGGTTAGCCTCTACAAGATGCCTCTTGCAGTTTCTTTCCAGTGTCCAGGCTTATTGCAGTGGAAGCAAACTCATTTGCTATCCGTATCAGTTTTGTTCTTATTATCCTTTATTTTTGCCTTTCTATATACCTTCTTTGAATCGTTCTTCTTTTCAAAAGATCCTTTGGCCCTTACCGGTAAGACTTGGTCTTTCTTGGTTGGAAAGTGACTCTCAATATTTTTCAACATGTTAAGCAAATCAGTGAGGCTGATAACTAGCTTGTTCATATGAAAAATTCACAACAATAATGAAAGGAGTCCGAGAGTGAGTGCAAGATCAAATCTTGGCTCAACTCTCCATCCATGACAAAACTCATTGTCCTAATTGTTCAATCAAATTGATCATGTTTAGGACATGTGTCTGTACTGTAGAGTCATTGGGCATTCTAGATCAGAAAATCTCCTTAGATATCTGATATCTTTTAGTCCTACTTTCCTCACCATCAACTACTTGATGTGCAGGAGTATAATAGGAGCATCCATAGTTTCATGCTGACGCTGAAGCTTATTACTCATGGATACGAGCATGATGCATTAAACCAACTTTGCATCATTTTGCTACTTTCTAAAAGTAGCAATCTCTTCCTCAGAGACATTATCTGCAACCATTGCAGGGATAGGCGTATTAAGGACATAAGATAGCTTTTCAGCCGTGAGAACTATTCTCAATTTCCTTAACCAATCCGTTTAATTTGGTCCGATTAAATAACATCTAGTATGTTTCGCAGTGATAGTAATTTAGACATTGTAAAATTCTGTAAATGAATTTGTAATTAACAACATTTTAACATACATTCTTTTATTAATTACCAAAATAAATTAGGTCTTATTTTAAATTGGTATCTCTCACTATTTTCTTCAAACTATATTACACTCACTTATATAGTTCGGCAAAATCTAATTAAAGATTTGCTAGTGAGAATAATGATCCCATTTTAAATGTATATAGCCTTGTGTGTGCACAACAAACTATATATAAATAAATAGGTAGACAACTCTTGTCAATTACATCAACTATGCAACTCCTTGTATTTTGCCTCTTAAATCATAATGGTAAAGTGTGTACACATCTGAACTAAAATGATTTAAGTTAAGTCAGACCCAGCATTTCCATTTAACTGAAGAGAAAATTACAGCCCTTGTGTGTGCACAACAAAGCAGTAATGTTCAATTCCTTATAAACATCATATGTACTAAAAATAACATCTTAAATATTTAATACTTGCCTTGTGTGTGCACAAGAAACTCATATTAAATATTTAATACTCTATTGTTTCTATCATGTTAGAAGGCGACGCTCGATATTCCAAATATCTTTGAACGTTACAACTTAATATAAAATATTTGAAGGGTTTGTTATTAATTTGTCTCATCTTATTTAGCGCGCATGCACACACACACACACACACACACACACACACACACACACACACACACACACACATATATATATATATATATATATATATATATATATAATACGCGTCATATTAATGAACATGCTAAACATGTTTGCATAATATATAATATATATAGTATAAGCATGCACATATAAAATACTATATTCTACCTATATTGATTATGAACTTTTATTCTAGTTTGGTTCACTAGAGCCACCAAATGAACCAAAAGGTCAAACCCTAGGGGTGCAAGAATTAATATTTAAATATAACTATTACATTTAAACCCGGGCTCCATTACAAACGGGTCTTCAAATGCTCCTTGTTCCTTGATCTCCAATTCTTCAAAATTAATTCTAACTATACCTATTACAAAACTATTTTAAAATAAATAGAAACCTTGATTAGCAGTCAAGGGGAAGTACATAGGAGGAAGATAGAATTTACATTAAAAAAATTAGAGAAGACGAGGTACGCAGACCCCATTTAATAAAACTCATACATTCATGCATCCAACTAAAATAAAATCCAATCACATTGGTCAATAGTCCATAATCAATCCCATTTATTATCATACACATCGCCATATACATCAATAAATAACATTTATCTCATGAATAATAAACATTCAATATATATATTGATATCATTTAATGGGCAAATTTAGTTAGTATAAAATCTAATTTTGAATCAAAATAAACTCCTTTATTTTAATCTAAATTTAAATCAAAATAAACTTCTTTATTTTAATTTATCCAATTTTGAATAAAATAAACTATTTTATTTTAATCAAAATAAATTCCTTTATTTTAATTAATTATGGAATCCAATTCCGAGTTAAAAAAAACTTTTATTAAAGGAATCTCGAATTCTCTTTCTTACTCACAAATAAACTCTTTTATTTTTGAATAATATGAAATTTTATTCCATATCTAAATAAACTCCTTTATTTAAGAAAATTAGGATTCTCTTTCCTATTCACAAATAAACTCTTTTATTTTGAATAATATGAAATTTTATTTCATATCTAAATAAACTCATTTATTTAAGGAAACATGGAATCCAATTTCAACTCTAATTAGTTATTATGGAATTTAATTCCAACTCTAATTAATTAGCATGAAATTTAATTTTAAAATTAAAATAAACTTTTTATTTTAATTATAAAATAGATAAGAATAATATATATATATATATATATATATATATATATATATATATATATATATATATATAACCGCGTTATTCTCATTCACGTTCCTTTAATTTGGATCCTACAGAATCATATCATATCAATCGTAATATATATGTATAAATAGTTTACATCAACCACGTGAATGCTTCCATAACAATTAACCGAAGCAGGATTCACAAAATGTATATAATATATATAATGTTACTAGTCCACGTGATAAATGTAATACTATATGTTAACGCCAAGATCTTCTCCCACGTCCCAATCACGTAAGCCGCCCTGATCCTGCACAGTTCAACAAGTCAACACCAAAAGCTTGACGGCCTAACCGTCGGGGGATAGCTCCGGCGTGAGAGTCAGTACAGGCGATCACAAGGTTAACAATGGAGAAAAATATTCACTAGTGTCTGAGTGTGTGTGAAATGATAATGTGTCTAGTGTTTTATTACCTCTTTTTCTTTTGTGATCCTTGCCCCATACGTTCCCAAGACCCGGTTTACTGTGCCACCCACCATCTCCTGACACCTCCTCTCAACCCCGGTCATCTCAGCCGAAAGTGTACAACTTATTTTCCTACCTGCTACCACTATTACCTCCCGCCGGCAATCAGAGTCCCATCCTCATTAATGACATGCAGAAAGGTGGCAGACATAACAGTCAACTGCTACCTTTTGTGATGATTATCGGTCAAAGATAGGATAAGTAACACCTTACGTAATGGACCAACCCAGTGACTAAGTCCAATATTATAGTCAAGTAACGAGGCCCAAGTTATTTGACCCAATATGGAAAAAGTGACATAGTCTAAAGGACAAGCCCATTCGGCCTGACCCAGTATGAAAAGTATTATGGCCCAACATTGCCCCCCAGTCTTTTATTAAACAGGAAGTTTAGTGGAAGACTGTAAATAGTGTGAGTCCATAGTGAAAAGGGATCCAACGAGCGCCGGCCCACCTTGGATAACCCATTGAAACCAAAATCGGACGTTACCCCTTCCTCTCCCACATCATGACCTCCAGTTAATGCGCCGCCCTCGGTTCTCGTGCAAAATTTGAAAAGACCACTATAAAAAGCCAATTTTCTCCAATTCTAACGACTTTACCAGCTTAATTTGAATTTGATATACAGTGTTTTCTCCTTCTCTCCGTTTCCTTTCTTTCCTGCAAGATCTCAGTAGCAATGGCGGCCCAAGATTCTGACAACTCCACCCCTATTCTTGCTGTTCCGATTTCCATCACTCCTCCTAGCCACAACCCTACCGAGTCGGTTCCAAACCCCAACCCTCAAATCACGGCTAGCCCTGCCAGGAACCCTTCAAACCCCCTACCCAACCCCTCAGAGTTTTTTGAGAGTGAAGAATAATACCCTCACGCCAATATTCCCTCTATCGTCACCGAGATCGAGCTGCGTGCCATCAAATGTCGGTATCAGAATCCGGACACCCATCCGGTGAGAGCTCCAAAACCGCACGAACGGATGTACCAACGACCGGATGGGTGGACTGCCGTACAGGTAACCATTTTAGAGAAGGGAGTTAGATTCCCTCTCCACTCCTTCCTTGTTACCCTTCTGGGGTTTATCGGAGTGGGATTCGCCCAACTGGTGCCGAATTCGTACATCCACATCCTGGCTTTCATAGCATTCTGTTATGAGCTGGGGATACCCCCAACAGTTGATTCCTTTTTCACTCTCTTCTCGGCCGGGAAGTCTCGGGAACGAGATTTCAAAGTGCTGAGCAAACAGTCCCCCAAGCCTAACGCCAAGTTCGAGAAGCGACCTTTGATGGATACTCCTTCGAGCAACAAGGGGTGGCACAGAGAATGGTTCTTCGTGAAGGGGCCTGAAATCCCGTCTATCCCAGAATGGACCACTTCCGAGCGGATTTCTGCAGACTTCGGGGACATTCCAGCGGATCGCGTGAAAGAAATGGCGAGCATTCTCGAGAAGATTCCTCTGAAGGAGTGGAGCTTCGGGCTCTTGAGCAAACAAGCATGATTATATGACCATAAACTGTTTTTGATAAAACCAACATCGATCGACCGAAGGGAATTGGATAAATTCCTTTCGGATAAATCATCATCATCCCCCACCGACATCTCACTCACAGGAAGAACTTCCGGCTTCGGAAGCCCACGGCGCTGAAGTCTTCTAGGGATCAGAAACTGCGGAGGAACCTAGCCGACCTCGACAGAAGAAGAGGGCTGTTCGAAAAGTCCGGTCAAATCCTCAAGGATCTCAATCAGCTTCTGCAGCGAGTTTGATTGACATGCCTGCTAACGAGCGAATGCAAGCACTTCGTATTAAAAAGAGGAAGACCAAAGTGACTCCTCTGTCTGCCGATGAGCTTCGGGTTCCTCCTCCTACTGCAGTTGATCCTCCTATCGTCATTCCCGTGGAGATCCATGTTTCAAAGATGAGCTCGAAAACCCAACCGAGTCTCCTCTTCTATCTCGTAAAAGGAAACAACCTTCCGAAGATCAACCACCACCGCCCCCCGAACCATCAATGCCTTCTCCGCCAAGATCTTCCCCCTCCGCCTTCAGGCGAGAAGCTGCATCTTCTCCCACTGTATGGCCAGAGTTTAACGAGAACTTTCCCTTCCAGCTGTTCGACTCCTTTGTTCGGGAGACCGATGATCATCGGTTCGGAAACAGCTCGATTAGGGATTTGATCGAAGAAGGCATGAGTTATCAGGCTAAGGTTAGTTTATTCAATTGAAATATTTAGGAATCATCTGTTTCTTCTACTAATTCACTTTAAATGTCTGTAGGCAAATGCTGTCTTCAGGAGACTTCTTCCCCGATACAGAGGATCCGAAGCCGAAGAAGATGCGGCCAGGCGAGAGAAGGCTACCCTGGCGTCTGCTCTGGAGAGAGAGAAGGGCCCATGGTACCACTCTTTTCAATAAAGAATGCCTTCAGAAGGATGTAAATAAGTTGAAAGAACAGCTGGAGACAGCCGAGGCCACCCACCAAATAACCGTTACTACGAACATAGACATAGTTCGTCGAAACGAAGTCCTTGTTGGGAAGAACGAAACGATGGTGAAGACCAATAAGAGCCTGGCGGTACAAGTACATGATCTTGAAGCTAGGGATTTGAGACATCTGAAGGAACGGGCGAAACTCGAAGAGGAGCTTCGAGAACTTCGTGCTCTGAGAGATTTGGGTTCCCCTCTGACCGGAGATCTTCGGAGAAAAGTTCAACAAGAATACCGGAGGTCAGCTGAGTTGAACGAGGAGATCGTCCAAATGTTCTCAGATGGATACGACGAATGCCGAAGCAAAGACAAGGCAAGACTTGTCACTGCCAAGGTTGACCCGACCATTCTGGACTCTTCGGAAGACGAAGCTGATCCCTGAAGATGATTCTCTTTTCCCTTAGCTGTAGGATTTATGTAAAAGTTTCTATCGTTTTGTAAACAGTATTTTGTAAATGAAATATCAGCATTATTCCTTATGACTTCGGTGTATTTACTGTTTATCAACACTTCAATAACGATTCAATCTTAAAAAATGTACAAGCTCCTTCATGGACTTAACTTAAACTGTTAATCAACAACTAGGCAAGTCGTATAACAGATAAGATAAAGTTAAAGAATGTGGCCTTCCGAACTCAACACTTAGAAAAAATTAGGTAATAATAACAAAGTAAAGGAATACTTATTCGTTACCAAAGTGTAAGGTAGATGCCGTGAGGGGCCTGACGAAGTCTGAATGACGACACTTGCCTACCACGAAGGGCCTGACAAGTTCTGAAGGTCGACAATTGCCTACCATGCAGGGCCTGACAACGTCTTAAGGATGACACTTGCCTACCACGAAGGGCCTGACAAGGTCTTAAGGACCACCTGCCGATGAGGCTACCATCGAATGGTCAGCGAGTCCACCCGAACCTCCTTACACCAATGACGTTTGCCTACCACGAAGGGCCTGACAAAGTCATGAGGACCACTTGCCGATGAGGCTACCATCGAATGGTCAGCGAGTCCACCCGAACCTCCTTACACCAATGACGTTCGCCTACCACGCAGGGCCTGACGAACTCATAAGGATGACACTTGCCTACCACGAAGGGCCTGACAAGCTCATAAGGACCACCTGCCGATGAGGCTACCATCGAATGGTCAGCGAGTCCACCCGAACCTCCTTACTCCGATGACATAAACAGCAACGAAGACAAGATTTGCTTGAAAAGAAAGAAATTTTTATTGATAATGACTTGAAACCATTTACAGACTCCCGGTGTACTGACATTGTAGCTACTGAAAATACTTTCGAAGCCTGCCAGCATGCCAAGTATTCTTGATCTCTGATCCGTCCAAAGCCCTCAACCGATAAGTCCCCGGCTTTGGCACTTCTATGACTTCATATAGCCCTTCCCAATTCGGCATCAGCTTTCCCAAATTCTGGGGCGTAGATGCTTCGACTTCTCTGAGAACGAAATCCCCTATTTCGAACCTGCGAAGCTTTATCCCCTTGTTATAATGCTTAGCTACTCTTCGCTGATAGGCTTCTAGTTTGACCAAGGCTGTTTCTCTGACTTCTTCAAGTAAATCAAGATTGGCTTTCAGCCCTTCATCATTGTATATTTCTCTGAACTGGCCAACTCGAAGACTTGGAGATCCAATTTTAACTGGGACTAAGGCATCAGTACCATAGGCCAGTCTGAAAGGTGAATCCCCTGTTGTGGTCCTCGGAGTGGTCCAATATGCCCATAACACGCTGAGCAGCTCTTCTGGCCATCTTCCTTTAGCTTCGTCCAATCTGCGCTTGATTCCATTCAGCAGCGTTCTGTTGGTCACTTCGACTTGTCCATTAGACTGAGGATGAGCTACCGAAGTCTTTCTATGCTGGACCCCCAGTTCTTTCAAAAATGCTTCGAATTTTGATCCCACAAACTGGCGTCCATTGTCTGAAATCACCACCTTAGGAATTCCGAACCGAAATACTACCGACTCTTTGATGAAGTTTAAGCATTCCTGTTCCGTTATTAACCTAAGCGGTTTTGCTTCTACCCACTTGGTCATGTAGTCGATGGCAACTATAACAAAGCTGACCTGACCTTTTACTTTCGGTAGCGGACCTAGTATATCAACCCCCCAGACAGCGAAGGGTATGGGAGATAAGATCGAGTATAACTCTTCAGGTGGCTGATGTGGGATCGGACTGTTGAGCTGACACTTCTCGCACTTCTTGACGTATTCAGTCGCTTATTTGAAGATGGTAGGCCAGTAGTATCCCTGACGAAGTACTTTGTAGGCTAATGACTTAGCAGCCATATGGTCGCCGCAGATGCCCTCGTGAACTTCTCAAAGAGCATATTCAGCTTCGGACGGAGTCAAACACTTTAACAGTGGAGACGAGAAGGCCATTTGGAACAGATCCCCATCTATCAAAACGAAATTAGCACTCTTGTACTTGATTTTCTTGGCCACTATCTGATCCGAAGGTAGAACGCCATCTGCCAGATACTCCAGATATGGAGTCAACCAGCAGTTGGTTCGGTCAACGCACATTACCGATTCATGATGAACACTAGGATGTTGCAAAATTTCCAAGTAAACCGACCCATCAAAAATGTTAACATCCGTAGTGGCTAATTTGGAGAGTGCATCGGCAATGGAATTGTCGTTACGTTCGACTCCCTGAAATTCGTAGAACTGGAAATACTGAAGCCGTTCTTTCAATTCCGCCGAATACTTGATCATTCTGTGGCCTCGGGCTTCGTATTCCCCGGAGACTTGTTTAACGACTAACTGAGAGTCGCTGAAGATAACTATTCTTTGCACTTCGAGACTCTTAGCTAGTCGCAAACCTGCCAACACTGCCTCGTACTCTGCTTCATTGTTCGTCACTTTAAACTGAAATCTGATGGCCTGTTGCACCTTGAATCCCTCCGGACTGGTCAGAATAATCCCTACTCCGCTGACGTCCGCGGTAGAAGACCCATCTGTGTACAGTGTCCACGAACTCTGCTCCTGCTGAAGAATCGCAACTATGCTGTTAGATCCTCCAGCTTCTGCTACAACTTCATCAGCTTCTGCTACAGCTTCATCAGCTTCAGAAAACGAACATTCGACCACAAAATCAGCCAAGGCCTGCCCCTTGATGGCAGTTCGGGGATGATATTCAACGAAGAACTGAGACAACTCCATCGTCCATGCAGCTAATCTCCCCGATACCTCAGGTTTGCCCATAATTTTCTTCAAAGGCTGATCTGTGTAGACTATTACCAACCTACCCTGGAAGTATTTCCTAAGCTTCCGACTAGCAGTTATTAAAGCAAAAGTAAACTTTTCAATATTTGGGTACCTTGTTTCGGCATCCCGAAGGACATGGCTTACATAATAAACTGGGTGCTGCTTACCCCCAACTTCTCGCACCAAAATTGCTCCTACTGCCAACGAACTAGCTGCTAAGTACAAATACAAAGGCTCAGCAGGAGCGGGCTTCACCAACAAAGGCGCCAAAGATAAGTAGGACTTGATGCTCTGAAAGGCGTCTTCACATTCTGAAGTCTATTGGAATGTCTTGGCATTCTTCAGCCCTTTCAACGTGTCAAAAAACGGCAAACACCTTTCTGCCGATTTGGACATAAACCTCCTCAAAGCTGCAATCCTTCCAGTCAGACGCTGAACTTCTTTGAACGACTGAGGAGTCTTCATGTCCAGGATCGCTTGAATCTTCTCTGGATTGGCTTCAATTCCCCTCTGGCTGACCAGATAACCCAGAAACTTGCCAGCCCCTAATCCGAAGGTGCACTTGGCAGGATTCAGCCTCAATTTGTGGTGACGGACTGTCTGAAAGCATTCCTCCAGGTCATCCAGATGTTTGTGCACTAACATGCTCTTAACAATCATGTCATCCACATATACTTCCATATTCTTGCCCAACTAACGCCTGAAGACATAGTTCATCATCCTCTGGTAAGTGGCCCCGACGTTGATGAGGCCGAATGTCATTTTCTTGTAGGCATATACCGAACGATGCGTAATGAACGCCGTCTTCGGTATATCCTCTTTACACATGGAGATTTGATGATAGCCAGAGAATGCATCCGTGAAGCTTAACAAGGCATACCCCGAAGTTGCATCGATGAGCTTGTCAATGTGGGGTAATGGATAGAAATCCTTCGGACAAGCTTTATTCAGGTCTGTATAGTCGATGCAGACCCGCCATTTCCCGTTCTGCTTCTGGACCAGCACCACATTCGCCATCCACTGTGGATAATCGATCTCGAAGATGAAGTCAGCAGCTAGCAGCTTTGCAATTTCTTCATCGATGATTCTCTAGCGCTCAGGCGCAAAGATCCTCCTCTTTTGCCGAACTGGCTTCTTCGACGGATCCACTTCTAACCGATGCTCCGCAATATCCCTACTCACTCCCGGCATATCTTGAGGCTCCCATGCGAAGATGTCAACATAACACTGCAGGAGTTCAATGAGGTTCGTCCTGAGAGGTTCTGGCAGGCCCGAACCTATTTTCACCGTTTTGTCCGCTTTGCCCGGGACGAGCTCCACTTCTTCTGTTTCTTCGGCTAGCATGATCAACGGTTCTGAGCTACTTTTTGTGAAGGGTTCGATCTCTATTGCCATGGTCTGTTTTTCCTTCGACACCCCTACTCCCGAAGTGATCACGACATTTCTATAACATCTTCTGGCCAGATCTAAATCCCCTTTCACTTCCCCAACCCCATGAGCCGTAGGAAATTTGATTTTGAAATGAGGGATTAAGGTTACAACTTGTAAAGCAGTTAAAGTGGGTCTCCCCAAAATAGCATTATAAGCAGAATCTACATTCACAACGTAAAATTTGCAAATAATTTCTACCTGTTGGGGGGCCGTTCCGAAGATAACCGGCAGTTCAATGGTTCCAGCCACTTTGACCGGATCGTTGCTGAAACCATATAGAGGGGCCTCCTATTCGATCTCCATCTTCTGCTCATCAAGATGCATCCTCTGATAAGCATGAGCATATAAGATATCCACAGAAGACCCGTTGTCGATCATCATGCGCTTCATGTCCACCGAACCCACTTGTGTCGTCACGACCAATGATCCCTCATGTGGTTCGATGGTTTCCAAAGGGTAATCCTTATCGATAAAGGAAACTACCGTACCCGGGAAGGGTCTGTAGGTCTTCGGGAGGGTACCCGCCACTGACATGACCGAATCCAGATAGCTTTAGCGTTTCTTTCCAACAAGCTTGCCCGAAGTACCCCCAGTGATGACATGTATGACTTGTCTTGCTGGCGGTCCAAGGGCGGGGAACACTTGCTGAACTGGTGGGGCTGCCTGAACAGGTCCTCTACTTTGTTGTTGATTCGTCCTGGCAGCTACATAATGAACTAAAGCCCCGTCTTGCACCTTTCTCTCAATAAAATCTTTCAGACTAGCACAGTCGTTCGTATCGTGACCCGAGGCTTGATGATAGTCACAATACTTACGAGAATTCCCTTTTCCGGGCTTAAAGTTATCTCAAGGTGGCTCGAAAATAGGTTGATTCTTGATCTGCTCCAAGATAACAGCCCTGTCGGCGTTGAGTGCAGTATACGTCCTGTTTACCCTCTGAGCGAGAGCGGACGAGCGTTCTCCACCCTGTCTCCAATTATTGTTGTATTTCTTTGATCAGCCGTCATGACGACCTTTGTTTCCGTCATTCTTACTCTGGTCTCCCTCTGTTCTGTCCCGATCTTTCTCCTTGAGCCGATCCGAAGAGGGACGCTTGAGGCTATTCATGGCCTCCTCTACCACAATATAGCCTTCTGCTTTGTCGAAGGTTTCGGCGAGACTCTTCGGGTGGTGAAACATTAGTTTTTTCACCAACTTCTCTGATTTGACCAGATCTAACCCATTCTGAAACAGTCCCACGGCTTGTAGATCGTTCAGGTCTGTCACTTGGCCGACTGCTTCACGGAATCACTTTACATATTGGCCCAAAGACTCATTCGAGTACTGCCGAACCTGAGCCAGCGAGCCAGTTGGTTTCCCTCTTCTTCTGTTGCTCCCGAAGCGGGCGTGGAACTTATTACACATATCTGCCCAAGATGAAATAGAATCTGAAGGCAAAGACCCCATCCATTGTCTGGCATCTTTTCGGAGTGTTGTGACAAAAGTATGACACTTAGCAGCATCGCTAAAGTCGTAATAATCCATCAGTCGATCGAACGCCTGACTATGGTCATAGGGATCTCCCAATCCGTCATAACTTTCAATATGAGGCAACTTCTTGGTGGGGTCAGCCTTTTCCTTCAGAATCTCCGCGAAAAAAGGGGATGCCTTCTTTCCCGAAGTATCTTTAACTTTCTGTACCTCGGCAAGCTGCCTCCGATGCTCCTTCACCTCTTTTACCAGATACTCTATGCCCTCGGGTTGGGACGATGCTTCTTTCTCCGGTGACTCCTCCCTCTTCTGAGTGGACCGGTTTCTTACGATAGAACCCCCAACTTTCGAGGGGCTTTTATGACGATGATGGTCCACAGAGCGGGATGCCCTCAGTGGACTTTCGGGTGTGCAACCCCTAGATCTGCTTCGTCTCAGAATCCGGCTACCGTGGCTGGAATGCGCAATAACGAGCGCCTTTTTAGCATTCTCCGTAGTACGATCCCTGGATCGACCTCTCCATTCGCTTTGACCCTACTCCCTAGAACCGACAGGGTGATGTGCCCTCTTTGATCTTTGAGGAGTAGGGCTTTTGGACCTTCTCCTTTCCCGAGGTTGACCCCGAGATTCACGCCCTGAATGGACAGGTTCTTTCCCACTCCGATGCCCACGTTCTTCAGATTGGACATAGCTGGACGCTTCGTCCCTTAACTCTGCCATTCGAGACATCTTCTCAGCTATATCCTGCCGTTGCTTCAGCAATGCCTCCATGGCCCCATCAGCTTTGTCTGCCATCTTAGCCAAGCGGGCAGTCTTTTCGTCTTGGTCGTCCCGGTATCGAGTTCTAGGCGAAGTGCCTTCTACTCGTTTTCTGCCATGACCGGACTCTTTCTCTACTGTAAACACTAGCCTTCTTTTGGCTTTGCTCCCAGCCCTCAGACGAGAATCTCCATGCGATCGTTTGGACGCCGTGCTGGCATGAACACTTAGTGCAGGTCCCAAACGGTCCTTCACAGATACTCGCGGTATTGATTCACTGGCGGCCATCGGCTGCCCTTCAGGTGTAGGTGTCCTACTCTTCCCCATGAACACCGACGTAAAACGAACAAGATTTGTGATTGAAAAATATTCAGGACACTAGAACTCAGCCCTCCTTCTAGCGCCAATGTTAACGCCAAGATCTTCTCCCACGTCCCAATCACGTAAGACGCCCTGATCCTGCACAGTTCAACAAGTCAACACCAAAAGCTTGACGGCCTGACCGTCGGGGGATAGCTCCGGCGTGAGAGTCAGTACATGCGATCACAAGGTTAACAATGGAGGAAAATATTCACTAGTGTCTGAATGTGTGTGAAATGATAATGTGTCTAGTGTTTTGTTACCTTTTTTTTTGTGATCCTTGCCCCATACGTTCCCAAGACCCGGTTTACTGTGCCATCCACTATCTCCTGAGACCTCCTCTCAACCCCGGTCATCTCAGCCGAAAGTGTACAGCTTATTTTCCTACCTGCTACCACTATTACCTCCCGCCGGCAATCGGAGTCCCATCCTCATTAATGCCATGCAGAAAGGTGGCAGACATAACAGTCAACTGCTACCTTTTATGATGATTACCGGTCAAAGATAGGACAAGTAACACCTTACATAATGGACCAACCCAGTGACTAAGCCCAATATTATAGTCAAGTAACGAGGCCCAAGTTGTTTGACCCAATATGGCAAAAGTGACATAGTCTAAAGGACAAGCCCATTCGGCCTGGCCCAGTATGAAAAGTATTATGGCCCAACACTATATATATATATGATACCAATTCGGTAAGGAGTACGCATGGATCAAACCCAGCCCCCTCGTTCCTTCCTTCACGTGAAACTTGAGAATGCATTGAGGGACATACTAAATCACGTTGACATATTAACAGTAACGCGAATAAGGTGTAGCGATAAATAGTAACTTCTTTTTTTAAAAAAAAATTTATACAACAAAATTATACCCAATTAAATTATTCTAAACACATATCATTATACATATCAAATTAAAATAATTAATAATTTGCATAAAGGTTTGACTCTGATACCACTGTTAGGTTTGTAATATGATTTTATGCAAACTAATTAAAGTTAAAATTGAATTCCATGATAACTAATTGGAGTTGAAATTGGATTTCATGTTTCCTTAAATAAAGGAGTTTATTTAGATATGAAATAAAATTTCATATTATTCAAAATAAAAGAGTTTATTTGTGAATAGAAAAGAGAATCATAATTTCCTTAAATAAAGGAGTTTATTTAGATATGGAATAAGATTTCATATTATTCAAAATAAAGGAGTTTATTTGTGAATAGGAAAGAGAATCCGTGTTTCCTTTAATAAAAGAGTTTTTTTTTTGCCTTGAAATTGGATTTCATAATTAATTAAAATAAAGGAGTTTATTTTGATTAAAATAAAATAGTTTATTTTATTCAAAATTAGATAAATTAAAATAAAAGAAGTTTATTTTGATTTAAATTTGGATTAAAATAAAGGAGTTTATTTTAATTCAAAATTAAATTTTATACTAACTAAATTTGCCCATTAAATGCTATCAATATATATATTGAATGTTTATTATTCATGAGATGAATGTTATTTATTGATACATATGGTGATGTGTATGATAATAAATGGGATTGATTATAGACTATTGACCAATGCGATTGGATTTTATTTTAGTTGGATGCATGAATGTATGAGTTTTATTAAATGGGGTTTGCGTACCTTGTCTTCTCTAATTTTTTCTTAATGTAAATTCTAACT
Organism: Panax notoginseng; assembly: GCA_016801055.1. Classification (NCBI taxonomy): domain Eukaryota; kingdom Viridiplantae; phylum Streptophyta; class Magnoliopsida; order Apiales; family Araliaceae; genus Panax; species Panax notoginseng. Next base: position 72,364,705 of record CM029017.1, on the reverse strand, counting down.
TCCTCCTATGTACTTCCCCTTGACTGTTGATCAAGGTTTCTATTTATTTTAAAATAGTTTTGTAATATGAATAGTTAGAATTATTTTAAAGAATTGGAGATCAAGGAACAAGGAGCGCTTGAAGACCCGTTTTTATTGGAACCCGAGTTTAAATGTAATAGTTATATTTAAATATTAATTCTTGCACCCCTAGGTTTGACCTTTTGGTTCACTTGGTGGCTCTAGTGAACCAAACTAGAATAAAGTCCATAATCAATCTGGGTAAAATATAATATTATATATGTGCGTACTTATACATTATATATATATATATATATATATATATATATATGTGTGTGTGTGTGTGTGTGTGTGTGTGTGTGTGTGTGTGTGTGTGTGTGTGTGTGTGCATGCGCGCTAAAAAAGATGAGACAAATTAATAACAAACCCCTCAAATTTTTAATTAAGTTATAACGATTAAAGATATTTGGAATATCGAACGTCGCCTTCTAGCATGATAAAAATAATAGAGTATTGAATATTTAATATGAGTTTGTTGTGCACACACAAGGCAAGTATTAAATATTTAAGATATTATTTTTATTACATATGATGTTTATAAGGAATTGAACATTATTGCTTTGTTGTGCACACACAAGGGTTGTAGTTTTCTCTTCACTTATATGGAAATGCTGGGTCTGACTTAACTTAAATTAATTTAGTTCGGATGTGCACACACTTGACCATTATGATCTAAGAGGTAAAATATAAGGAGTTGCATATTTGATGTAATTGACAAGAGTTGTCTACCTATTTATTTATATATAGTTTGTTGTACACACACAAGGCTATATACATTTGAAATGGGATCCTTATTCTCACTAGCATATCTTTAATTAGATATTACCGAACTATATATATTGAGGGTAATATAGTTTGAAGAAAATAGTGGGAGATATTGTGACGCCCCCAAAATAGGTATACATCACCCATTCTGAGTCGCCAAATACATGGTACAGAAATAAATACAACTTCAATAAAACACTTGTCGCGCAAAATACGACAACACAATACTGTGAGTTTAAAATACAAATATTGTCTTCTAGACAATATCCACACTCAAATAAGTCCTCATTACAATTATTGAAATACTATTTTATAAAATAGTGAGGACTGCTAACACCACTGACTAGAAACATCACTCCACACCCCGACTAGTTCCCGCTATATTCTCGCCTCCTGAGAAAAATGAAACAAAAAAGAAAATGGTGAGCTCAACTAGCCCAGTAAAGAATATTATGACTAAGATAATATACAACAACTTATCATTAGTCTTCAACAGGGAAAAATTTGATAAAATATAATAGACAACAAGTTTTAGATCAACAACTGCAGCGGAAACAGCAAACCATTAGAAGAGTCAAGTAGAGAATAAGTTATACTATCTTCTAAGATTTAAAAGTCCATCATCAATATTTTATCCCTGTAACAACAATCAATAACCATCTTTAATCAAATATTCATCTTTGCACTATAGGCCAAAGATATTCATTTGTATCACTAGTCAGTCATGTTCATCTCAACACCTGTTCATCTTTGCACTACAGGCCAAAGATATTCATCAATTAATCATTCATCTTTGTACTACAGGCCAAAGATATTCAGTAATATCATCATTTATGACTGAGGATGATGAAAAATATTTTAAAGAAAATGAACCCAGTGAGACAGAAGGACAAATATTAGGAATTCGTATTGCAGTTTATCCAAGTGCAATAATACTCCATAACAACCAATTGTGAAGTAGAATTCAAAAATAAGGATCAAAACATGGATACAATCAAAAATATTAATCATAATAGACATCTAGGACAAAAAAGAAAAATTTTATTTTTCGGTGAAAAGTGTCGTATTAGTGAATAGTGCCGTATACGTGAATAGTAATCCCGACACAAAAAGTTCCAAATTTGATTAAAAGTTTAAACCAATATTTTGGCATAATGATATTGAAGAAAATAATATCATTTAAGAAGAGAATAGCATCCCTTACCTCAAGATAACAGTACTTGTGTTCGGAATATCGATAAAAGGCTGAAGGAAACTTGCACTGATAAATAAAAACTCACAAAGTATCTAAATACTCACAAAAAACGCTCGATAATATAGAGAGAGAAAGAGAAAAAACTTATGAATTCTGGTGTGATTTTCAATTCTAACTTAGCCCTCTATTTATAGAAAATGTTAGCACGCCAAAGCAGACTTGACCTGCAACCTGATGGCTTTACCTGCTACTATTCCCACCCACCACATTTGAATAAAAATTCCAGCACATTTCTCACCAACCAAAAATGGGGCCCACTCAATTCTAGAATTTTTCACCAAAATCATTTATAAACCTAATTTTCGAATCAGTCACCTCTTAAAATTCATAACAAATTATACGTTCATTTTTAACGGTTCAAAATTTGTGGACATATACTCAACTTATATATGTATAACATATCCAAAAATCACAACGATCCAACGGTCAGATTAAAAATTATAACTCACGCAATATATCTTAAGAACAGTGATTTAATTTTTAATACCTCCATTCCGACAAAAACACCTCAACATTAATTCCTTCACATAAATAAATATATACTCATAAAATAAATATTTTCTTATCATATAAATCAATAATTAATTATTCATAAATAATATTATAGAATAACAATTATGACAACCAGGCCGTTCCTAGGAAAGATGGGGCTTTCCAATAAGGATTTCTCCTTACTGGCGCGCAATTAGATGACCAAACCTCTCCTTAGACAGAACTTTCTAGACATTGCCAATAATGCTATCTATTAATATTATTCAAATAATATGAATTATTGATCTGATAATGGAAAATACTGTGCAGCAACAATTATTGAAACAACAATAATATAAAATATCAACGCAGCAATTATTGAATCAATAAAATAAAATATTGAACAGTAACTACTGTAATAATTATTTAGTAGTGCCTTCTTACGTAAGAATCAATAATTGGTACGATACCGTGTGCTACTGTATTTTAACCACCGGGTATTCCAACAGTATTAACGATAACAACTACGCTGTTATTTATAAACAACTTATACTTGTCGTTTTTTTCATCTAATTGCTTTCCATTATGGGGCCCACACAAGGCTACGCCGTCGTACGAATATTTCCCGACAACAAGAATATTCCACGACCAAACGAATATTCACCGACAAAAATGAATATTTTATAACCACTTACTTATTTTATAAAATTTGCACATTTCACCCATAACCAAAGCATTATATCAAATTAACACCTTATTATTCACAATAATATTTAGAGAAAATTTGATTTTATTCACTAATAAGTTGGGGTCTTACAACCTCCCCTCCTTATGAAATTTTGTCCTCGAAATTGACGTACGTACCTGGTGTTTCGAAAAGGTGAGGGTACCTCACTTTCATTTCCGATTCCAACTCCCAGGTCATTTCTTCAATAGCATGGTTTCTCCACAAAACCTTAACTTGTGGTATAACCTTCGTGCGTAGAACATGCTCTTTCCTATCCAAGATCTTAACAGGTACCTCTTCGTACGTTAAATCTTCGGCTATCTCGTCTGGTTCTAACTCAATTATGTGGTTGGGGTCTTTCACGTATTTACGAAGCACAGATACGTGAAAAATATTATCAACACGAGACATGCTTGGAGGTAATGCGAGTCTATAGGCCATATTTCCTATTCAGCCAAGAATTTCAAATGGACCAACAAATCATGGATGCCTTGAGAAACCTTGGGAAGACCCGTAACAAAATCCATAGTAATGTGTTCCTACTTCCATTTCAGAATCTCAAGTGGTTGCAATGGACCCTTTGGTACTTGATGCTCCGCTTTTACACGTTGACAAGTTAAACACCTCGAGATAAACTCCGCGATCTCTCCTTTCATATTGCTCCACAAAATTGTATGTCAAAGATCGTGATATATTTTGGTACTCCCAGGATGGATTGAAAACGGTGTGTTGTGTGCCTCCATCATGATTCTATGCTTCAAGTCAGAATTGTTAGGAATACAAAGTCTAGAGTTGACTCAAAGTATTCCTTCTTCATCGATTCTTGCTTCTGGAATAGCACCTTCTTGCACTTTCTTCTTCATACGCATCAGCTCCATGTCCGTAGCTTGAGTAGCTTTAACTTTATCGATTAAAGTCGGTTCTACTCGTATATTTGATATCATCATGTGGGTACTTGAAGCCTTCATCTCTATCTCCATCCTTTGCAAATCATACAAAATGGGCCTTTGTGTTAACAACATTGCACTCGTACCCGCATATGATCTTCTACTCAATGCATCAGCTACTACGTTCGTTTTTCCAGGATGATATTGGATGGTATGATCGTAATCTTTCAATAGCTCAAGCCAACGTCGTTGCCGCATGTTGAGTTCCTTTTGGGTGAAGAAATATTTGAGGCTTTTATGATCCGTATAGATCTCTACTTTCTCCTCATACAGGTAGTGTCTCCAAATCTTCAACGCGAAAACAACTGCTGCCAACTCCAAATCATGAGTAGGATAATTCCTCTCATATTCTTTGAGTTGTCGCGAGGCATAGGCTATGACTTTCCCATGTTGCATGAGAACACATCCTAACCCTTTTCCTGAAGCATCGCTGTAGATAACAAATTCATCTGAACCAGATGGTATTGTCAAAACAGGTGCCGAAATGAGTCTCCTCTTAAGCTCCTGGAAACTCATCTCGCATTCCTCGCTCCATACAAATTTTGTATCTTTCCGAGTCAGCTGAGTTAACGGAGTAGCGATTCGAGAAAATCCTTCCACAAATCTCTGATAATAACCAGCTAAGCCCAGAAAGCTACGTACTTCGGTCACCGACTTCGGTTGCTCCCAACTTTGTATGGCTTTAATCTTCGCCGGGTCGACAGATACTCCATATTTTGATACCACGTGCCCAAGGAATGCTACTTCCTCAAGCCAGAACTCGCATTTTTTCAGTTTGGCATAAAGCTTGTTTTCAGAAAGCCTTTGCAGTACCAACTTCAAATGGTACTCATGATCTTCACGACTTTTGGAATATATGAGGATGTCATCAATAAAGACAACAACGAACTGATCTAAATATTCTTTGAATACACTGTTCATCATATCCATGAAGGCAGCAGGAGCATTAGTTAATCCAAAAGACATGACTAAGAATTTATAATGCCCGTACCGAGTTCTGAAGGCAGTCTATGGAATATCCTCAATTTTAATCTTCAGCTGATGATATCCAGAACGAAGATCGATCTTTGAAAAGAATTATGCTCTTTTCAACTGGTCGAACAGGTCATCAATACGAGGTAGCGGATACCTATTCTCGATAGTCAATACAAAGTCACATACTCCCGTCTTTCTTCTTTACGAATAAAACAGGAGCACCCTAAGGAGATGTACTAGGACGAATAAAACTGATGTCCAACAACGCCTGTAGTTGGACCTTTAACTCCTGAAGTTCAATAGGAGCCATTCGATATGGGGTTTTAGAAATGGGCTTTGTATCAGATTAAAGGTCAATAAAAAATTCAACTTCACGTTCTGGAGGTAGACCGGGAAGTTCTTCTAGAAATACGTCAGAAAATTCACTAACAATAGAAATATTATTCAAATCTGACGTGTTTTTGTTTAAGTCCCTAACATTGGCTAAGAAAGCTTGACATCCGTTTTTTAATAAACGAATGACTTTATGGCTTGATATGACAGCGATTGATTTTAATGGTTTGGTTGCTTGAATTCGCATAACAGGTTGGTTAGAAATATGAAAACTAACAACCTTACGAAAATAATCAATTTTGGCATGATGAGTAGTTAACCAATCAATTCCTAAAATCACATTAAAAGCAAGTATATTTAAAAAGATAAGGTCAATAGGTAATGTGATTATGCCAACTTGGATTAAGCAAGATTTATAAACTGTAGATGTAATGAAAGTTTCTCTTAACGGAGTCTCCACAGATAGGTCAAAGTCTAATTTCTCCATAGTCAAGTTTAAACGTTGAGCACAAGCAGGAGAGATAAAAGAATGGGTAGAACCGGTATCTAGTAAAGTATAAACTTCGCACGAATTCAAGATTAGCTTACCCGTGATCACCTCGTTCGGGTTTCTCATGTTTTGGCCAGTCACGACAAACGCTCTTTCAGGAACCGCTAATTTCGACTTATCGAGGATAACTTTTGGAGTCACCATCCCCGCTAAACTTGGTTTTGCTATAGAACACTCTCGAGCTATATGACCCTCCTTTCCATAGTTATAACATACCTTGGATTGTTGTGGGCAGTCTGGGCTGATATGTCCCTCTTTCCCGCATTTGTAACAAACGACCGGTGCTCGTTCTCCTCCCCTAGAAACAGTTGATGTTTGTGCTGACGTTTTCATGTTATCATTGTTATACTTTCTTTTCTTGAAATCTCCTCCAGACTCGCTCCTTCTATTATCACTGCCACGATTTCCACCAGAGTGGTTACCGCTTTTGTCCGAATGTTTTCCTCCCTGCTGGTTGTCATTGGTCCGATGTCCTTTGCCACCGGTATTACCTTGGTTGTGTTCCCTGGGTTGAATATACTCATTATCTCGCTCTAATAATTGAGCCCTGTTTACAACATCTGACTATAAAGAAAATTTATGAGAGATAAATGAGGTGCAACCTGGATAACTCTGCAAACTTTGCCTCGTACTGGGACACCGTCATGTTGTTTTGTTCCAGTCTAATAAACTCTACCTCCTTCATATGACGAATACTTTCAGGAAAGTACTTGTCATTAAACAGTTTTTGAAACGTTTACCAGGACATGTTGAGTGCGTCAGGATGGGTACGCTTCACAGACTCCCACCAGTAGTCTGCCTCACCGCGGAACATAAAGGTGGCGAATGGAACCTTCTGTTCCTCCATGCATCCCAAGACATCGAATATCTTGGTAATTTGCTTGACCCACGTTTCCGCCTTGATCGGATCCGGCTTTTCCTGAAAGTCTGGTGGTCCCAACTCTTTGAACTGCTTGGCCGTGACAAACTGCGCATTGTTATCATTTCCACCAGTATTCTGCACACGAGTCTCCCTCGTCTGATTTTGCATGAACTGCAAAAAGCTCCTAAATATTTCATCATTCATCATTTGCTCGTTATTTACAGGAGGAATATTGCCTTCCTGTTGCACGTTCTCCTGGTTTGTGACTAAAGGTTGTTCTACAGTCTTATATACTCCATTGTTAACGTTCTCAGCTGCCATTCTCAAATACTGCCATAAAACAAGGGCTAATTAAACAAATTAACATATCACATAATATCCCTATATTATGACTAACTAACAAATAAGCTTAGGTAGGACACACTAGCGAAGGATTTACTCGTCTCTCCCCTCCTAGTTCTATTTCCCGATCTCCGCCAGAGACCATATCCCTAAGCTCTGATACCAACTGTGACGCCCCTAAAATAGGTATACATCACCCATTCTGAGTCGCCAAATACATGGTACAGAAATAAATACAACTTCATTAAAATACTTGTCGCACAAAATACGACAACACAATACTGTGAGTTTAAAATACAAATATTTTCTTCTAGACAATATCCACACTCAAATAAGTCCTCATTATAATTATTGAAACACTATTTTATAAAATAGTGAGGACTGCTAACACCACTGACTAGAAACATCACTCCACACCCCGACTAGTTCCCGCTATATTCTCGCCTCTTGAGAAAAATGGAACAAAAAGGAAAAGGGTGAGCTCAACTAGCCAAGTAATGAATGTTATGATTACGATAATATACAACAACTTATCATTAGTCTTCAACAGGAAAAATCTGATAAAATATAATAGACAACAAGTTTTAGATCAACAACTACAGCGGAAACAGCAAACCATTAGAAGAGTCAAGTAGAGAATGAGTTCTACTATCTTCTAAGATTTAAAAGTCCATCATCAATATTTTATCCCTGTAACAGCAATCAATAACCATCTTTAATCAAATATTCATCTTTGCACTACAGGACAAAGATATTCATTTGTATCACCAGTCAGTCATGTTCATCTCAACACCTGTTCATCTTTGCAATACGGGCCAAAGATATTCATCAGTTAATCATTCATCTTTGCACTACAGGCCAAAGATATTCAGTAATATCATCATTTAGGACTGAGGATGATGAAACATATTTTAAAGAAAACGAACCTAGTAAGACAGAAGGACAAATATTAGGGATTCGTATTACAGCTTATCCAAGTGCAGTAATACTTCATAACAACCAATTGTGAAGTAGAATTCAAAAATAAAGATCAAAACATGGATACAATCAAAGATAGTAACCATAATAGACATCTTGGATAAAAAGGAAAAATTTTATTTTTAGGTGAATAGTGCCGTATTCGTGAATAGTGCCGTATACGTGAATAATATCGTATACATAAATAGTAACCCCGACATAAAAAGTTCCAAATTTGATAACAAGTTCAAACTAATATTTCGGCATAATGATATTGAAGAAAATAATATCATTTAAGAAGAAAATAGCATCCCTTACCTCAAGATAACAGTACTTCTGTTCGGAATATCGGTATAAGGCTGAAGGAAACTTACACTGATAAATAAAAACTCACAAAGTATCTAAATACTCACAAAATACGCTCGATAATATAGAGAAAAAAAGAGAGAAAACTTATGAATTCTGGTGTGATTTTCAATTCTAACTTAGCCCTCTATTTATAGGAAAATGTTAGCACGCCGAAGCAGACTTGACCTGCAACCTGATGGCTTTACCTGCTACTATTTTCACCCACCACATTTGAATAAAAATTCCAGCACATTTCTCACCAACCAAAAATAGGGCCCACTCAATTCTAGAATTGTCTACCAGAATCATTTATAAACCTAATTTTTGAATCAGTCACCTCTTAAAATTCACAACAAATTATACGTTCATTTTTAACGGTTCAAAATTTGTGGACATATACTCAACTTATATATGTACAACATATCCAAAAATCACAACGATCCAACGATCAGATTAAAAATTATAACTCACGCAATATATCTCAAGAACAGTGATTTAATTTTTAATACCTCCATTCCGACAAAAACACCTCAACATTAATTCCTTCACATAAATAAATATATACACATAAATTAAATATTTTCTTATCATATAAATCAATAATTAATTATTCACAAATAATATTACAGAATCATAATTATGACAATCAGGCCGTTCCTATGAAAGAGGGGGCTTTCCAATAAGGATTTCTCCTTACTGGCGTGCAATTAGATGATCAAACCTCTCCTTAGACAGAACTTTTTAGACATTGCAAATAATGTTATCTAATAATATTATTCAAATAATATGAATTATTGATCTGATAATGAAAAATATTGTGCAGCAACAATTATTGAAACAACAATAATATAAAATATCAACGCAACAATTATTGAATCAATAAAATAAAATATTGGACAGTAACTACTGTAACAATTATTGAGTAGTGCCTTCTTACGTAAGAATCAATAATTGGTGCAATACCGTGTGCTACTGTATTTTAACCACCGGGTATTCCAACAGTATTAACGGTAATAACTACGCCGTTATTTATAAATAACTTATACTTGTCATTTTTTTCATCCAATTGCTTTCCATTATGGGGCCCACACAAGGCTGCGCCGTCGTACGAATATTCCCCGACAGCAAGAATATTCCACGACCAAACGAATATTCAGCGACAAAAATAAATATTTTATAACCACTTACTTATTTTGTAAAATTTGCATATTTCACCCATAACCAAAGCATTATATCAAATTAACACCTTATTATTCACAATAATATTTAGAAAAAATTTGATTTTATTCACTAATAAGTTGGGGTCTTACAGATACCAATTTAAAACATGACCTAATTTATTTTGGTAATTAATAAAAGAATATATGCTAAAATGTTGTTAATTACATATACATTTATAGAATTTTATAATGAAATATACGAGACAAAAGGTGTTTGTTGCGAAACACGCTGCCTTCTAAGATAAAGGTGTTTATCATTGAAGGGGCTAGTAGGAGGATAATAGAATCTTGAAGAGTTCAAGAATCACAAAACACTATAAGTCAAATAAGAAGAACTTATAGATAGACCTATTGTACCACAACCGAATCGTAAATCTGGAATAGTACCGAAGATACCTTGGAGGTATGGATTCATCATGGATGATGATGATGATGATGAGGTACGCATCATAGAAGATGATGATCCAGTTACATACGATGAGAGAAGAGTTGTAGACACTTAGAGAAATGGATTGAAACAAGCTTCTCAAATATAGAACATTTATTTTGATGAGACAATCAAAAGAGTTTGATTTTATCAAAAATAAGAATGAACATAGTGTGTACAAAAGGGTCAGTGGGAGCGTCGTAACATTCATAGTATTATACATTGATATACTACGGATAAGAAATAACATACCAATGCTACAATCAGTAAAGATAAAGTTGTCTAAACATTCCTCCATGAATAATTTGGAAAAAGTATCTAAATTAGGGAAACAAATCTATATAAAAAGATTTAAGAGGATGCTCGACTTAACCCAAGGAACGTATATTCATTTGATGCTTAAGTCGTTTAGCATGACAAACTCCAAGGGATGTCTCATGTTGATGAGCCCTGGAGTGTATGTAAGACCCCAACTTATTAGTGAATAAAATCAAATTTTCTCTAAATATTATTGTGAATAATAAGGTGTTAATTTGATATAATACTTTGGTTATAGGTGAAATGTGCAAATTTTACAAAATAAGCAAGTGGTTATAAAATATTCATTTTTATCGGTGAATATTCGTTTGGTCGTGGAATATTCTTACTGTCGGGAAATATTCGTACAACGGCGCAGCCTTGTGTGGGCCCCATAATGGAAAGCGATTGGATGAAAAAAGCGACAAGTATAAGTTGTTTATAAATAACGGCGTAGTTTTTACCGTTAATACTGTTGGAATACCCAGTGGTTAAAACACAGTAGCATACGGTATTTCACCAATTATTAATTCTTACGTAAGAAGGCACTACTCAATAATTGTTACAGTAGTTACTGTTCAATATTTTATTTTAGTGATTCAATAATTGCTGCGTTGATATTTTATATTATTGTTGTTTCAATAATTATTGCTGCACAGTATTTTCTATTATCAGATCAATAATTCATATTATTTGAATAATATTATTATATAGCATTATTGGCAATGTCTAGAAAGTTCTGTCTAAGGAGAGGTTTGGTCATCTAATTGCGCGCCAGTAAGGAGAAATCCTTATTGGAAAGACCCCTCTTTCCTGGAAACGGCCTGGTTGTCATAATTGTGATTCTGTAATATTATTTGTGAATAATTAACTATTGATTTATATGATAAGGAAATATTTATTTTATGTGGATATAATTGATGGATATATTTATTTATGTGAAGGAATTAATGTTGAGATATTTTTGTCGGAATGGAGGTATTAAAAATTAAATCACTGTTCTTGAGATATATTGCGTGAGTTATAATTTTTAATCTGACCGTTGGATCGTTGTGATTTTTGGATATGTTATACATATATAAGTTGAGTATATGTCCAAAATTTTAAACCGTTAAAATTGAATGTATAATTTGTTATGAATTTTAAGAGGTGAATGATTCAAAAATTAGGTTTATAAATAATTTTGGTAGAAAATTTTAGAATTGAGTAGGCCCCACTTTTGGTTGGTGAGAAATGTGATGGAATTTTTATTCAAATGTGGTGGGTGGGAATAGTAGCAGGTAAAGCCATCAGGTTGCAAGTCAAGTCTGCTTCGGCGTGCTAATATTTTTCTATAAATAGAGGGCTAAGTTAGAATTGAAAATCATACCAGAATTCATAAGTTTTCTCTCTTTCTCTCTCTATATTATCGAGCATATTTTATGAGTATTTAGATACTTTGTGAGTTTTTATTTATCAATGCAAGTTTCCTTAAGCCTTATACCGATATTCCGAACAAAAGTACTGTTATCTTGAGGTAAGGAATGTTATTTTCTTCTAAAATGATATTATTTTCTTCAATGTCATTATGCCGAAATATTGGTTTGAACTTTTTATCAAATTTGGAGCTTTTTGTGTCGGGGTTACTATTCACGTATACGGTATTATTCACGTATACGGCACTATTCATCAAAAAATAAAATTTTTCCTTTTTATTCAAGATGTCTATTATGGTTACTATCTTTGATTGTATCCATGTTTGATCTTTATTTTTGAATTCTACTTCACAATTGGTTGTTATGAAGTATTATTGCACTTGGATAAACTGTAATACGAATCCCTAATATTTGTCCTTCTGTCTCACTGGGTTCATTTTCTTTAAAATATTTTTCATCATCCTCAGTCCTAAATGATGATATTACTGAATATCTTTGGCCTGTAGTGCAAAGTTGAATGATTAACTGATGAATATCTTTGGCCTGTAGTGCAAAGATGAACAAGTGTTGAGATGAACATGACTGACTGGTGATACAAATGAATATCTTTGGCCTGTAGTGCAAAGATGAATATTTGATTAAAGATGGTTATTGATTGTTGTTACAGGGAAAAAATATTGATGATGGGCTTTTAAATCTGAGAAGATAGTAGAACTCATTCTCTATTTGACTCTTCTAATGGTTTGTTGTTTTCGCTGCAGTTGTTGATCTAAAACTTGTTGTCTATTATATTTTATCAGATTTTTCCATGTTGAAGACTAATGATATGTTGTTGTATATTATCTTAGTTATAATATTCTTTACTTGGCTAGTTGAGCTCACCCTTTTCCTTTTTGTTCTATTTTTCTCAAGAGGCGAGAATATAGCGGGAACTAGTCGGGGTGTGGAGTGATGTTTCTAGTCAGTGGTGTTAGCAGTCCTCACTATTTTATAAAATAGTGTTTCAATAATTGTAATGAGGACTTATTTGAGTGTGGATCTTGTCTAGAAGACAATATTTGTATTTTAAACTCACAGTATTGTGTTGTCGTATTTTGCGCGACAAGTGTTTTAATGAAGTTATATTTGTTTCTGTACCATGTATTTGGCGACTCAAAATGGGTGATGTATATCTATTTTGGGGGCGTCACAGTTGGTATCAGAGCTTAGGGATATGGTCTCTAGCGGAGATCGAGGAATAGAACTAGGAGGGGAGAGACAGTAAATTCTTCTCTAGTGTGTTCTATCTAAGTTTATTTGTTGGCTAGTCATAATATAGGGATATTATATGATATGTTAATTTATTTAATTAACCCTTGTTTTATGGCAGTATTTGAGAATGGCAGTCGAGAACGTTAACAATGGAGTATATGAGACTGTGGAACAACCTTTAGTCACAAACCAGGAGAACGTGCAACAGGAAGACAATATTCCTTCTGTAAACAATGTTACCGAGCAAACGATGAATGATAGAATGTTTAGGAGCTTTTTACAGTTCATGCAAAATCAGACGAGGGAGACTCGTGTGCAGAATACGGGTGGAAATTATAACAACGCGCGGTTTGTCACGGCCAAGCAGTTCAAAGAATTGGGACCACCAGACTTTCAGGGAAAGCCGGATCTGATCAAGGCGAAAATGTTGGTCAAGCAAATTACTAAGATATTCGATGTCTTGAGATGCACGGAGGAGCATAAGGTTCCATTCGCCACCTTTATGTTCTGCGGTGAGGCAGACTACTGGTGGAAGTCTGTGAAGCGTACCTAGCCTGACGCACTCAACATGTCCTGGGAAATATTTCAGAAACATTTTAATGACAAGTACTTTCCTAAAAGTATTCGTCATATAAAGGAGGTAGAGTTTATTAGACTGGAACAAAATAACATGATGGTGTCCCAGTACGAGGCGAAGTTTACAGAGTTATCCAGGTTTGCATCTCATTTGGTCGAGAATGAGGAACGAATGACAAGGATGTTTTTGAGAGGTTTAAGACCCGAGATTCGGCAATATCTTATCTCTCATAAATTTTCTTTATAGTCAGATGTTGTAAACAGGGCTCAATTATTAGAGCGAGATAATGAGTATATTCAACCAATGGAACACAACCAAGGTAATACCGGTGGCAGCGGTCATCGGACCAATGAAAACCAGCAGGGAGGAAAACATTCGGACAAAAGCGGTAACCACTCTGGTGGAAATCGTGGCCGTGATAATAGAAGGAGCGAGTCGGGAGGAGATTTCAAGAAGAGAAGGTACAACAATGATAACGTGAAAACGTCAGCACAAACATCAACTGTTTCTAGGGGAGGAGAACGAGCACCGGTCGTTTGTTACAAATGCGGGAAAGAGGGACATATCAGCCCAAACTGCCCCACAACAATCCAGGTATGTTATAACTGTGGAAAGGAAGGTCATATAGCTCGAGAGTGTTCTATAGCAAAACTAAGTTCAGCGGGGATGGTGACTCCAAAAGCTGTCCCAGATAAGTCGAAATAAGCGATTCCTGGAAGAGCGTTTATCGTGACTGGCCAAAACGCGAGATACCCGAACGAGGTGATCATGGGTAAGCTAGTCTTAAATTCGTGTGAAGTTTATACTTTACTAGATACCGGTTCTACCCATTCTTTTATCTCTCCTGCTTGTGCTCAACGTTTAAACTTGACTCCGGAGAAATTAGACTTTGACCTATCTGTGGAGACTCCGTTAGAGGAAACTTTCATTACATCTACAGTTTATAAATCTTGCTTAATCCAAGTTGGCATAATCACATTACCTGTTGACCTTATCTCTTTAAAGATACTTGCTTTTGATGTGATTTTAAGAATTGATTGGTTAACTACTCATCATGCCAAAATTGATTGTTTTCGTAAGGTTGTTAGTTTTCATATTTCTAACCAACCTGTTATCCGAATTCAAGCAACCAAACTATTAAAATCAATCGCTGTCATATCAAGCCATAAAGTCATTCGTTTATTAAAAAACGGATGTCAAGCTTTCTTAGCCCATGTTATGGACTTGAAAAAAAATACGTCAGATTTGAATAATATTTCTGTTGTTAGTGAATTCCTGACGTATTTCCTGAAGAACTTCCTGGTCTACCCCCAGAACGTTAAGTTGAATTCTTTATTGACCGTGAACCCGGTACAAAGCCCATTTCGAAAATCTCATATCGAATGGCTCCTATTGAACTTCAGGAGTTAAAAGTCCAATTACAGGAAATGTTAGACATCGGTTTCATTCGTCCTAGTACGTCTCCTTGGGGTGCTCCTATTTTATTCGTAAAGAAGAAAGACGGGAGTATGCGACTTTGTATTGATTATCGAGAATTGAACCATGTCACCATCAAGAATAGGTATCCGCTACCTCGTATTGATGACCTGTTCGACCAGTTGTAAGCAGCACAATTCTTTTAAAAGATCGATCTTCGTTCTGAATATCATCAACTGAAGATTAAAACTGAGGATATTCCAAAGACTGCCTTCAGAACTCGGTACGGGCATTATGAATTCTTAGTCATGTCTTTTGGATTGACTAATGCTCATGCTGCCTTCATGGATATGATGAACCGTGTATTCAAAGAATATTTAGATCAGTTCGTTGTTGTCTTTATTGATGATATCCTCATCTATTTCAAAAGCCGTGAAGATCATGAGCACCATTTGAAGCTGGTACAGCAAAGGCTTTGTGAAAATAAGCTATATGCCAAACTGAAGAAATACGAGTTCTGACTTGAGGAAGTAGCATTCCTTGGGCACGTGGTGTCAAATCATGGAGTATCTGTCGACCCGACGAAGAGTGAAGCCATACAAAGTTGGGAGCAACCGAAGTCGGTGACCGAAGTACGTAGCTTTCTGGGCTTAAGTGGTTATTATCGGAGATTCGTGGAAGGATTTTCTAGAATTGCTACTCCGTTAACTCATCTTACTCGGAAGGATACAAAATTCGGTTGGAGCGAGGATTGTGAGAAGTGTTTTCAAGAACTCAAGAGGAGACTCATTTCGGCACCTGTTTTGACAATACCATCTTGTTCGGATGGATTTGTTATCTACAGCGATGCTTCAGGAAAAGGGTTAGGATGTGTTCTCATGTAACATAGGAAAGTCATAGCCTATGCCTCGCGACAACTCAAAGAATATGAGAGGAATTATCCTACTCATGATTTGGAGTTGGCAGCAGTCGTTTTCGTGTTGAAGATTTGGAGACACTACCTGTATGAGGAGAAAGTAGAGATCTATACGGATCATAAAAGCCTCAAAAATTTCTTCACTCAAAAGGAACTCAACATGCGGCAACGATGTTGGCTTGAGCTGTTGAAAGATTACGATCATACCATCCAATATCATCCTGGAAAAGCGAACGTAGTAGTTGACGCATTGAGTAGAAGATCATATGCGGGTACGAGTGCAATGTTGTTAACACAAAGGCCCATTTTGTATGATTTGCAAAGGATGGAGATAGAGATGAAGGCTCCAAGTACCCATATGATGATATCAAATATACGAGTAGAACCGACTTTAATCAATAAAGTTAAAGCTGCTCAAGCTACGGATATGGAGCTGATGCGTATGAAGAAGAAAGTGCAAGAAGGTGTTATTCCAGAAGCAAGAATCGATGAAGAAGGAATACTTCGAGTCAACTCCAGACTTTGTATTCCTAACGATTTTGACTTGAAACATAGAATCATGATGGAGGCACACAACACACCGTTTGCAATCCATCCTGAGAGTACCAAAATATATCATGATCTTCGACATACATTTTGGTGGAGTAATATGAAAAGAGAGATCGTGGAGTTTATCTCGAGGTGTTTATCTTGTCAATGTGTAAAAGATGAGCATCAAGTACCAAAGGGTCCATTGCAACCACTTGAGATCCTAAAATGGAAGTGGGAACACATTACTATGGATTTTGTTACTGGTCTTCCCAAGGTTTCTCAAGGCATAGATGCGATTTGGGTCATTGTTGTTAGATTAAACAAGCATGCCCATTTCTTGCCTATACGTGAGACTTATTCCCTTGAACGTCTTGCTAGTATGTACATGAATGAGATTGTGAGATTGCATTGCATGCAAGTATCCATAATTCCGGATCGTAATCCAAGATTCACTTCACGATTTTGGGTTAGCTTGCAGAAAGCTATGGGCACAGATTAACGATTCAGTTCGGCATACCATCCTCAAACGGACGGACAATCAGAGAGGACTATTCAAACTCTTGAAGATCTATTAAGACTATGTGTCCTAGATTTCAAAGGGAGTTGGGATAAGTACCTACCATTGGTGAAATTCTCTTACAACAATAGTTATCAAGCAAGTATAGGTATGGCTCCATTTGAAGCCTTGTATGGATGAAAGTGTCGTTCTCCAGTATGCTGGGACGAGGTGGGTGAACCAACGTTGTTGGGACCAGAATTGGTACACATAACTACAAAGAAGATCCAAACGATTTGACAACATATACAAACGGCACAGGATCGACAAAAGAGTTATGCGGATCTTCATCGAAAGGATGTAAAATTTAGTATTGGGGATCATGTATTGTTACGTGTTACACCATGGAAAGGTGTTACAAGATTTGGGAAGAGAGAAAAGCTCAATCCACGATTTGTTGGTCCATTTGAAATTCTTGGCCGAATAGGAAATGTGGCCTATAGACTCGCATTACCTCCAAGCATGTCTCGTGTTCATAATATTTTTCACGTATCTGTGCTTCGTAAATATGTGAAAGGCCCGAACCACATAATTGAGTTAGAACCAGATGAGATAGCTGAAGATTTAACGTATGAGAAAATACCTATTAAGATCTTGGATAGAAAAGAGCATGTTCTACGCACGAAGGTTATACCATAAGTTAAGGTTTTGTGAAGAAATCATGCTATTGAAGAAATGACCTGAGAGTTAGAAATAGAAATGAAAATGAGGTATCCTCACCTTTTCGAAACACCAGGTACGTACGTCAATTTTGAGGATGAAATTTCATAAGGATGGGAGGTTGTAAGACCCCAACTTATTAGTGAATAAAATCAAATTTTCTCTAAATATTATTGTGAATAATAAGGTGTTAATTTGATATAATACTTTGGTTATGGGTGAAATGTGTAAATTTTACAAAATAAGCAAGTGGTTATAAAATATTCATTTTTGTAGGTGAATATTCGTTTGATCGTTAAATATTCTTGCTGTCGGGGAATATTCGTACCACGGCGCAGCCTTGTGTGGGCCCCATAACGAAAAGCGATTGGATGAAGAAAACGACAAGTATAAGTTGTTTATAAATAACGACGTAGTTGTTACCGTTAATACTGTTGGAATACCCAGTGGTTAAAACACAGTAGCACACGGTATTTTACCAATTATTGATTCTTACGTAAGAAGGTACTACTCAATAATTGTTACAGTAGTTACTGCTCAATATTTTATTTTATTGATTCAAAAATTACTGCATTGATATTTTATATTATTGTTGTTTCAATAATTTTTGCTGCACAGTATTTTCTATTATCAGATCAATAATTCATATTATTTGAATAATATTATTAGATAGCATTATTGGCAATGTCTAGAAAGTTCTGTCTTAGAAGAGGTTTGGTCATCTAATTGTGCGCCAGTAAGGAGAAATCCTTTTTGAAAAGCCCCTTATTTCCTGATAACGGCCTGGTTGTCATAATTGTGATTCTGTAATATTATTTGTGAATAATTAATTATTGATTTATATGATAAGGAAATATTTATTTTTTGTGGATATAATTGATGGATATATTTATTTATGTGAAGGAATTAATGTTGAGGTGTTTTTTGTAGGAATGGAGGTATTAAAAATTAAATCACTGTTCTTAAGATATATTTCGTGAGTTATAATTTTTAATCTAACCGTTGGATCGTTGTGATTTTTGGATATGTTATACATATATAAGTTGAGTATATGTCCACAAATTTTGAACCGTTAAAAATGAACGTATAATTTGTTATGAATTTTAAGAGGTGACTGATTCAGAAATTAGGTTTATAAATAATTTTGGTGGAAAATTCTAGAATTGAGTGGGTCCCACTTTTGGTTGGTGAGAAATATGCTGAAATTTTTATTCAAATGTAGTGGGTGGGAATAGTAGCAGGTAAAGCCATCAGGTTGCAGGTCAAGTCTGCTTTGGCGTGCTAACATTTTCTTATAAATAGAGGGCTAAGTTAGAATTGAAAATTAAATTAGAATTCATAAGTTTTCTCTCTTTTTTTCTCTATATTATTGAGTGTATTTTGTGAGTATTGAGATACTTTGTGAGTTTTTATTTATCAGTGCAAGTTTTCTTCAGTCTTATACCAATATTTCGAACATAAGTACTGTTATCTTGAGGTAAGTAATGTTATTTTCTTCTTAAATGATATTATTTTCTTCAATATCATTATGCCAAAATATTGGTTTAAACTTTTTATCAAATTTGAAACTTTTTATGTCGGAGTTACTATTCACGTATACGGCACTATTTACGTATACGGTGCTATTCACGAATACGGTACTATTCACTGAAAAATAAAATTTTTCTTTTTTGTACAAGATGTCTATTATGGTTACTATCTTTGATTGTATCCATGTTTTGATCTTTATTTTTGAATTCTACTTCACAATTGGTTGTTATGGAGTATTATTGCACTTGGATAAACTGTAATACGAATCCCTAATATTTGTCCTTCTGTCTCACTGGGTTCGTTTTCTTTAAAATATTTTTCATCATCCTCAGTCCTAAATGATGATATTACTGAATATCTTTGGCCTGTAGTGTAAAGATGAATGATTAACTGATGAATATCTTTGGCCCGTAGTACAAAGATGAACAGGTGTTGAGATGAACATGACTGACTGGTGATACAAATGAATATCTTTGGCCTGTTGTGCAAAGATGAATATTTGATTAAAGATGGTTATTGATTGTTGTTACAGGGATAAAATATTGATGATGGGCTTTTAAATCATAGAAGATAGTAGAACTCATTCTCTACTTGACTCTTCTAATGGTTTGTTGTTTCCGCTGTAGTTGTTGATCTAAAACTTGTTGTCTATTATATTTTATCAGGTTTTTCTCTGTTGAAGCCTAATGATAAGTTGTTGTATATTATCTTAGTCATAATATTCTTTACTGGGCTACTTGAGCTCACCCTTTTCCTTTTTGTTCCATTTTTCTCAGGAGGCGAGAATATAGAGGGAACTAGTCGGGGTGTGGAGTGATGTTTCTAGTCAGTGGTGTTAGCAGTCCTCACTATTTTATAAAATAGTGTTTCAATAATTGTAATGAGGACTTATTTGAGTGTGGATATTATCTAGAAGACAATATTCGTTTCTTAAACTCACAGTATTGTGTTGTCGTATTTTGCGCGACAAGTGTTTTAATGAAGTTATATTTATTTCTGTACCATGTATTTGGCGACTCAGAATGGGTGATGTATACCTATTTTGGGGGCGTCACAGTGTATCTCTCTTAATAGTCCTCATAGACTCTTGAAAAGAGAGATCACATGAGTGACAATCATGTATACAATGAAATATACGAGACCTGATGTTGATCGGTCATATTCGGGAGAAGATCACTGTCAGACAGTGAAAAATATCTTAAAGTACCTAACCGGCACTAAGGATGTGATCAGATTTATGGTGGGTCTGAATTAAAACTAGAAGGCTTAATAGACTAAAGTTTTTCAGACATATCAAAACGGAAAAAAAATCTACTTTAAGGTAAAGCGTTACCTTGAACGGTGGTGCAGTAAAATTGGAAAGGTTCTAAACAGCAAAGAGTTGTTGGTTTAGTAATAAAGACAAAGTATATAGCTATAAATGAAGCAGCAAGTTGATTGTTTGGATGAAAAGTTCATTACAGAACTAGGAATAGTTCCTAAGTCTCATCTTGGATCTAAACATGTGTTGTGACACTTTCATTTGATTATAAGAATCATTGAAAGATGGGAAACCACTATAGAGATAGTGGACTCTCAAGAACAACATTACATATCCATTAACTAAAGCTTATCCAACAGCAGGACAATCGTCACTTAGAGAAGAATGGTATGAGATACCATGGCGATTGGCTTTAGTGCAAGTGGGAGATTGAAAGTAGTATGCACACAAGCTAATCATATTTGATGATAAAGCATATACTTTGTAATAATCTTATTCATTTATTAATAAGAAGTATTAATTTATTAAAGGCTTTTAACTATCTACATGATGCTGTTTTATAATATGTGATAAACCTATAGTTTTAAGCAATGCTTTTAGAATAATGATGATGATCATTCTAATGAGATCTAAATTCTTAGAAAGCTTAAAACTAAAATAGTTCCCAATCGTTGGATTACTAAATTGGGGATTAATAAATCCGGATAGATTGGTACATACGTTGCTTGCTCATTGGATGAGGATGATTGATCTCATGATCATTTGTGTGGAGACACTAAAGCAAGTATGTAGGTGCTTATTAGAGAATAAGTTCACTGAATGTGGCTTACTAAGGAATACCTAATGGAGTTTTACTTGCCTGTCAATAGGAATTCCTGTAGTGATAGTAGTACAAGTGATCCTTGGACTTGAGATCATCATAGTATTTTGTGTATGATGAGTTATACTTTGACTTATTCCTTAAAACCCTTAGGGCATATCAAAGGGTTTGCTTGGGTATAATAAATTGTACATGGAGATAATGCATGATCAATAAAGAATCTACCACTTCTAGTAAAAGAAGAGAATGAAAACCCAGTAGTCCTTGGCCAAGGCAGAATGAAATTAGAAAGGAGTTTCTAATTTGCATTATTTAGAGTTGTGCATTTAAGAGTCAAAATACATATAATTAAATAAAATAAGACTTGACAGTAATTCCATGTCTTATATTTAATTGGGATACTGTATGGTAGAAGGATTGAATTGTACGGTAACTATTTACTCAAATGTTCTTTTATGATTAATGTTAAAATCTATATTATCTGAAAAGTCATTGATCGCTAGGGAGGCTTATCCCTATTGTAGAATAAATATTATTTATTTAAATAAATTAATTGTTTAATTTATTTATTTAAATAAGATTAGAATTGTTCTAATTGATTTATTCACAACCAGTTTAAGAAGTTAATGGCATAATCGTAATAATATGTTAAGTATATTTAATTTAATCTATGGTGATAGAATAAATTAAATAGCTTAATATTTATTATTTAATATTTTAGAAATATTAAATATAAATTAATAAGAGGAGTCTTATTAATATTATTACAATTATTATTATTTTAATTTTTAAAAGAGTTTAGGAATTAATTTAATATAAGTACTCTCATTTATTCCTAATAGAATTAGGAGAAAAAATTAGTTAAAGGAGTTTAATTAATTATCTCTAATAAGATTAGGGAGCTCATTTAATTAAAAGAGTTTAATTAAATAAATAATACCTTATTTTTAATTAAATATGATTACCTGATATCTTTATAAGAGGAGTCTTATATCAGATATCAATATACGTAATTACAATAGTTGGGAGAGTACGCTCTTTTTCTATGAGAGATAGAAAAATTAGGGTTTAGCCAACCACCCATCTTCTTGAATCTTTCTTCTTCCTTGGTGGATCACCTCTAGAGGCCAAACACTTGGGTGGCTAACATTGATCAAAGAAAGGAACCAAATCCGGTGGATTCAAGATGAACACGAAAAAGATTTGGAGGTGAACTTGTACCTGAGGAAGCTCGAATCTTCAAGGGTTATGATTCTTGTTCTTTATCTTTTCGTTTAATTAATAATTGTGCATAAAGGATGATCCAGGTATATGGTTTGTAAAATTTTAAAACTCTGATTTTTCACGTTTTCGCTTATTTTGTGCAATTTGATTGCGCTCATGAATATTACAAACCTAACAAATTCCTAACTCATTATCATCTCTTCTTTTTCTGCTATAATCCTTGACATGAATTCCTTCAATTCTAAAATTTCTTCTTGTTGCATTAGGGTGGATTTGAGAAATCAGATGGATATGTTGTACTTGGGATGCATTATTGGTCTTGATAGTAATAACTCTATTCATAATTTGGGTGATACCCCCACCCTTGATGATAATTGGGATTGGCATAGTTGTTAGAGTATTCACCCCCATACTGTACTTGTCCAAAACTGATGTTGCACTGATAACTCGGATGCTCGCCATCACAATTTTCACATGTAACTGCTATCTCTCGAGTACGTTGAGCTGCAAGAACATCCAACCTCTCTGAAAGTGTTGCAATTTGTGTTGACAATGTAGAAAATACATTGAGTCCCTCAGTGCTTATGTCCTTTGGTTGAGGCCTATTCGCATAAGGCCATTGATAAGCAAAGTCATCCATGGTACTTGAAAAGAAAGAAATATAGGGAGAAAATTACAATAGAATAAAATAAAATAAAATGTTTAAATTAAGACTAATTTGATTTAAATTAATTTTGGCAACAATTATTAAAATAATTTCCCTGCAACAGCGCCAAAAACTTGTTGGGTAAAATCTATATATGCACAACACGCAAGTATACGTGGTCAACAAGTAATAAAGAGTAAGTAAAGTATCTTTTCCACGGAGAATTAACTAATAAAGTTCACCAAGCACTAACCCGTAACCGTTTCAGTCTTATTTAAACGAATTATATTATATTTTATATTTAAACTATGAAATTAATAAACCTAACTATTCCTAGAGTGAGACTAGATAATGAAGACCTGAGATCATAATTTCATCTATTGACTCATTCAAATCCACACATTTCATGTTAAGCTAAACTAATTGTACCGGATTGTTAGTCGAGAACACGAATGTAAAGTATGGCTCTTTCAATGTACCATACATATATCACATGTAATCCACAGTTGATAGAATACACATGAACACCCACATTACCTAAACCACTATATGTCTATGTGATTTACAAATAATTAGGGTTTAAGCCCAAATTCTCAAATGACTACGAGCTATGCCTCGGTATATGTCTATTCTAAGAACGAATCATACATTCCATCACCATGTAGAACATACAAACATAAGCTATCAAGATCAAATATAAACCCATAATCTGTCTTTCAAGTTCATATAGGTTATCACAGTAATTGATGGCCAATCAACTAAGCAAATAAGCATGAATCTTAATAGACAATCCCATAGCAATCAATAAAGCTAACAGTGGATTATATCAGAATAAACTAATCCATTGTAATCTCAGAATAGAGTTTAAATCATAACTGAATCAAAACTACCATCCACATATTGAATAAACATCATCAATACAACTAGGAATCAAAGAAAGAACAAGAGTAGAGAATTGGAGTGCAAATATGTGTTCCTGATCCACGATTGAATCTCTAATGCCTTCCAAATGCTTCAAGTCTTCAATATAATCAAATTTAGAAAGTAACTACACTAAACTTCAGTAATCTATAATCGAAATACAAGAGAGAAAGAAACGATAGCTAATTGTTCCCCCAAGGGGTGGAATACGTTTACATCTGATAATCAGTCTAATTAAATAGGAGTCTCAGTCGTAACATCCTTCTCCGAGTAATAAACCAATTCGATAGCTGAACTAAAAGTCAACTGCCGAATTAAGACCGGCGCAGCTGCACCGTGATAAGCCTTGGATAGGGCGCAGCTGCGCTGTGCAGGATCTGGGTAGTCTGTCTGGCACAACTACGCTGTGTTCGGGCGTAGCTGCGCCATGCATCAGCTGTGCCTGGTTTGTTCTGTTGCACTCTTCTGCTGCACTATAGGCTCAATGCACTTCATTCCTACCTCTAGCAATATGCTCAGCTCCATTTTCCTTACCATCATCAGTTCATCGTAGCCACGAACACAACTTAGCTCCAATATCACCAAAAGAGTTCCCAATACTGAAACTACAAAACAAAGCACAAATGCATAAAAATCTTTACCATAAAATGAGTTTAAACAACAAATTCAAGTTAGTTAATATCTAAATAAGTGGTTATAAAACCACTTATCAACTAACTTGCTCATTTATACACCAACACTCAACCAATACTCTCTCAACTCAAAACCTCCAAAAATATCTTGTTAGAACAGTCCCTAATCAAGCCCCACTATCACTTCTAGCAGATCAGAGGTCAGAATCAAGAATTAGTTCATAAGAAGGTAGAACCCTAAACCAAAATTTTGATCTTGTATGCTACATAGGATTTGATGTTTGAATGTTTAAATATGTTGTATAAGGTGTGAATCAATGATCTGGGTTGCTAAATAGTGGATTCATAACATTTATATGCTCGAAATCATGCTTTTAAAAAATCTGGAAATTTTCTTATGTGGTCTGACAACCGAATGTCAGACCTTCTAGATCTCAGTGTGTTTATTGTTTTGGTGTTTTATGTGTTTGATATTATAGTGTGATATGAGATCTTTAATCTGGAACTTAAATCAAGGTCATAGCATGAACAGATTATTCAAGCGCCCATATCTTTCTTGTGTTTGTTGTTTTGTTCTTGTTCTTGTATCCAGGTTGTTGTATGATATGTTAACTGTTAATTCAAGCTTTTAGATCGCCTAAATATTTGTCAGGTAGATCACAGTGAGCGGTTAGACCAAGCAAGAAGACCATGAAATACGTTTTTTGGGTAACCCAAACGCATGACCAGGTCTTCTGACATAGTTTGACCGGCATATATCTCAAGATGGTATTGTTGTTATGATGATGTTATGTACTAGATCTGTACACCTACGTGTTGTCTACACACTGGAACCTTAAGATCACTAAAACGTCACTTAGATTGCAAGTTGTAGAAGCCCAAAGTAGGCCTCACGAACTGTTCTTCATTTCTGGGTAACCCAGAAAATGAAGAACAGCTCTGATAGCTTGTTCAAGGCCCCAGGTCTCACTCGTCTTATGTTGTTTGGCTATGTTTGTTGTTATATCATGTAATCTGACAAATATCGTGTCCAGAAACATTATAGTGTACAAATTAAACTTGGTCAAACTAGCCTGGACGAGTACTAACTCGGTTTTCTGGGTAACCCAAAAAACTGATGAACGTTATTTTTGACAAGCTTTGACCGAATGCTATATTGTGATTATGTTGTAGTTTGACTGACCTGATGATTGATAATTTTACCTTGACATGTGTACTATAAACCTAAACCATTAGAACACATTAACAGTAGCCAGAACACTTGATTAAATGAGTCACAAGGAGACCACTTGAGACTGTCTGGGTTTTTTGGTAACCCAGAACACGTCTAACAGTGAGTTTGAGTCATTATATCTTGTTCGTTTGTTATGATCTGACCCAGATGTTAGTTGATACTTGTAGTGTTACATTAACACTACAAGATCCTTGTTATAGATTGCTTAGAAACAATTTACACATTGAATTAAGCTTGGTCAAACGTGGCCACTTGTT